>JAJJWW010013891.1:0-547165 GCA_023531295.1 Papaver armeniacum
ATAAGGGGTAACCCATCTATTTGGATCCCTATTTTGTCATTTAGCTATATCCCCCACCTTAGTTTCCATATCCCCTACGCTCATATAAAAACCTAAAAAAAAAAAACTTTATTTCAGAAATGAAGTCCATATAAAAACCTAAAAAATTAGACTTCATTCCGTAAATGAAGTCCATATAAAAACCTAAAAAATATCTAAATCGACACCACGTCTTTTCATCACACCAACAAAAGAATAAACATATCTTCATCTTCTTCATCATCTTCATCACAAATGCAGTTAGAAAGAAAAAAACTAAAAATCGTATTCAACATTACCAACATCATCGTATTCATCGCCTACAACAACCGATCTAAATATCTAAATCAATTTTCACCTTCATCAGCCATCACATAAAGAAGAAGAAAAGAGAAGAAAAAATGGAGACGCCATTAACAAAGGAGGAAAAAGAAGAAGAAAGTTAAAAAGAGAAAGAGAGATTAGATCTCGAAAAGATGAGAGAGAAAGAAAACTGAGAATGATTTATTCTTTACTTTTGACTATATATATGGTCCTTTATCCAAAAGGGTATTCGCCACTATAAAGTGACATTTACATCATCCATGACATCACCTAGACCAAACAATAATTTTTAGACCAAACTATAATTTATATTACCAAATAGACTAAACAGACATTTGACTGGTCAAACACTAGACTTCTTAATATATTATTCCTAGGACCTAATGGTATTTCCTACTTTGAGAAAAAAAAGTAAACAAAAGTTCTTAAGGGCTCTATAGGATAAAATGTTGTGGAAAAGAGGCGAGGAGTGATCTGAGACGCGGAGAAGAAAAGAGAGGTCGCGGCCATTCTTTTTTTTTGAAAAAGCCTCCTGGTATGGTGCCAAATGTTGAGGGGTGAATATGATTTTGGTTCTACAAGTCATAGCCACAATGCACCAAATCCTAAAAAGGAGAGAGAGAAAGAGATACAAAGAGAGAGAAAGACCCCCTTTTCCATTGTACCATATACACCTCCTTTTATAGGCTTTCCTAAAAGCCCTTTATTTTATAACATCATTCCACATGTCCTAAACTCCTAAATTACCACAATGCTACTCCTTCTCTAATATAACCTTCTCATTTTCCATCAATCTCCTCCTTATCATTTCCACCTATGGATACTTTCTAGTGGACTGGGCCTTAGTCCCAATGTTTTGTGTTGGGTTTGCCTCCTTTTAGGGGCTCCTCAGCCCCTAAGGGGGAATAATTTTCATGTATCAACAAGTATATCTGAAAAAGTTAAAAAAAAATCCCAATATGGGAATCTATAGTAAAATGCTAAACACGAACATGTAGGACGTGAAATGTTAGGATTAATAGCAGAAAAATTAGGTCAAGTCTCAAGAGTTTGTAATTGTATCAAGTTTCATCTTGATTATCGACTCATGGTTTGGTTGGGGTGAATATTGAAACCTATTATTGATAAACTTTATTTTAAAGTAGAAACTACCCTCATCTGTAGATATACTTCAACTACATCAATCTTTTACAAATTCTCAGAATTATTGCATGAGATTTGGGCACAAGGCCACTAGTTGTGCGATTGTTCAAGGTAGACCTTTAGAGGATATATATAATATTTTATTTGATTCTCCCTACCCGGTGATGACATCTTCATTAAACGACGTAAAAGTTCAAATCTGAACCCAAAGGATAATTCCGACCACCATGGAAAGACAATACCAGATAGTCATATCTTAATCACACCGGAGTGCCAAGTCAGTTAATGATATCTTTAGATCCTATGTTCATGAGGAAAGTTCACTCGGACTCATCATCAATCCTATGAAGTCAGTAGGATGGTGATCATCATGAAGACATGCCTCAAGCATCTTCTTATATTTTAGGAAAATAACTTTTCCCTTTAATCTACCCGAGAACTTTATCTTTAGCCGAGTCCGACTCAATCGTTTTGTTACCGTTAACTTTCGAAACACATAGAGTAATATGACTTCGACGCGAGTTCAATCGAGACAGGAAACGTTTCTAGATTACTTTAAGATATCCTTAATCAGGTTCACTTTCAGCTTGAATCGAGTCTCCTTATAATGTAGGAGATTATCTTCTCATCCTACTGAAAATGTTATGGATGTTTTTGAATCCCGATTTCAATTTGTCGCCTTCAATTCTTCAATTTATGTTGCATCTTCATCCGTACAACCTCACAGTCATGTGCATCGCATCATCTTTACAAAAAAACTCAAATTCTACCAAAATATGTTTTCAAAAAACTATTTCCAATTTTCCTTCATATTAATCTGCCCGGATAACTTTGTGCTCCATCCCGTCATTGGATGGGAAGCTATTCTGGAGTTGATCAATATGGTTCTAATATGCAAGAGCAAGTAACTTAGGAAAATGCCTATCTCCCAATTTCATTTCCAAAACTTTCCCCCTCAAAGCAAGGAGGAGAGACACAATTACTTTCCATTTATCAATTCCTATTGTTTTATTGTTTTATATATTAATCTTACTTTAATTTAAATTCCTCAATTCATTTTATTTTTTAAACCTACCGATACAAGTAAGACATAGAATTTACACTGTGTTGTACATATATAAGCATTAATTTATACATGAAGATAATTGCTTGGAATGTCGAGGGGATGTGGAAATCCCTTTACTCGAATCACCTAAGACAATATCTCTATGAATAAACCACAAATAATGTTTCTCACGGAAATAAAATCCCAAAAATAATTAATTAAATCTCTATTGAATGACTACCCTAATGTCCATATTGTATACCTAATAGGATTAGCAGGGGGTCTAGCCATAGCATGGGTGGATGGGTTTTTACTTTGAAATTGTCCAATGGAATATTAATATGATAAACATCCTAGTACAAACAAACACATAATCAAAAAATGGTTGTTAACTTTGTTACTATGGTAGTTGAGATCTTGCAACTAGAAACATAGCATGGGATTTCATCAAAGAAATTTGAACATGTTGATAAGGATTCACTACCTGGATACTTTTAGAGATATGAATATGATTTTTGATCTAAATGAGAAATTAGGTGGTCTTCTTTTAAGAAATCTGATTGTGCATACTATCTAACATATTACATGGTATGCCTTATGACCTAGGCTTTATAGGTTATGAATTTACATAGAATAGCCATGGGAAAGATGATGCTAATATTCATGAAAGGGTAGAAAGGGCATTTGAAAATGTTGATTGGAACATCAACAACCAAAAGTCAAGTTACACATCTAGTGACAGGTAGGATATGACCATAGTCATATTGCTTTAACTCTAGACAACATGCTTATGTAAAATTTGAGGTCACATTCAAATTTTATGATACATGGAAAAATGAAGCATCTTGTGTACAAACTATAAAAGACTCATGGAATCATTTAATTAGGGATAATCTTGTTGTTTCCTAGTTTCTAACTTGCAATCTTTAGGTAACAATTGGATTTTTGGAAAAGGAATATCTTTTGGGATTCCTCTAAATGAATAAAGAGGATTCTGTCACAAATATATAAACTTAATATCTTTAATCATGTCTATAAAAAGAGGAAAAAAATTCATGAAAAATTAGTACAATTAGAGAAACTATATGATATTCAAGAAGCAATAGCAAAACAGGCGTTGTTTAGATAACATGGTACAACTAGGTGAAAAAAACACAAGATATTTTAATACTAAAACACTAAATAGGAGGAAATTGAACACTATAGAATAGAAAGGAACAATAATGAAATTACTTTTAACAAATAAAATGAAAATGTGTTGTCGATTACTTGATTAGTCTCTTCTCTCGCAAATCCCGATCTCAACCTCCCGACTCCAATCCTCTTCCAACATATTCACTGGGTATATCCCAAGAGGAAAATGTAGCTCTAAATCTTGTACCATCTGCAGAGGAAATCCTGGAAAGTGCTAAAGAATTTAAAACCAAATAAATCGCCAGACTGTGATGGGTTTCGCTAGTTTTTTTAAATTTAACTAGGATATTGTAGGGGAACAAGTAACTGCTTCAATCCAACACTTTTTAACAAGAGAATTACATCCCGAGCTAAATAAAACTTTTCTTTTTCTTATACTCCAAAAACTAGACACCCAAAATATCCTAGCCAATTCAAACATTGGGTTATGCAATACAATTTACAAGATAATAGCAAAGATTTTAGCTAATAGAATTAAACCACATTTAGACTCTATAATCTCACCTTTCCAAGCTGCTTTCTTATTTAAAATACAAATCATAGACAACATAGTTATTTCTCAGTGAAATAATCCATTCTTTTAAAAATAAAAAGGTTAAACAAGTTAGGATGAGAATTAAAATTGATATGTCTAAAGCTTTAAGCCAAGTTAATTGGGATTTCGTGAATCTTTGCTCTAAAAAAGATTTTGGTTTTGATCAATCTATTGTAACCTCATATATCAATGCATCTCAACAACCTCCATAGCAAGATTGCTCAATGGTAGTCCTAGTACCTATTTTAAACCATCTAGAGCTCTAAGGCAAGGAGACGTATGTTATCTTCTTATCTCTTTATTATTTGTATGAAGATTTTCTCTAGATTGCTCTGTCTAAAGAGATTGAGAAAACCATTCATGGAGTCAAAATTACCCTTAAGAATAACCCAATCTCACACTTGTTTTTTTTGATGATTGTTTGTTATTTATTAGATACGACCTTAAAGAATGTAACTTTATTTTGCAAATCATAGAAACTTCTAGTAAAGCCTCCGGACAGCTTATTAACTTTGATAAATCAAGGGTGTTTTTTAGTAAGAAAGCTCAACCCAAACATCAAAGAATGATGTCTAAAAAAAAATAGACTTAAAAGATTCTTACCTAGGTGCACCGCTCTTTATAGATAAATTAAAAATAAAATTATTTGAAGGTATAATAGAAAATTAAAAATAAAATTATTTGAAGGTGTAATAGAAAATTAAAAATAAAATTATTTGAAGGTATAATAGAAAAAATGAAACATAAAATTCAAGGATGGAAAGGAAAATTTCTTGCTCAGCAAGTAAACTGATACTCAATAAAGCAATTCTAGCTAGCATGGCAAGCTATCGATGGGTCGCTTTATCATTTATAAAAAAAAATCACCAACAAAATAGATGCATTACAAAGAGACTTTTGGTGGGATAAAGAATCCAACAGTAAGGGATATTACCCAAATCATACTCTTGTCTTTGCAATCCCATTTGCTAAAGGGGGTCTAGGCTTTAGAAATAAACACAAATTTAACTTAGCTCTTATAGCCAAATTAGCTTGGAGATTATAAATGTAACCTAATTCTCTTTGGGTTACTCAAACTCAAACCTAAATATTTTAGGAAAACCTCTCTGTCTTTAGAGCTAAAATTCCTCTCATGAGTTCTTGGATTTGGAAATGTATATATAAAAGAATAAAGCTAGTTGAACAAAATAGCATATGGGAAGTTTGGAATGGACAAAGTATAAATATATGGGAGGATAACCGGGTACCTAATTTAGTTGAAAACCGAGTCAATTCAGAAAACAATTAATTCTCACTTAACACTTGTGGTGGATCTTATTGATCCAATCACTAAAAAGTTGAATGAAACTTTAATTCACTCTAGATTCCCAAGTTCTATAGCGGGGCAAATTTGTGGGATTAGAACAACTTTAGGAAGGAATTTAGAGACCAAACCGAGATAAACTTAGATGGCTTCTAACAAAGATCGGGTAATTTCACGCTAAATCCATGTACTCAAAATTAAATAAAAGAACAATTAACAATTATAACTTAGGTATGTCTCGATTCTTTTTAGAAAGGTTTATGGGCTTTAGATTTGTCTCAAATAATAAAAAAATTCACATGGAAGTGCCTTCATAATGCGTCTCTACAAACCACAAGTTATCCAGATTTATGAAAGATGTCTCACCTAAGTGTACCTTTGGTTGTGAGAAAAAGAATCCATAAAACATCTATTCTTTCACGTCAATATGCAAAATTAGTATGGGCTACTGTGTCCATATCCAAATTGAGTTAAACTTTAGTATTTCAACCACATTTTTAGATATCTTTAAGGATTGATAGAAAAGGCCAACCCAACCATGCCTATGGAAATTATAATGACAAAATTTTGGTTATGGAAAGAAAGATGTAAAGTAACATTTGAAAAGAAGCAACAATCTTATTTATTTACTAGCTTTAAAAATACAAAAGAGACATTTGAACTTCCTGCATAAAGAGAAATATAAATATAATGCCACAAACAATTTGGTCAATCTTCCCGAAAAACAACAACTTGGAAGGCTCCCATTTCAAAGTAAAATTAATTTAGATGCAACTTGGTTTTCGTAAATTGCACCAAAGCAGTTTTTCTTAATTCCTTAATCAAAAGGGTAATTTTGAACAAGGAAGAGCAAGCGGGACCCATCTCAAAGATCAACCCGCAAGAAGCTTCTACAAGCAAACCTAAATGGGCAAGATAATGCGATTTTCAAACTTCGGTGTTGAAGGAGATTGCAAGAACCTTTTGATTACTTGAATGACTTACCTTTGATTAATTTGGCAAAATCAAACTATTACTGAGGAAGTAAAACAAGAAATTAGCATTTGTTCAAAAAATTTTGGGGTTTTTCTTTGTTCCTAGATCGGCAAACAATATGGCCGATGTTCTAGCTAAGAAAGCTAAATCTTTAGAACTGTTCTTAATTGGGTAAATGACCCTCCGTCTTGTATTGTTCAAGCTTTAGAAGTAGATAAATCTAATGTTAGGAAAAACCTATTATCCCAAAGATTCGATGGCTCTACCCATTTTGATGTAAGGGTTGCGAACCCTAAATTAGCTCTTGGAATGACTAAAAAAAAAAAAAAAAGGTAATGAAGCACACTGACCCAAGTAGGAACCCGCAAAAAATATTACTTAACCACGTGTGTGCTGAAAGAACCCCTTCCCATGAGAATACGAAGAAGGAAAGATAAACTAGATGACCGCTGCCACATGGGGAAGGCCAATCAAGAAAAAAGGAAACACTCTTAATTGGATTGTAAAAGAAGATTTATGGATAAAGTGAAAATATCATTTTTTCTTGAAACGGATAGAGTAAATCGTTTTATTAGTTGCAAAATAAAATTAGTTGATGCATAAAACCAAAATATGGTTACATAAAGTATTATGTATCCTTTGTGGTAGTTTGCACAATGGATCTCCATTTTATTTTCAAAATTGTACCTAAAATGATAAATATTTTTCCAAATTTTTCGTAAAAACTCTAAATTTAATATTGTTGTTTGTACTCATTGCGTAGACTTTTTTAAAACCTTTCCAATGAGATAAAATTTGTAAAAAGGCACGGATTTTTAGATATGTTATATTAAAGTTTGGTTGTCAATTATACCCCTAAAAAAATAGGATACATAAGGAATTATAATAAAATTTGACTCTTATATCTAGTTGCCCTTCTTCTTTGGTTTATTTACGAAAATGTCTAATATCTTACTGCCCTTCCTCTTTGGTTTATTTACGAAAATGTCTAATACCTTAGTGCCCTTCCTCTTGGGTTTATTTACGAAAATATCTAAAGGAAAAAAAGAAAATTTTGATTTAGAAAAAATGTCACGCTTTCAGTGTCGTCCTTTCATCGTTGAACCAAATCCAATCTTTTGTGTCTAATTAGAAAAAAATGTCACGCTTCACATTGACACAAAGTCACAATATATAAAAGTCTCCTCGCTTCAAATTCGGCCTAATAAGTTAATAACCTGAAAGTCTTACTAATTTCATTAAGAAGGCAACGAGTTTTCATTGAGTTTCAATTCAAAGATCCTACCCAGCATTGCTCAATTATATCCATCCCTGCTCCACCCAGCATTGCTCAATTATATCCATCCCTGCTCCACATACCTAATAGCGAACCAACAGACGTATCACTCAATTTGATGGCTACCTCCTCATACCCAAGACCAAGCACTATGGTGCCCTTTTCCCTTTCCCTATCCCTCATATCTAGGGAAAATTCCAAAAACACAACTATTATGGTCTTCCATATCCCTACATGTGTAGGGATATCCCTCCTTTCCCTACAAGGAGGATTATATCCGATCCTCCTTGTGGGAAGGGAAATCCACTGCTACTCGGTTGCCCTATGAATTTACACTTTACGGCTACTCGGATGTCGTATTAATTTACACTTTAGCATTTTAAACGGCTACTCGAAATGAGTCCTCGGTTTTTAAAGTTTTACCTTAAAACTTTCCCTTTTCACTCTTTTTTTTACTGAAACTCTTTTTTTACCTATTATATCTCCTTTTTACCTACTCCCTCTGTCCCATCATTAGTTGACCTATTTCACTAATCAATGGGATATCTCTAAAACTACCCTTTTGATTGATTATCGGTATCATAAGAAATATGTATAATTTGATATTCATGTTTATACTCGTTATGTAGGTGTTTTAAATGATTTTCAACGGTACAAAATTTACGAAAATCTATGGTATAGTTTGAGAGATAAATGATTTCTAAATTTTACAAATTATTATCCATAAGGGTATAGTTGTAAAAATACTTAAAACACTCATTTCATTCATTGGCTTAAGAATCACAGAACTTCAACTAAGTAAGTGCAAACTTCAATCGTTTTTCTTACTTTCTAAAATATCTTTTTACCTAGACAAATATATTCCTATTGAAAAACTTTCCTTTTTCACTCTTTTTTTCTTCAAACTCTTTTTAGTATTATATATCGTTTTTACTAAAATTTTCTTACTCTAAAATATCTTTTTTACACTCAGACAAATATATTCCTATTGAAAAAACTTTCCCTTTTTCACTCTTTTTTTCTAGGAAACTCTTTTTTTACCTATTATATATCGCTTTTTTACTTTAAAATATGTTTTTTTTACCTAGACAAATATATTCCTATAGAAAAAAACTGAGTTGCCGTATGACACTATTCATATTTCCTATAGGGCTATGGCACTATTCCATTGTGTTTAGCCGAGTTTAAAGTGGGCACCATAGTGAGGTTGCATTTCTTGTGATATCCCTTCCCTTTATTTGAGGGATAGGGAAGGGATGCCATGCACCATAGTGCTTGGCCGCAGGTTGCCTTCCTTGTGATATCCCTTCCCTTTATTTGAGGGATAGGGAAGGGATGCCCTGCACCATAGTGCTTGGCCTAATAGCGAACCAACAGAAGAATCACTCAATTTGATGGCTACCGCCACAAAATCGCAGAGAAAAAAAACTGTTGATGATCCAGTAATCAACCTCAAGTACTCGAGTTCATTCAAATATGCTGAATTACATAACACTGTGTATCAAAAGATAAAGATTATGTCGAATCAGAAACATTAGCAAATAACTAAATGTTGCCAGCGTCTAGGCCATGAATCCACAGGAAGGAGTATTCTGCAAACTCTTCTATCAACTCGCACACAGTTAGTTATGTTAGTTTATTATTATAAGTTCTTGGGCAAGGTTATCAGTAAGAAAACAAACGTGCATTTTTAAATACAGTAATATAAATCACAGATTACTCCGGATTTATCGCGTAGTTTACTGCTACTATAGTAATTATCATTTCTATCAAACAAAAAAATAAAGGAGAGAAGAATAGATAGAATAAGAAAGATTATGTAAGAGTTAAGGCCCCAATATTGATCATTGTTACTTTGCCAGATATACACATCCAATACCTCTCCTCTGTCTAGACCCTCATAATCTATAAAGGAGAATTGAGATACAAGTTCTTATGTCCTGTTTGATAATTTTATGAGAAGTGAAGAAAATAAATTTATAGATACAACAAACACACCAAATCCTCAGCATTCTCTGGTTGCAGATACCTTTCTCGGTCACTTATTCAGAGCAAAATCAAAACTGGGAAGCACCAGAAAGTATAAAACACTTACAACTACAAAGGAAATAACATGTAAACCTAACTGTTTTTCTTCTTCGTTTTTCTTCTCACAATCATTTTCATGAATCCTATCATCCTCATCATCATCCCGCCAATCTTATTCATCTCTGGGTCCTGACTAAGTCCCTTCCTATAATAAGCAGCCAAAGGCCCATATACCAGTGATCTATCTGTATATCTATCTATCTGTCTATGTCAACCCCCTTTTATCTATATTTCTCTTTTCTTCCTAATTCAACAATAGATCCTCCTCTAAGGAGGAAGAACAAGAGAAACCTTTGGTTTCTAAAAATAAGTTTAAAAATGAGATTCAGATTTAGATTCAGATAATAACAAACCTAGCGCCACTGTGACTGATGCTTGAAATTGACAGGGTGCCCATCCCACCCTGAATCTGGTTCACTCCTTTTCAACCCAAGCCCTGAACTCAGTGGCTGCAGACTTAACCTCATTTGCTGCTGCTGCTCCACTAAAGAACCATTCCCAGGAGTACTTAGAAGCTGCCTCAACCCACCACCTGATTCCCTAAATTCACCATCTGCTACTGGTGCTGCTAATGTCAGCCCAAAGTTCAGGTCAAGTACTGGCCTTGTAGAGGGACCAACCCCATCAAGAGGAGATGATTGGTTCCCCATGCTCATAAGATATGATCGGGAGTAAGATGACGGACCAGCCTCCATGAAGCCCATCAGCTCTGGTGCCACAGGCGCTCCCCTATAATCTACAACATAAGGTGCAGAGGCAGCTGCTCCATACATAGATGACGAAGGAGGAACAGTATGCCCCATTGTAAGCCCACCGTAATCAAACATCAAAGACGGGGAGGGTGCAAAAGCGGTAGCAGGTTGTGCCCCTACTGCAGGCCCTGATAATCCTTTTAGATTGACATCCATCATGGAACTACCAGTAGCCTGTCCATTTGGGAGGAAAGACAGAGTCTGGGGGGGGAACTCATTCCTCCGTACCTTCACCCTTGTACCCATGATAGAAATAATAGGATCTTTCTCCACCTGAAACCCACCATGAGAATTCTTTCTTTGGAAGGAAGATGTACCAAAATCAGCTTCATTCAAGTCGATGTTCTTCAAAGAAGCCTGCTTCAGTGACGACGATGCATAAGTGAATAGGGTGGGACGGGAATCCAGATGACTGTCAGCAAATCGCCCCTCTGTCCTCCAATCTGATGATGGCATGTTCTCATTGTCACCATCGAGGTTTAGGTCCAATTCCAATCTATCAACTTTTCTTGAATTCACATCTACGCAAGATTCCCCAGAAGGTAAGCCTGATGAGACCGGGATTTGTTTCTCCACTACCAAGTCAACAGCTTCACTTTTATCTCCTTCCATCAAATTCAAGTCAATACCTCGAAAATCCTGTCTCTGCTTGAAACTCGGGTTGCACTCTTCAGCTGAGACTGTCTTCTCACTTGCTGCAGCAGATCTCTTTGATCCTTGTTCCTCGACAAAACACAGAGGGCGTCCTGCAGTAAAATCGGATGTTACTAGTTTCGAGGGAGAAGCAAACTTTGCTGGGGGAGAGTTTGAAGTTCTTTGATGATTTACTTCCTCCGAAGAAACCTCATCATTCAGATCAAAGTCGCACATGCTTTTCTCAGTCTTCCTTCTGGCACCTGAGCATCTGCAGTGACCTGAGATAAGTCCTGGCCGGCGGCAGAATCTCTAGGTTCGCTCATGTTCTCTGAATTTGTTGAATGATCGTCCTCTTGATTTGAACCAGCAGAAATATTTTGTCCAGTTGACATTTCACTAGATCGTCCCGTGACAGAATGGAGCTCTCCATTTATTGAATCAGGGCTCTTTGGCTGGAAGACTCCCCAGCATCAGAATTGTTGTCAGAAGAAGACCCGCAGACTGGTTCCCTGTAATCCACTACTTGTCTTCGAACTTCTTTAGCAACTTGGGTAGCAACTTCGAGTGCATCATCTATCATAAAGTCAAGTTCCATATCCAATTTACTCTTATCAGCTATATTTGACAGTTTTGAACTAACAATAGTATTCGATACATTACAGGCTGTTGAAGATCTGGTCTTCCCACCTTGCTCCTTCAAAATTAACTTACCAGTTAGCTCTTTCCCATGGTTAACTGCATTAGTACACTGCTTCCTAGAATTAGCAGTCTCTCGATTCTCTTGCTTCCTCAAGTTAGAGCGATCAATAGGTGAGTTTGCCAATGCATTAGAATATCCATCCATCTGAGATGTAGACTTGATCTCCATTTTGCTACTCAACTGTTTTAGGACTCGGAAGTAAGCACCTCACTTTTTGGGTTCAAGGCCAACGCACTGGGACCTTTCTCAACAGCAGTTGGGGTAGTCTTCTTCTTTGGAGGGGGATCTTTGTCTTTGGCATCAACATGGCATAGGACAGATGGCCCTGAAGATTGTAAAACCTTTGAAGGAGGATCACTAGAGGAAATACGAGGTTCAGGTACAGTTGTCGATGAAGCAAAATGCAGCTTCTCTTCACCAGTTTTTTCTAGGCCACATATGATGGTCTTCGTCTCATGATCTGGAGCCTCTTTGGACTCTTCTTCAAAATTGCTTTCTATTGGATCTTGAGAATGAGAACTAGAAACAGGAACCGCTGCTTCTTGGTCCAAAGAGGATTCCTTTACAGGAGATTTTGTTGCTAGAGAAGGACTGTTCAAAATCAACCTAGACTGAGCATCACCTTCATTCACATCCTCATTTTTCAAAGTCATGGTTGTAGGTATTTCACTAGAAGCTGAAACCTGGACATCTTTAAGGCTTCGTGACTGTAAACTACCTGAGCTGCCAGTATGTTGCAACACCCCACCAACTGATTTCGCAGCAAGGTGACTTTTTTCATCAGCATTTTCTTGGAATGGACCATGACCCACCGAGCCACTATCCGCAGGTATTGCCTTTACCTCTGTACAAATTTGGTTTTCATTCACAACATTCTGCTGATATGCTTCGCTGTCGTTTCCTCCTCCGTTCCAACTATCAAACAGACTCTTTGCAATTTCCTGAACCTTAGCGCACTTATGCCCAAGAAGATTATTGACTGTTGTCCTGATTCCAGAAGTATCACAAATTTCCCTACCTACAGGCAGCTTCATAAGTGCTCCTAATATTAATCTGATTGATTCTTCAACAGAGCCGTCACTTATCTCATTATTGTTGGATGCTTGTCGAAGCCATTTGTCTAGTAGGAACAATCCATCCAACCTAACAAATTGATCAAGACTATCTTTATTCTCCGTGGCTGCCAAGGTACTGGCAGCAGTACACCATTGTCTAGCAGCTTCACTCATGTTCTTTGGCGCAGATAAGTTCTCGTTCTTCAAAATGGCAATCCATTCTTCAATTTTAGCAGGGGTCAAGAGCCCATCCTTCATATCAGTAAGGGTGAAAAAGGCTACTAACGTCATACTATCTGTATAATCCAGCTCGGTGCATCCATGCTCCGAAATAACCTTCAAAAGATGCTAATTACTCTTTTGTTTGCAACGAGAATGCTAAACTACTTGGGGCAAGTCATGCTTTCCACTGCACCATAAAACAATTTATGTGTAAGGAGCAGGTAAGAGACTCAGCAGTTAATGCATATGCACGAAAATGATGATGTAGATTACAAAATAATATGAGCAGATTCAAACAAGAAAAGATGTGTGCTGGTAGCTATGCCAGTGCACACGAGATATGTACACAACACACAATAACCCAGATATTCATTTCAACAAAATTTTGTTCCATCTCTAACCAATGTGAATTTTGTCATAATAAACAAATTGTCAATAAACCAATTCATACTTTTACCATCTAACCACAAATATTCTAACAATATATACCAACTCTAGGTGCAGTCATAAGAGTAAGGTTATAGAAGCGAAAAGAACGAAAAGAGTGGATGCACAGAACTAGTATGCACTTAGCGGAAAGGACCTCACAGCTAACGATAGGGCTATATAGTAGATCTTTTGCCTTGTGTAATTAAATTCATGGTGAGAGTGTGTGACATTAAGACGCCTCCTCTTCTGCATGAAAATTTAGAAGGATATGATACAGATCAAAACAAAAAATTATGTAGCCTATACTAACTGTAGGAAGCAAGACAGCCAATCATGAGTTTGTATCTAAACAAGACTCGATACGTATTTCTCACAATAGAACTTAGCAAAAACCAAATTTCGGTGTAAACAAGAAGCTAAGACTGGATAGTACAGTTTGTTATACAATAATGACAACCTAGATCCTAATAAGAAAACACAAAAAGAAGCAACCAGATCTGGTAACACAAAGCTAGTTGAATTCCTAATTTATCAAAGTCCCTGTATAGATACACTCACGATGAATTTATACGTTGATCCCACAAGTATACATTTCCAGATACCGTATAATACAAATACCAGGCAAGACTAATCACAAGAAATGATTAAAACAAACAAAAGGATGAAATCGCTAAATTTCAAAATTCACCACAAGAAGAAGACTCCAAGCTAATTTCAAAAATACAAACAAAACGGACCTGGTAACACATACTTTGGAATGGCAATTAAGAAATCATGAATATCTGAATTTTGTTAGTAAGAAAAGAAAATTTATAATACAAATTCAAATAAAGATGATGAATATTTATAATGAAGAAACATCTAAATCACAAACAAACATTGGAACAAATGAATTGATTTGAAAATGAGCAAACAACCAATCAATCAATCAATTTCATAAATTAATATCAGAACCAAAATAAGCTCAAACCTCACAGAATTAAAAATCGAAAACCCTAGAAACGAAATACTTACAGAGAAACCCTAGTCGAAAGGGGGAGTTTGAGATGAGATTGAAGCAGCAGAAATAGTAGGTAAGAAATTCAAAAATATCTGCAGAAGAGAATCGAAAATGAATTAATACAAATACAGCTACTCAGATTACATTTCTAGTTTTTTTTAATTAAATTAAAACGGAAAAAATAATTAATTAAATCAATACCCAAAAAAAAACACAGTTTCATTTTGATTTTTACCTCATTAAACCCTAACTTGTTCGTCTTTGTCAGAACTGAAGAAGAAGAAAACAACCTTTTTCTTTTCTTTCTTCTTATCCTTAAAACAGAAGTAAAATAGGTCAAAGTTTTGTCTGAATAAAACGTTTCTTTTATTTCTTTCTTCTTCGATCTTCTTCTCCTTCTTCTTCCGTTTTTCGGTTTTCTTATTTATTCTCTCCCTCTCTTCTCTCTTCTGTTGTGTTTCACCTTTACAGCATCTTATTCTATTGGCCGTTAGATAGTCCGCACATAAAAACATTGAAAAGAATGTACGTAAGGGTTCTACAGGATTTATTCTTTATCCGTTTTCGAGATTGTGCGTAAGAAATCACATCTGACGGTTGATAATAAACGGAAATCCGGGGAAAAACATACACGCGTATTTTCTTCATTAGTCACGTGTTTGTCATATGTGGTATGACCCAAAAAGTGGCTAAGGCTGACAAACAGTAACAGTCGCTCATTACAGTCAGAAACCCAGTCACGTGCGGTACATATGTGCACATTAATACTCTTTAGATTATCCCTAGTCCTTACCGCTTAATTACGTCGTTTAATTGGGCCCCAAGAAACAATTAGGGGCCTCACCAATTTTATACCCACTTCAAATATTATAATATCATAGGGGAGTCCAAATAGTGGTGAAAATACTATTTACCCTTTTTACTTAAAAACCTATTAACTCTAAACTCAAAGCTCCCAATTCATTTTCCTAAACTAAAATCAGTTCACCTCCCCTCCCTCTCCCTCTCTCACCGTCTCTCCATCTCCTCCATTAACGACACAAAAAAAAAAAAAAAAAACTTCGTCGATTCATCGTTGTAATCGTCGATTCGAAAAACTTTAATCGACGATTAACTTCTTCTACAAACATGGCTCGAACTAATGAATACTGTTGATACATGAAAAATATTACCCCTTAGCCAGGCTACTATGCCCAGGCAAACCCAACATGAAACATGGGGACTAAAGCCCAAGTCCACTAAGAAAGTATCCATAAGATGGAAAGGACAAGGGAGGAATTAATAGGAAAGAAGGAGGTTGTATTAGAGAAGGAATGGCATTAGTAGTAATTAAGGAGGTTTAGGACATGTGGCATGATATCATAAAAAGAAGGGCTTTTGAAAAGTCTATATAAAGAGGCATATAGTACAATAGAAGGGGGTCTCTTTTCTTTCTCTCTCTTCCTTTGGGAATTGGGTGTGTTGTGGCTAGGACTTGTAGAACCAAAATCAAATTCACCCTTCAACATTTGGCGACCACACCAGGAGACTCGTCTCAGCCCAACCCGCCCAGTTCCCATAACATCCGGCGCTCTCTTTTCTTACAACGTTTTCTTTCCCATCCAAGACACCCCACTTACGCGCTCATACTTTTTGTGTACACCTTCTAATGTAAAATAACACTTATAATTGAAATTGGATGTTAAATTATAACAAAACACCATGAAATAAAAATAACTAACCTTCAAATGATGCTTCTTCTACCCTTGGAACAAGGAAGATACAAAGATTTGAGGTTCTTCTCTAATAATCTTCAAATTTCTACCCAATTCTAAGATTGGAAACTAGAAGATAATAGATGCATCTCTTAAAAATTGAAATTTCTACCTAATTACAAATTGGAAATAACAAAGTGTTGGAGGCTCTTCTCTTAGGAAGGATTTAGGGTTCTTACACCACTTTTCTAAACAAAACCAAACTTGAAACTAGTAGAACTAGGGTTTCAACAATAAATAGTAAACATAAAGGATATACTAGAAATAAACCAAATAAAGGGGGTAAGAAGGAGAACAAGGATAAATAGGATAGGAATGGTATTTTATAAATACCACTATGCATCATCCTCCCTTCTTGAAAGAAATTCGCCCTCGAATTGTCATATTCTTCATCCCAATCATTTTTGCTCCAATACGAAACCAAGTGAATTGATGCAAATAAGAAACCCAATTATCATGCCTAGTAGAAAACTTGTCTTGAGAATTGATGTGCTTCAATGCTATGTAGTCCAAAACTAAAATGAACTCATTAATGATTGCACTACTTCCCTTCTTGAAAACTACTCGAACCACGATTTCTTCCTTTATAATTACCCACCAAGTCTAACCTCTTGTGGTGATAGTCAAGTGCACACTTAAGAAGCAAAGAAACACCAAGTAGTTTTTCCAACTTTGAATGGTGACTTGCGTTATTATACTTGTCTTCAAAGGAAGCCCAAGTTGGATCAACATAAGTTAATTTCTCATTTTCTTTGCTAATACTTGATAAAGAGCTTGTTGTTGGGTGAATTTTTCTCTCAAAATTCATCTCTTGGATGACATTTTTGGATATGGCATAAACATAACTATTGGAATCATTAATAAGCGTGCTTACCTTTCTTCTCATGGTACAAGTGGTATGGAATGCGTCATGCCTTGTCCCTCGATCATCGTCGTCAAGTTCAAGCATGGAGTATTTGTTTATAACACCCAATCTTTGTATTCGATAACCGGTGATAAACTCTTCTTCCATTTCTTCATTAGGTTCTTCATCAAATATGGGTGGCGACGTAGGATCAAAGTAAACATCATTACCAATCTCACCTTCCTCGAAACTTGAAAAACTATCAAATTTTGGTGGAGACATTGTATCAAATACCATGTGGGCAACATCATTACCAATCTCACCTTCCCACAACTTGAGAAACTATCAAACTTTGGTGGAGACAATTTATCAAACATCTTGTGGGCAACTTCTTGATGCTCATACCCACCAATTGAAGTTGAACTCTTTAGCTCCACTTCATCTCCATAGTCATTAGGAAGTTCAAATGAATCCACATAAAGACATTCCAACTTCTTAAATTTCTCTTCTACTAATTGATGCATTTCATCAAACATCTCATATCTCATTTTATTCAATAATCCCATCACTTGAACATTACTTTTACTTCCCCATCCATTTTCATTCTTCTTTTTGATATCATAATAAAACACTATAAGATTGAAATACCCAATTTAAGAAAACTACCAAGAAAAAGAAACACAACCCAAAATACTTAATGATGATATTAGTATCTTAACCAAACCTTCCCCCAAAAAATCAAACCAAAGCTCTTGATACCAACTAATGTAAAGTAACACTTATAATTGAAATTGGATGTTAAATTATAACAAAACACCATGAAATAAAAATAACCAACCTTCAAATGATGCTTCTTCTACCCTTGGAACAAGGAAGATACAAAGATTTGAGGTTCTTCTCTAATAATCTTCAAATTTCTACCCAATTCTAAGATTGGAAACTAGAAGATAATAGATGCATCTCTTACAAATTGAAATTTCTACCCAATTACAAATTGGAAATAACAAAGTGTTGGAGGCTCTTCTCTTAGGAAGGATTTAGGGTTCTTACACCACTTTTCTAAACAAAACCAAACTTGAAACTAGTAGAACTAGGGTTTCAACAATAAATAGTAAACATAAAGGATAGACTAGGAAATAAACCAAATAAAGGGGGTAAGAAGGAGAACAAGGATAAATAGGATAGGAATGGTATTTTATAAATACCACTATGCATCACCTTCCCACCGCGCCATTAACCTCATCAGCGCCTTCCCTCACCTCTCTCCCGCCACCGCGTCCTATCTCATTTCCACGTCTCTCTTCTCCGACGACACCAACGACGCTTTATCTTCATCCCCAATGATAGGTGTTGTAAAACACCTAATTTTATATCTATTGTTTATGCTTTCTTTGCGAGTTTCTTGTGAATTATATATCTTATGATTACTTTTTAGCTTATCAGGTGCAATGGAGTCATTATTGAGCAAAAGAAGGAATCCTTCGTTTGGAGCCGAGTTGAGCCAAGCCAACAATTTACAGCTTAGTCTAGAGAAGCAAGGGAAAGATATTCTTGGTTGGCCCTTATCTAGCCTACCTGGATAGCTATATCCACTTTCATTCCTACACAACCCTAGAATTCATAGGAGATTTATTTCTTTCATCATTCCGGCTGCTTTCATGAAATTGAGAGAAGGCGGCCATTGATTCAGAAAAGAGAGATCGAGAATGAAGAGTGATAGAGGAGATGTAGCTACTGTTTATCGAAGATTCAGCTTACTTTTTTTAATCCAGGAATTATGAAGTTAGGGTTTGCTGCAAAATCAGTAGTGAGATGGTTTCTTTATGTCGATTTGGTTCAGATTCGATGGAGTTGGAAGAGGTTATGGTTGTACATGGGTTTGACAGAATGAGGAACGAATTGAACTGTAATGGGTTTTGGTGGTAATGAAGATGTATCTGTTGCTCCATGAATAAGAAGGGTAAAGAAATGAATATGTTGTTGTAGTGATGGAATTAATTAGTTCAAAGGGTTTTAGATGTATGTTAGGATGAAACTACAGGGAAGAACAATGATTTGTTGCTGCTGGTGAATTGGTTGTCTGTGTTGATGTAGGTTAGTCACTATGGCTGTGTGGTTATGGCTGTGTGGTTGGATCTGAAATGAATGAACTGATTAGATGAATTTCTAGGGCAGGTACAAACTACAGGTGCAGGTTATGATTGCAGAAGATGAACTGAAGTTGTGTATTGCTGGTGGTTTTAGTACTGAGGTGAAGGAAGTGGTGGTTGTTATCTGATTCAAGGTAAGGTGAAGATTGTTGTTGCAATTTTGTTGAAGCTGTGACTGTGATAAAATTGCAGGGAAAACAATGGACTGCAGGTAGATTGTGTGATGTGGAGATGCCAAATTTGCAGGATCTGAGCTGAGTTGCTTGCACTCTAGTTCAAGATGCAGTTGGAGATGGAATGAAGTAAGAATGGGTATGCCTATCTGCTTGATGAAGTGAAGCAACCGAGACTGCAGATGTTGTTCGAGGATAAAAAGATTTGGAAGATGTGAGTGGATCTGCATATGATGTTGAATGTTATAGAATGGGTTTATGTGGGCTTTAGTTGCAGTGAGACTCCAGGGAATGATGTTTGTGCGAGATTGTAGCACGGAATGGAGTTACAGGTGCAGCTGCGAGCTGGTTGTTACAATGGGTTAAGTTGTTGTACTAGTTGAAGTTGAGCTGCAATAAACTGGCTGGTGACATATGTGGTGGTCTGTGAAGCTGGTGATTCTGTAATGGTTATGCGTTGCAGTTATGGTGAGAATGAGAGCTGGTGTTGCTGCTCCGGGGAAGCTAGTGATGCAGTTGAGATGGTACTGGTATTGGAGCCACTGGTGCTAGTTGGTTGCAGCTGTACAAGGAGAATGGCTACAGAGAATGTATTGGTGATGGCTAGAACATGATGAATGTCAATAAGAGAATGGGTTGTTGCTGCCAAGTTTATAAGTTTACAACGAGAAGAACAAGATGGATGCCATGGGTTACGAGAGAATGGTGGAGCACTGGTTGTTGGTAATGAAGTTGCTTTAGATGAATGGTAGGTTTATAGGTTGGTGATTATTATCTTGCAGAGATGGGTTGTTATTGCAGTTGTGTGTGCTGTCGCTGTCAAGTGCAAAAATTGGTTTTGTAGTTGTGAAATTGTGGTTTCCAAGGCTAGTTCTGAGTTCGGTTCTTATTCTGTGTGAACTACAGGTGATGCTGTGATGGGAGTGTGCAGAATGGATGTGGTGGTGATAAATATAATGCACGAATGAGCAGGGAGTTTGAGTTATGGCTTGTGCTGGTGAACTGCAGGTGATGGATTGTGCGAGATTGCAGCAAGGAATGGAATGATGGGAGTTGAGCTGCAATTTACTAGCTGGTGATGTGCAGTGAAGGGTTGCATCTGAACTGAAGCGCATTGAGTGATATTGTTGTGAGCTGAATTAACAGTGGGTTTGCAGTATGTGCATTTATCAAAGAGTGGCTTGAGCAAGTCAGTTGGAAACTTCTTATGGGCTAGTACAGGGAATGCACATGAGGCAGATTGAATATATGGAGCTGTGGAGTTGGTACTGACAGGAAAGAAGATTATAGAAAAGTGAACTGAACTAGATGAATGTTAGGATTTGAATACTGTGAATGTATGCAGAGAAGGAGATGAAAATAGGCCGGACTTAGGCCTGGACACAATCATATTACAGCCAGAACTCTGCCTGGATTTCAGTTATCCGAGTTAACTCAGTGAGCCAATCCAACTCACCTGTCTGGTTCGATCCAGAGAAGGACTTGGACCTGTTTTGATTGGGCTTGGATAATGGGATGTGGGAGAATTATTTGGATTCGGGAGCAGAATTGAAAAGTCGTATAAGAGGGTTTGAGAACACCACATAGGGGGAGGACGTATTTTTCTACTTGGAGTTTTGGAGAGCGGCGACTAGGGTTTGCTTTCATTTTTGTTTTTCATCTTCTTCATTTTATTATTGAATATGATGAGCTCAAAAGCTATGAGTAGCTAAACAACTATTACTGGTTATGGGATAAAGTTAATTTCATAACATGATATTGCTTCAATGAATTAGTTTTGTCTCAGTAATTTATTGTTTATGATTCATGGTTTATATTGTCATATGATTTGAGTGTTTGTTTGGTTGAGTCCGGAATCAATCCGATTTGCATTCATTTATAAAGCTATATTAGGGATTTCAATACGAAAAAGTTGTTTATCCCTGATTCTAAGTAGCATAATTGTGGGTAGTGCTTGTAGTGATATATCCTACTAGTCACAAATGAATCATAACCTTGGTTAAATTGAATTAGTGCTTTTACACGTTTGATTGCCTTGATTAGTCTTATTCCATAGAACTTAGTGCTTTTAGGGAGTTAAACTTAATTGTGCTTTTACACTTTAGGTTGATAATTCTAGGAAGAATTCACATATGCATCTTTTAATGTGATTGTGATGAAATTAGGGAATTAGCGGGATATACTTGCGATCAAGGTATCCTAGGACTTTTAGTAAATGAGAGATTAAAATACCAATTCTAGTCATTGATGAAAATACATGTTTGTGAATGATACTATCCCGTGACCAATATCTTCTCCTTATTGATTATTCCATTTATTTTATTTCTTTCAATTATTTTTATTGCTTTTCTTAAACAAAAATCCCCCCTTTGGTTACTAAGAGACTGAAATTTTATAACAACAAAAGTCTCTCTGTGGGAACGAACTCTTTTTTACCACGTACTTCATTTATATTAGTAGAGTGAGAAAGTGAAATTATTTTGACGCATACGACAGCGATCACCCAACTACACGAAAATCGTCATCCAACTGAGAATGAATAGGAGAACCATGGTCTTCTCATCTTCCAATAGCGAAATCACCGTCAATAAAGAACATGGGGACTAACGGTGAGCAACTGCATCAGAGATTCAATAAAAGATAAGTTCATCTCTGCTCAACCTCTTGATTTGATCACAATTGCTCATTGATTAAGTTTGAATTTGAAACTCTGAAAACCCAGCTTGGGATCTCAAGACCTAGATACCCAAATGACAGTAAAAATGAACTAAACCCACCTGTTATCATTTGCGAATAGGGTTTGAGAAAAGCATTTAGGGTTTTCATAAGCTCAAACCCGAGATTTCCTTCGATTTACTAATCCGATTCGAAATCGATACCTAGATTTCCAATTATCCGTTTGACATAATCAGATTTCTTTTTATAATATGACATGATACAGTTGAAGATTACCGTAGTAGCAACAGGGCTCTGCCTGTTTCGTTTTTTTTTACACGCTAAAAGATTGTAATGGTTTCAATTCGAAAATTTGCTTTGGGTTAACTGAAAATACGAAAAGTTACAAGGCTTTGAGTTCGATTTTCTTTTGGTTTTGAATGTTTGCAACATTTAGGACAGAAAATTTCTTAAGATTCTTGACTGCAATGGAGTTATAGGATGTTCAATTTCTGAACTTCCATAACTCACTTAAGCTTGACTCCCTGTTTCAGAATTGGTTATGAAAATCTCTTGAATCGGGTCTTTGTTGATCCTGTGGTAGCGTAATGAGAGCAAGGAGTAACTGTATCTAGGGATTTCTGAGTGTATGATCATTTGGAGCCGCGCCAATGTCTGAATCTAAGAGTTTGTTCAAACCCTATAATATTCGAACGTGCTGTAATGGAGCAGAGGAGCGATTGCAGGAATAGGAGAGCGATGGGGAGTGTCCGAAATGAAGCAATGACAGGAACAAGAAGGCACCAGTTCCACCAGCAGACCCTCAACGTATATTTCTGCCGCCATTAGCTCTACCGTGGACTACAATGCCCACGTCTCGCACCTTCTCCAGCTCGACTGATGATGACACCATCAGAACTTCTCATATCTACAGTACCATCAGTCCGACTCCAAAAGAAGAGGTCCAACATCAAAGTATAAGCACCTGCTCCAAAAAAAAGGGGGTGGGGGAGCTTCACCTGCTCGATTCGGGCCGTCAGTCACTTGGTACCCCTGTGAATGAAGTCAACCTCAAACTGGAGGAGCGCCTCAGCTACAACCATCGTGAATCAATAAACTGCCACTCTCCTCGACAAAGCTAAAAACATTCCTCTTGAAAGCTCGGAGATCAGTAAAGTTGGGAGACCACAAGATCTGTACACGCGGTTGTAGCTATGTCGTCACCTAGGAACGGGAATTAGAACTTAGCTCTGCCTCTGGTTACTTTCTTGGAACACAATAACAGTGGTAACCCCCTTTTATCTCTCTATTCAAATACAGCTTCAAACTAGTATGACTTAGGTTTGTCTCGAGTTCAAATTTCCATGGTTTTCATTTCTTTTAGTACAGTGACTCGCGCCTCTGTTAATTCCTTGCTCGACATGCATAATTGGTTTCACCACCTGATTGTTGCCCACTTTCTTTAATGTACCTTGTTCTTACAAGCATCCCCTGGATACTATCTCGCCATGTCGAATGATTATTATCGAATGTACATAAGGTCTCATTTATCCAAAATCATGTTATCTTTCATACCTAGGTTTCAACATGTTATCTCACCCTAGTGCAAACTCCACTGTTTATGAATAGAGCATATAAGGGTTATATAGGAATCTCGACCCTCCAACCACCTATGTATATTGCCGCTTCCATGAAGTTTATGTGTTGTCAGTTGCTATGAAAGTCTGTATTGCATAAGTAGCTTGCTCACTTGAATTCACTCGCTTTCTAATTACTGCTAATAGTTATCTTGTATGTATAGTGTGACAGATTCTTGCTCGCCAACTCGGCCATGCTTACTCACGCTTAACCTAAACATGTTTCTACAAAAAAAAAAAAAAAAATTGAGCTGGGTATGCGACTTTGTAATCACTTCTCTGAAATTGTGCTTTTATATTAGAGAATCACCTAGCATGTGGCCCTCGCCAAACCAATTATCCTTAAAACACTATCTTAATCCCATATGTTTTCCGAGCTGATATGAAGGAGAATTTCAATTTTTATACACACATTTTGCTTGAATATATGTTTAGTCAATTCAAAGCATGAAATGGCTAAGTTCTATATAGATGTTTATGCTTCATGATTTATCATCTAGTCGCATGTTATAGGCTGTCACTTTCATCACAAATGCTACCACGCGCCTTTACGAGATTTGCTTTCATGATGCCTTCACAAGTGTTTTATTTCACGCGTATGAATATTTGCAATTCATGAAATATGCATGTCATCTAGTCGCATGTGTAGGTTGTCACTTTATTTTTGCAAAGCATCAATATCATTTTGAATATCATGATCGGCTATGCAACAAAAAAAAATTTAGTAAAGTGCTCCGGGCACCATGCTAGCAAGGGTCCATAGAGGCCACCTGAACAAATACAAATCTACAAAAGGCTACAGGAATGCCAAAGGCGCCCAATTAGCTGACAAATCTACAAAAGGTTGTGGGAATGCCAAAGGCGCCCAATTAGCTGACAAATTTACAAAAGGCTACGGGAATGCCAAAGGCACCCAATAAGCTGACGAATTTACAAAAGGCTACGGGAATGCCAAAGGCACCCAATAAGCTGACAAATTTACAAAAGGCTACGGGAATGCCAAAGGTGCCCACTTAGCTGACAAATCTACAAAAGGCGCCCACTTAGTTGACAAGTTTACAAAAGGCTACGGGAATTCCAAAGGCGCCCGGTCGGCTGACGATTATACAAAAGGCTACGGGAATGCCAAAGGCACCCGGTTGGCTGACGATTATGCAAAAGGCCGCGAATTCCGATCGAGCTAGCATTACAAATTTACATAAATGCGACGCGGTTGATATACTCATCTGATTGGCCAATGATCTACAAAAAGGTGACGGGTTGCTCCGCGCATCCGATCGGCCACAGATTTACAAGAAGGCGACGGGTTGCCCCGTGCATCCGATCGGCCACACAAAAAGGCGACGGGTTGATATATTCATTTGATCGGACACAAACCTACAAAAAGGCGACGGGTTGCTCCGCGCATCCGATCGGCCACATATTTACAAAAAGGCGACGGGTTGCTCCGCGCATCCGATCGGCCACATATTTACAAAAAGGCGACGGGTTGATATATTTATCCGATCGGCCACAGATCTGCAAAAAGGCGACGGGTTGCTCCGCGCATCCGATCAGCCACAGATTTACAAAAAGGCGATGGGTTGTTCCGTGCATCCGATCGGCCACAGATTTACAAAAAAGGTGACGGGTTGCCCCCGCGTATCCGATCGGCCACATATTTACAAAAAGGCGGCGGGTTGATATACTCACCCGATCGGCCACAGATCTACAAAAAGGTGACGGGTTGCTCCGCATATCCGATCGGCCACAGATTTACAAGAAGGCTACGGGTTGTTTTGCGCATCCGATCGGCCACAGATTTACGAAAAGGCGACGGGTTGGTATACTCATCCGATCGACCACAGATATACAAAAAAAAAAGGGCGATGGGTCGCTCCGCGTATCCGACCGGCTACAGAAAAAAGAAAGTGGGCGCGTTTAACACACGCTCCACCCATCTCCACCAAGGCGAAGCACCGAACGCCGCGTTCCATTTAAAATAAAAATAAAGTAGTAGGCGCGTTTTACAACCTAGCTCCAACATTTCCAAACGACACGTTTCGCCTATCCAAAAGAAGGGGACAACACTGGGACTACCTGCACAAGTTTAGCCGGCTATTAACGCACGACAACGTGCAATATCTACATCCAGAGTGTCCACCAGTAAACGCGCCCACTCACAAAACACTCGCCAAAGCCAAATCCCGATCAGCTTCGTCTACCAACTTGCGGATGTCGTCCATAATCTTATAAGACGACTCTGACCCCCGTGCAAGTGACACAATATCTTCATGCTCGTCATAAGCTTTATGCGCCTAGTCTTAATGAATCACCCTAAGGGCCCACAACATGACCACATCCTCCTTCAACAATAATAAGCGTAGTAGTTCATCCTGAAGGTAGGATGGAAATATGAGTGCAGATAAGATTGCCAGGATCAAGGTATATCCAAGAAGCTGTGGAGTCTCTCGATCAGAGATTTGAAGATGACAACCAGATATGGGGTAGCCTATAATGGGGACTTTAGGATGGCATCATTAGAGGACAACAACTACTGTTGAAAAGTAGAACTCAAGATAAGACATGATGTGACTACCGGGTCATTTGACAATTGACCCAGTAGTCAGGGGACTAATGTTGATACATGAAAAATATTACCCCTTAGTCGGGCTACTATGCCCCCCAAAGGGAGGCAAACCCAACATCAAACATGAGGACTTGGGGACTAAAGCCCAAGTTCACTAAGAAATTATCCATAAGATGGAAGGACAAGGGAGGAATTAATAGGAAAGAAGGAGGTTGTATTAGAGAAGGAATGACATTATTAGTAATTAAGGAGGTTTAGGACATGTGGCATGATATCATAAAAAGAGGGGTTTTTGAAAAGTCTATATAAAGAGGCATATAGTACAATAGAAGTGGGTCTCTTTTCTTTCCCTCTCTTCCTTTGGAAATTGGGTGTGTTGTGGCTAGGACTTGTAGAACCAAAATCAAATTCACCCTTCAACAAGTATAAAGGAAAGTTTGCTAACACTAAAATCGTAGAGAAACCCTAATTGAAGATTAATTTGAAAACCAAGCAGAAATCAAGCCAAGAAGAATTAGAAGAAGAAATGGCGCTGATTAGAAATTAAGTGAACTAAAACCCACTTTTGTTTTGATTTGTTCTTGTGTTTTGATTGTAAAACTGAGTTTTGGAACCGAATAATTTCAGTTACAGTGAATGGGTCGTTATTGGGTATTTCTTAAACCCTAACGATTTTTAATCTGCATGTAGAAACTATGAAAAATCGTTAAGGTTTATGATGTAGAAGATAACGACCCTAATTCTGTTGCTCGAAATTTTTGCCCTAAATTTGAGTCGTTACCTCTATAATAGAATCAATTGACGACCCTATTCAAACGACCCTTTTTTTGTTAGTAAGGACCCTTGATGAAATGCGAACAACCTCTCTGTCCAAAAATTGGAAGTGTCGTCAACTGAAGTATCTCAGAGTCGTCATTCAACTATTTTTCCCTAGATTAGAGTCGTTAGTCCCATATAATAACATATGACGACCCTTTTAGGAACGAGCCTTTTTCTATTCCGTAATGATTCTAAGTGGAAAACAAACAGATTATATGTCCAAAATATTGAAAGAGTCGTCACCTATGTCACCAAGAGTCGTCATTTTGGAGATAAGGGTCGTCTCCTTTTTACATATAGTCGTCATATATTCCTTGAGATTCGTTTGTGTGTAAAAAAATAAGGTGACGACCCTTGTCCTGATAACATGAAATCCTTGACTTATTTGTTCCTTTGTTGTGTATGTACTATTGTAGTCAAAATAAAGGCAAGAAACACATGCCAACTTCTCCTTTCAGACCTCCCCGGCACGACAAATACTTAATGCCGGTCCATTTCGAGGAAAACGGCCGAGTGAGGTACCCTTATCTATCAATGAACCAAGAGACCCAGGTAATGACCCGTCAGATTCGTCAGATTCTTCCACCCCTGTTGTATCGACGAATGCTACCGTATCTTGGAAGGCACTACCTTTAATTACAACATCTATGGTTAAGTGTTTAAGTGCACTGTTATTATCAATTTTTTTTTATTTCCTTCAATGCAGCTCTATGCAAGATGTATGCCTTTTACGATTCAAAGAAATCAAAAATTATGATAATCCATGGCAAGGGTCGTTAATATACATAACGATAGTTCCTAACGACTCTAACTAAAATTCGTAATGGTTGGTTAGGGTCGTCAATTAGTATGAATATATGTATGACGACTCTAAGTGTTTTATTTACAAGGAGTTTTGGTTTTAGAGTCATTTGGGTGCAAACAAAACAACCTAACGACTCTAAGTGACCTAGCTAAAAGAGTCGTCAATATTTAGCACACAACCTCAATGATTTTTCATAACCTGGAAAAGTTGCAGGTATGAGTCGTCATTGTTAGTGTCATACATTGACGACTTTGTGGAGTCATTTGGGTGTACACTCCCCGACTATAACGACCTTACACTGAGTTGTTCCATAGGTTGGATGATTCGACTACTTGGAGCAACAAACAGACAAATAGAAGGGTATAAGATGTTTACCTGATTGTTTTGAGCTTCGGGTTCTTCATTTTGAGGGTTGGTTCCTTCATTTTGAGCAATAGGATCTTCATTTGCACCATTATTCAAGCCTTCCTCTACTAACATATCTTCATCATATATCCAATCCATAGGAGAATGTAAGATAATCTTACCATCAACACAACCATATTTGTTATTTGAATCTTCACCAACATCATTTCCTCCACTTGAATCACTCATTTCTAAAAACCCTAAGTTTTTCCCAAAAAACTCCTCTTTTTCTTCTCAACACACAAAAACACAAAAAAAAAAAAAAAAATCCCAAATTTTAATTCTTAAACCTGATTTTAACCTAACCACACTAATTAACTTAACTTAACTAATTATTAACACTAATCATTTAGGGGTAGTTTAGACATTTAAAAAAATTGGATAAGGGGTAACCAAAATTAAGTTTTGATGACCTATTTATTCCTGTAGTGGGAGGCCCCCAATTAAGCGACGCTTAATTGTTGGTACTGATCTCAAAAATTCATATGCCTTCGATGCATCAAACAGACACAAGGGCCACAATGGCTATGTTAATTTTATTCTAGGAACTGTCAGGGTTGGAAAATATTTTGGGGGCCGTAATCTAAAAAGGTTTCTTCAAATTTTCATTACAAAACTAAACTAGCTTGTTACAGTAGAACCTTTATATAAGAATATCTTAGGGACTACAGAAATATATTCTTATATAGAGGTTATTCTTATATGGAAGTCTACCTTGAAAGCATCGAAAAAAAGTTGTTATATATATATATATACAGTAAAACCTCAGTATAAGAATATCCTAGAGACCATAAAAAAATATTCTAATGTGGAGGTTATTCTTATATGGAGGTCTACCTTGAAACCAAAAGAAAAAATTTCATATCCGTACTTGGAAAAATACACACTTATGTATAGGAATTACAAAAATATATCTAGATAAATACAAATACTATTTAAATGGGGATTTTGTTTTACATGAATGTGTATATGAAACTCGTTATAACATAATCCACATAAACTCAACTATCACACAACAAATTGACAAATCAAATCGTATGAGCGAAATATATTTGTATTAAGATGTGCACAAAAAACAAAAAACAAAAAATCCACTTTGCATCAAAAGGATTTTGTAAAATGTTAACAAGAATCTTTTCTTCTTAAACTTTGATGTATGAAAAGACCTATATATTTATATTATAATGTCAATTATTCTTATATGGAGGTAGGTTCATTAAGACGGGACCGGAAAAAATTATGACTTATTCCAATATGGAGTTTATTCTTAAATATAACTAGCCTAAGTCGTGACCATAAATTTTTATTCTTATATGGAGTTTATTCCTTTATGGAATATTCTTTCGGAGAGGTTTTACTGTACCTAAGAAAAATACACACATATGCATAGGAAACATCATAATGTACAGGTAATGAAAATACTAATTAAATTTTGTTTAGTTTTACAAAGGGATATAAGAAGCTTGCTATATTATCCGATTCACACAAAACTCAACCATGACATGGAAAATTTTATTGAGTTGTGCAAAACAAAGCATTAAATTTAGTTATTTGGGACCTAATATTATTGAAAGGACTAATTTGTACAGTTTTAGTGATATTTTGGATAACTCTTAATTCTTTTGGATGAAATACTCGTTTCTTTTTCAGTTTTCCAAAGATTTATTTTGGAAAGTTTCTCTATGTATGTTTTTAAATCTTGTTTTATGTTTATTGATAACTAAATTTGTTTGATTTGCAGCATTTGTGCTCTCCATGAGAAGCTTAATCAGTCGTGGTTTTGTAGCAGTTATTCACAATCCCATTCCTCTTCAGACAGTCGTGTCTTCACCAAGAAACTCTGTGTATAAAATGATTAAGATGGAGAAAATCATTGTAGTGGCAATGTGATCGTGCTCTTGGCAATAATCCTAAGTTTTATGACAAGTTTTACCTTCTCAACACACTATCTTTTTAGATTTTGTTTTAAATCTGATGAGCCTTCCATGATCCCCATCAAATCATCAAGCTAAATATTCATTACTTTGAACCGGATGCAAGAAAAAGAGGGAATTATTGGAATTCTCAGAATCTAGAAGACACAATCTGCGAAATTTCAAAATTTTGAATCTCTTCCTCCAAAATCAAAGCCTTATCTTTGGCCGAGATTTCCTGTATCTCTTCAATGATTTGGTCAAAGTGTTTAAGGGAAAGACTACTTAAATATGTCAAGTCCATTAACTAGTAAAAGATATGCAAGTTACTATTTAGTTAATTGAAAAGACGAGGGTACCCAAATACACCACAATCTATTATTTATCCACCTATAAGTCCTCTACCGAAAGTGATTGTCTATGGACAGAGTCGAGACAATACAACAAATCGGTTCACACTTCGTGTGATCGTCTATGGATACAAGATCGAGACAATACGACAACAAGATAACTTGTCTGATTGACTATGGATATAAGATCGAGACAATACAACAACGAAGTATGATACTTGATAATAGGTTCGGTCTTAACCAAACTCTATAGGGTCACTATCAAGTATATGCGGAGTTAACGTTTGTGTATTTTACTTTTAATTATAATAAAACAATTATAATTGCGGAAAGAAAAAAGTAAAAGACACGGTAAGATTTTGTTAACGAGGAAAACTGCAAGTGCAGAAAAACATCGGGACCTAGTCTAGAATTGAATACTCTCAGAATTAAGCAGCTATACAAAATTTAAACCAACTTCATATAGTTGAGACCAAGCAACTACCCCTAGTTCACCTAGCTAGTTTCCTCAGTATCCCTGCGCTTCCGACTTCGATGAGCGCACGCACTGGAACAATTCCTTTTGGATCGTATTCCAAACAATAAAGGAACAACAAATTTGTTTGGTAACAACTCTTTCGATTCTTTCCAGATAAAGATATCTCAAGTCATATGCAAAGGCTCTTCCATTTATCTAATAAACTCCTTTGCCTGGTTAGATCAATCCAGTCTCTATCACCGAAGTAATAAGATTCGGATTTGTAACAATCAAAATAGATCTCAAGGGAACTATTAGTTGTTACCGACCTCACGCAACTAATCAATCGAATAAATCCGATTTCAGTTGGATCCCAGCCGATCAAGGTTTATGCACACAAAGATATGAGAACCAATAAGAAATCTTATTTGTCTTCAAATCTTCTTTAATCTTCAATAAACACATGCACAACACCACTTGAATCTCTTGTGATCAATCGCACACAGAATGGAGTCTGTTAACAATGGATTATCACAATATGTCTTTAGATATACAAACAGTTCTAAAGATCCTGTCGATACTTCAATCTAGTTTGAGTGAATCTTATATCAGAAGAGAAGATTCTCAAGAATAATCAAACTAGGTCCAATCAAAGTTTCAACAACCGATAATCAATTAAATCAATCGAAAACTAATAACACTGCAATTATCTGGTTTCCCACCAACGGTACTCATAGAGCTTCTTGATCCCACAGAAGTCTTTAAACGAGCGGTTGTAAGAGATTTTCACCTAATTAAGATACTTTCCTCTCCGATTAGACGGCTCCACCAGAAACAACAAATAATGAAGTTTGCCTGCCTCTTAGGATAGTTTGCTAGAAATAAAAACTTAGGTATTTATAGACCAAGGATGTTTGGACACCAAGGAATTTCCAAAACCGAAAATATTCTCAAGATATGCAATGAATAGCAAGATTCGATTTTCATAGTTCCAATAAATGCTTGTCCAATATTTCCAAAGTCTCTCAATAGAAAATCTCCAATTAGTAAATGCACATTTACTAACTTTTATTTTCTAGAGCTACACATTAATTGCTGGTAATTAATGCATATAAAACTAACAACCTTAATTAAAAGATTCTTAATTTATTTCGGCACATGATCTCCTTGAGTACTAAGGAATATATTTGAAGAGTAAATTAGTGTTTGGGTCGTAGGTTTTGGTATGTCTTAGTGTTTGGGTCCTAAGTTTGTCCAATTTAGTGTTTGGGTCGTTGACCGTTAGTCAACCACGTTTTGTGGTCAAACAATTAGGATAGTTAACGTATGTTAGTCTTAATATTTACGCGTTTACCATTCATTTTCAACGGTCGAAGAGTTAACTACGTGTCCTTAAAATTTAATATCCTGGTGATGAACAGTCTGATATTAATCAAATGAACGTCTTAAAATAGTTCCCTTTTTTTGTTTGACTGTGTTATCAAAGTTTCTTGTGAACTAATCCGGCAAAGCGGAGAACAGAAACCCAGATTTCATCAATGGGAGAAGTAATTCATTTTGGGATTCGTCATAGAAGACCGCATCTCAAGAGTAAGGCTCTCAATACTCAAAATCTTCCCCTGATGCTCAAGATCTTAGTTCCCTTATCTTGAAGAAGATATCGTTTCTAAGTTGAAATCGAAGAATTCACCAAGAAAATCGATCAAAAATTGCTAAGTTTTCTTTTTATTTATCTTAATTACTTAAATCTTGTGGTTTCAAACAAGATTTTTTTAAAATACATCCCGAACCAGTTAGGGTTTGTTCCTTGCTGAAATCTGATTTCCCTCATAAATATGTAAAGATAGATTAAATCTGACCTTAAATTTACAATTAGCAGGTTGTATTTTTCATACCCATTTAAATTTTCTTTACAACAATAAATTTCTGAATTTCGACCCAATTTAGGGTTCTTCTTATATCTCTTTTGATTTGTTTAAACTTTAAAGGGAGAAATATATTGTATTCTTGAAAACAGTAGGTATACATTGAATGGTGAATATAATGGAATCGAAATCATGAAATGGGTTTGTATCAAATTTCCAACACGATGAAATGAGATGGATGATTCTCAGCGATAGGACGAAGTGGCATAACGTGTAAATATATACACTAACTAGAGTTAACTCTTATAACAGTCTCACTTAGATTCGTTAGTCGACTAGTTTGACTAACGGGTCAAGGTCAACGACCCAAACACAAAATTGGACAAACTTAGGACCCAAACACTAAGACATACCAAAACTTACGACCCAAACACTAATTAACTCATCTTTGAACAACAAATGATAAGATTTATTGTCTGTGTTCAAAGTATGTTGACATCTTTTCTCTGTAAATCATCTTTCATATTTACTTTCTTGGAATCGGTTATACCACACTTCCAAACAAGTTTAGAATTGATTCACCCGTATTCCAAGACTACTATGTGATTGATCAAGTATCGAATCACATACATGGGTTCAATCGGTTCTACCAATCACTAGGATCGGTTATACCCTAATATGGAAATACTTGTGATCGGTCACACAAGTTACCAGGACCAGTTACATCAGTTACCAGGATCGGTTACGTCAATTAATAGGACCGGTTGCCATATTCTCATGGTATTGCTTGTGATCGGTCACACCAGTTACCAGGATCGGTTACACCAATTATCAGGATCGGTTACACAAATTACCAGGACCGGTTACTAATTACAAGGATCGATTACACACACTCTGTGATCGGTCACGCCAATTACTAGGATCGGTCACACCAATTACAAATATCGATTATACCATCTTATGGTGATTACTTAGGATCGGTTACACTAATTAATAAAAACTAGCCATACCAAATCATAAGTCAGGCATTGTGATTAGTTATACCAAGATACATAACAAAGTTACGATTAGTTCTACCATTTCACACATATTGGTAATCCAAAGATTTGCAATGAATAGTCGAACCAATAAGCCTAATGATTTCCTTTTCGATTCATAAAACAAGTTCATGAATGTACTTCCTTTAAACAAATGTAAAACATTGTTTCCTATGATGAAATCTTCGCCATAACCCATTCACATAATCATAACAGCATATATAAGATTATGTCGATGTCATATCTACGAAGTTCAAAAGATAAGCGTTATACTTCGTAGTCTAATTTTCTAATACTATGATCATATGATCATGTCTACCTACTAGAGTAATATATCCAATACACAGCTTCGCAATTATGTTTCCTGTTTAGCTTTCGCTCGGTCGAACTTCATAGCGTTGCTATTTCAAGCTTGTTTGTCAATGTTAGTGATCAAAGCTATAAGTCTTGATTTCTAGTCTACTTATAGATGTCTCAGACTAGGATAGATTGTGTAGTTGAGCATTAGACTTCACGGCGTTCATCAATTGAATATGAAGAAATACTAAGGATAGCTTGTGGAACTTCATCAACAAAAGGTATGTGGAGACTTAAACTCATCTATCACTTAGAAAGTCTATTTATACTCTATCTCCTATATTGAGACAAAAGTCGTATTACTATATAGTTGTCGATTATGCGCATTTGAGATTTCGAGCTGAGATTAACTCACTTACGTATTTCTCTAAATATGTGTTGGTAAGCTTTCGCTTCAACCAAGTTAATCTTATATTCTTGACGAAAGTCAAAAGATGATCATGTGAAAATCGTCGAGTAACATCTTACATGGTTTGTGTGATACAATCATTTGGTGTAGACTTGGAATGTTTCGTTATGATTATTTCAATAACTTGAAAATTGCTTTGATGCTAATAGTGTGTGAAAACGGCTATTGTCATCCTCTAAGAAAGTTTCACTGATTGAAATAGAGTTTAGAACTATTAGATTATGAACATAGTATGCATTCCTGCATGTATGTGATCCATGACCGGAACTAGAGTATGCATACCCGTATGCGTACTTGTAGTTGTGAAACTCCGTGTACCAAGTACACATACCGGTATGCATACTTGCGTAAGGTATAAGTCCGGGAATTTCTGATGGGTTTTGGAAGTGTACTAAGGTATGCGTACCCATTCGCATATTGGCTAACCCATACTCAGACCGCCTACTTAAGTATGCGTACCCATTTGCATACTTGAGTGGTTAAAGTTCTAAAGTCGGTTTATTCATGAACTAATACATTTATATATTAAGGAATGCATACTTTGCAAAACGTGGCTATAATGTTCATAAAATGACCCGAGTGACGTGTTCTTGTATACTTCTATGAGAATATAGCAATTGAACAACTCTTTAACTAGTTTCATTTGAGTCATTTGAACAAATTATGGTTAAGATGAATAAGGTTGATATGAGAGTGTTCATATAGCTAACCTCGGTTAACTACTGTTGAGCCAACATGGTGTACACGTTTAGGTACGGTTACTTAAATGAAGGTACATTTCATTTGTGTATAACAATCTAAGTTCGATCTAACGGTTGAAAGAAATTAACTTGAATCTAATCAGGTTTTTATCTAACGGTGAATATTGAATGCTTTGTTACCAATATAACTTAGATTGCAAACCCTGATTTGAAAACTATATAAAGGAGAACTCTAGCAACTGGGAAACATAATCCCCACACCTCCTGTGTGATACTAGTTGTATAAGCTAGAGTCGATTCTCCTTTAACCTTAGGTTTTTCACGAAACCTTGGAAGTTAACGACTTGAAGACTTCATTGGGATTGTGAAGCCAGACCCAACTATTTTCTCTGTAGTTACGTGTTCTGATCTTACTTGTTCTATCGTGATTGAGTATTATCTTTGCTAAGATTTTCTTGAGATTTATCTCCGATATGTAATATTAAAAGTAGTCACAAACATCTCTGTCTCATCGTTTGTGATTCCACAATATCTTGTTTCGCTACCATACGATCAAGATTATTGTGAGGTGATTGATAATACTAGGTTGTTCTTCGGGAATATAAGTTCGGTTTATCAATTGGTTCTTGTGCACCTTGATTTATCAAAAGACGGAACAAAACTCATAGGTACTTTTGTGGGAGACAGATTTATCTATTCCAATAGACTTTTCTGTGTGAGACAGATTTGTTTATCAAGTCTTCGACTTTGGGTCGTAGCAACTCTTGGTTGTGGGTGAGATCAGCTAAGGGAATCAAGTGTGTAGTATCTGCTGGGATCGAGTCGTAAGGAGCGCATTGTACTTTGAATCGAGTGTGAGATTGATTAGGGTTCAACTTCTGATCCGATCATCGAAGTTCATTGGTAGTAGGCTAGTGTCTGTAGCGGCTTAATACAATGTGGTGTTCAAAGATGGACTAGGTCCCGGGGTTTTTCTGCATTTGCAGTCTTCCTCGTTAACAAAATTCTGGTGTTTGTGTTATTTCTTTCCGCATTATATTTTGTTATATAATTGAAATATCACAGGTTGTGCGTTGAATCGATCAATTGGTAAATCCAACCTTTGGTTGTTGATTGAAATTTATTGATCCTTGAACATTGGTCTTTCGCACCGTTCAAGTTACTTCTCTTATATTCAATCGGCTCGTAAATTCCTATTTGTTGATTGTATATTGAACTGAGAAATTGAGATACAAAACTCTTTGATATACTTTTCTATATATTGAGTTTGACTATCTAGTTGATTCTCTTGAAAGTATATTGGAGTTTGTCTATTCAGATTGCCAAACGAAATATTGGGTGTGGTTGTTGTACCCCCGCTTTTTCAATTGGTATCAGAGCAGACAAACACGTTGAAGACCTCATAAGTCTGTGTTTGTAGATATCTGTCTATGGATGATAATATCTCTGACAACGTATCACCTGTTCACAAACACTCTAACCTGGTCCAAAGTCTGGTTTTTCCTGAGAAATCTCTCATATCTTCTTATTCTTCTAAAACTGTGTATAACTGGGAAGCACGCCTAGATGAACAGTTGGATGAACTTTCTGATGAAAGTGATTCTGAAGAGGGACAAGATGTTGATGAGGAAGTCTCACAGTACATCAAGCTTTTTGATCATCTCTTAAAGAAAGAAAAGTCAACATCTTGTTTGGCTGACCTCTCTGTCTTGAAAACATGAAAATGAGAAAACTTTTTAAGGGATATGACTGTGGTTATAGTTTGCTACAATATATTCTTAAAGATCGTGAAGAAGATCTACGTTCAAATAATTCTGAATGTGATGAACTTCGTCAAAATATCTTTATGTTGAAAGAAAGACTTGCTGAAACCAATGCAAGGACTCTCAACAAAACTGTTTAAATAACAGGGAAAGTGTTTTTCTCACTCGAGAGAAACAATTGGAGACGGATCTTAGTGTTGCCCTTGAGAAGGTTAAAACGTTGGAAGAGAGGTTGCAAAGATTCAACTCTAGCTCTACAAAATTGTCTTCTGTGCTAGGAGCATGTAAAGAACATCGTGATACACGTGGTCTGGGCTATAAAGGTATAGACGCTGTAACACCCCGATTTTTTCGGGCCCGGATCTTGCCCAGATCCCATGCCCGAAAACACGAAGTGCTACGTCTATACCATATCCAAAGCCCGACTACTAATCCCAAGCTCATTAAACAATTTATTTGAGCGAATTTAATTTATTTTTATGTTACAAATTTTGTCGCAGCGGAATACTTAGAAAATTATTTAGGAAAAATCGACACTTTGATTAACCTAATTTTAAAACCACCGGAAAGAAAACACATTATATTTCTCAAATAAACATATTAGCGCCGTTCAAGTCTTAATATTAAATTAACAAGTAACGATTTATGTACCAAATTGTTAAACTAAAAACAGACCAATGGATTCCTAGAATTTTAGGGGCTTTATACGAGCTCCAAAATTTATGTCAATTATACAGGTAAAATCTATATTGTAAATACTATTAGTTGTAAATTTGTTGATGGGTGAAAACTACTCCTGCAGAATTTAGTAATTTGGGGTGTGGATGAGGAATGAATCTAAACCTTCAACAAATGCCTTGCGCGGTGAGTGCTTGTAGATTCGAGAGATCAATCTGTGCAAGTCCGGCCTAAACCAAGAAATGGCCGTTCCAGGACTTGTTTCGGTCACAAAGTGAAGGAGATGGGGTTGATCTTAGGGAGGGAAGCGAAGAAGGTGTTGAGATTGTGAAGGTGTTGGCTTGCTTATGACTTGTACTTGAGAAAGATGAGCAAGCTTACGGTTGATGCAAGCAGGCCCGAGTGTTTGAATACGGTTTGTATTAACACTTGGTTTTACGTAAATGCACGAACTTGTATTGTTCTCCGTTATTCCTTGTATATTGGAAATAGGGCGGAGACCCTATTTATACAAGTCATTGAGCCTCATTCACGTTTCTCGTGGGAAGTGGAGGTAGTGGAATGATGGAGTAGTGGAGTTGTGTGTCGGTAACACACGACCAATCTTGCCCACTTTTCCTGTTCATCTCTAACCGTCCATGACTTCCTAACACGTTCTTGTGATGGCGCGTTGCCGCCGCTGCCGCAGCTGTAAACCATGGACCAATACCCCCGTAAGTATCCCCAGTTTGCGACATGATTGATGTCTGGAATGTGGATCGTGGATCCACGAAAGATAGCATGTAATGCTGAATTGAATAACTGCGTTATTCAGAAAGTCGATACTTGTGAAGTATCGTGTGTATTCTATGCAGGTACTGCATTACGGTGTGGTAAAGTGACGGGTAATGACTCCTCACTAACCAAATAACTCCTGACCAGGGTTGTATAACCAAGCTGGTGAGGTCGGACGGACGAGATGATGTTTGAGACACTCATCTGCGACCGTTGGTGAAATTAGGGTTTTTTAAAGAGGTGCGCAAGCATCACTCTTTAGCTTGGTCGAAACCAAGCGTGGGAAGGATTTTGGAGAGGACCGACCATACATGCGTGTTGACGGCATGATGGTGTAGGTGCCTGTATTCCGTTCCCTCATGAAAGCGCGATCTGGGCCACTCGATTTGACCGTCAAAGAGGAGTGGTCGAGATTGATTTTGCGATAAGAGTTTGATACCGCAAGAAGCCGCGCGCCATACCCTTTTCCGGCGCGTTTTCCAAGACGACCTAGCTTGGTCGGTCTTGGCCGGTTGGTTTGGCGTGTAGACGGTAGGCTGATGTTCACGCCTATGTCTTACCGTCTCATGAAACGTGATCTAAGCCACCCAATTCGTCCGGTGAAGTTGAGTGGTCGAGATCGATTTGCAATTTGGGAAGTGTAGCCACGCATGTTTGAGCGGGCATTTTGGATTGGCCAGGCATGATATGCCTTGGCCGACCGCATGGAGAGGTAGATGGGCCCACGGTGGTCATCTTTGGTATGACCAGGACTGCTCGATTTGATCCGTGACCCTCCATTCGTGCGGAGAAGATGGACGCGCGTGATGGCTCGAACCCTAATTTTGGCTTTCAAAGCCGCGCGACCATGCCATTTCGGGTGGACGATTGTGTTGTAACCAACCATGGTTGGTTTTGACCGACAGTCAAGTGTGTAGGCGGTCACATGGTGATTGTGTCGACATGCTCAGGGCCTTTTGAGTCTACATCTACACCCTCCATCTATACCTGCGAAGATGGATGGTTGAGGTATTTTGCGGCACATGTAATATGCCGCAAACCCTAATTTAGGGTTTTCCGTCCATAATGCTTGGTACGGACGGTTTCTTGGCAAGCAAAGGCCAATAGTCGACCATGCGGGGTCGGACATGTGTATTCCATACACCTTGGGGGTGATGGAATTGATCAGGGGTCGTCCAATCATGCTTGTGGAGTTGGATGGCTGCGATCGAGATCATATCCAGGGTGATATGGTCGGTCTTGGGATGCTCAATCGGGCTAGTATAACACACCGAGAGGGCTCAATCGGGCTAGTATAACACACCGAGAGGGCTCGGGCTAGTATAACACACCGAGAATCGGCACATGCGGGTATTTCGTACATGGTTTCATTATAGTGCTTGGAGGTTCGTGTTACTCTGTAAGAGTAACACTCGGTCGTCATGCCACATTTGATAATGAGTACGGGAAATACAAGGCTGATATGAAATTCACGAGGAAGGGATTGTTGCTACATGCTCCAACTTTGGAGGAATTTCATGTATTCACACAATGGGATTGTTGCTACATGCTCCATTCTTGGTGAATTAAGTGAGGAGTATCCGTCACTTATAAACGGCTTTATCTTTTACAAGATGTCAGCGCATGAGTTTTAAGTTATTTACAAATTTAACCTTAAACGAAAATCCACCATCAACATTAAGTCCCCCTGCCTAGCACATAATGGTTACACTATTGTGTGGTAGGCATGAGATGGTGACATACATATATGAGAAAGACAGGATAAAAGGAGTTTACCAGGAAGAGTGTTGGTCGGCCGCTAGTTTCCCATGCCGTTACGCTTGTATGGAATCCTTTGGTGGGGCCGGTTTCCTTCTTTGGGTATTTGAATCAAAGAGGAAACCAAATAAGGGAGGAATCCTTCTTCTCTTTGGGATTCTTCTAATTTTTGTTTATAAAAGAGACCAAAGCCCTTTCTTTCTTTTTTTTCTCACGAACATTGATTTTTTTTTTTTTTTTTATGCTTAGCCGCTCCGTCCGTGAATTCATTCGCCGCCAATAGTTCTGCTTGGAGCCGCCGCCAACGATTCACGGGAGCGCCATGAAAACCGCCACCGTCGGAGTTGCCGCCCGTCCAAGGTAATTTTCGGTCTCCTTTCTTTTTTTTTTTTTTTTTTTTTTTTTTTAACGGTCAAACCCTAGTTTTGTTAGGTAAATACCTTTTGTAAGACATGTGCATGCTTAGCTTTCTCCACCATTTGACTTGAATCCCGTAGACACTATTCCCATGAATAAGGAAAATCGTATGATGTATGCGGATGAATGAATGCGGGCCCGCCGTGTATCCGGAACGTGGGTCTTATTCACATATGCTTGGCTGAAATTTACATCGAACTTGAAACTTGTAGGACTTGAAACCAATACGGATCGACTTGAAAGTTATCTAGGAGAACTTGAAATCAATACCGAGACCAAAACTTGTATGATGTTTGGACCGGTCATTGTGTGAGTTGCGTCTTGCCGTGTGTGACTACACTTCTCATATGCTTTCATACAAGTTCTAACTTCTGTCTTTCATTTCATTGCGGTAGAAAAGAACTTACGTCGATATGTCTTGAAGATAATCTTTGGTGCTAAGTCGGGAAGTGTTGTGACTTCAAGGATATGCCGAACATCAATGATGAGTTGTTCACCTCGCCTTTTCCAAATATTAGGAAACATCCTTCTCATAAGATAGTCTTGCTTTCCGATTCGAGAAAATATGGATCTTTGATCCATTCTCTTCTTCCGCACTTGTGATGAGATTTTGCCTCCAGAGAAACGAATATCCGCCTTCTCCTATTGACTTCAAGATTTGCCATGCTCCACTGGGTTCTTATGAGGGATGGATGAGACGCATGTTGAGTAATAAGGGCATTAAGGACAATTTGACCAAAGCACAAATTCTCGATGCGTTCATGGCATCTGCTACCCTCGAAATTAGGAAAGACACCGCGGGCTTGATCACCTTCATTTCTCGGTGGCGTATTTCTACTCACACAACCATATCTAGATGGGGAGAGATGACTATTACTTTGGAGAGTGTAGCCGCATTAATGAACCTGCCTGTTGCCGGAAGTCTTTTTTACGAGCTCTCGATGCGGAACAAAGTAATTATGATGCTATACTTCAAAAGGCGGAGGGATTCGAGAGTCCTGGACAATGAGGAGAAAAAGGATGCGAGATGCTTTTATACTTGGTGGGTTTCGGAGTGGTCTTTGCGGACCCGAGTTGAATCAAGAGTTGGAAAACGAGCTCGGCGTGATTGCGTTCTGTCTTTATGGCTATCCAGGGGATATATTTGATGATGGCTCGGGGAAGAAGACCATAAGAGGTGAGCTTGTCAAGATTGCTATAAGGCTGGCGCGAGGTGAGGTTCTTCCTCTAGGTGCATTGTTCCTTGGATCATTTGTATTCTCATCTGGACGCTTTAGCAATGGATATGCACGTTTCTAACGGGTACAAGAAGGTGGAGTCGCACGTTCACTTCGCTTTTCTTGGCGCTCTTATGGGAACACTTAGGACTTATGCTCCTACTCCTGCACCTTCACTCGTTAACTTGTACGGCGGCTCGAGAATACTCCGATGGAATAAGAAGCGTCCTAAAGCCGGTGCGAAACTTGTGGAGGTATTTGACAACATTTCTTAGTAGATTTTCGTCCATGGGGGCCGATTCACTCTTCCATCGTTCGACCAAAGACCTTTGTTTGACGATCCTGGCGTTGTGTTGCGTACCGATGTCAAGACCATGAGATCTGGGGAAATTATTTACCGCGCAGCTGCATTCCAGATATGTCCCGTCTCTATTCGACGGAGAATTTTCTGTGACTCCGTACAACATTGACAGGGCTGCTCGCCAAATGGGATTCGATCGGGGGTGTCCCATTTATCCGTCCACCAGGGGCTCGGAAGAATTCCTTCCACAAATTCTTAACGCCAATGTGTTCTTAGACCGGGTGAGCCTTCCCTTCGGCCTATTGGGAGAAACCCGGTGGTGACCGAAGGTATAAAGAATTTTGGGGGAAACAAGCTGTTGATCTTCCGAGAAATTTTCGAAGAGTGTTGTGACGAATTCCGTAGTGAGCCATCTTGACATCTTGACGAAGCATTTCCGGTTGAAGCCACTTCCAGCCAAACGGACAAGAGCCGAGGATTAGGTCCCAAGTAGGAGAGAGACCTAAGAGGCAAGCATGCGGTCGGTGATCCTCAATTCTTCCAATATGCGGTATTTAAATCTCCTCCCATCGGTTCTTTCATTTCTCCGGTGTAAGTTCTTCTAAAACGATCCTTGTTTTAAATCGGGGAATTTCGAAGGATAATGCCTTCACAAGGTTGGCACGCATTCAAAACGGGAAGGCCGCAAGGGTCTGGTCTTCATCTTTGAGAAGTAAAGGCGGTACGGACCTTCATGTTGAGAAGTGCAAGGCAGATCGACTTTAAATCTTGAGAAGTCGGCGGTGCGACTTTCATATTGAGAAGTCGGAGAAACCGCTCCTTTTTCGACCACAGAGATGATGCAAGCTCGGTTGAACAAGGCGCTTTCCTTAGTGATCTTGTCGACGGGGTCGTGACGGAAATCAACACCCAGAGTGAAATAGATGCCGTAAGGAATGCAAGAGAGACGGTGGCCGCTGTAGTTGAGACGGCTCCCCTTGGCATCCATCCTGGACAGGCTCCGGACCATATGGCTATTGTGGTGACTTCTTCTGAAAGGCCTCCTGCAACTGACAAGACTCCCGCGGTCGCCGAATTGCCGGTGATGCGGCTCGGGGCTTTGTTCGATCCTCCTTTTCTTGTCCCTTATCCAGGTCATGTGTTGGTTGGTGGATTCAGCGTGCCGGTTCGGTTTGAAAAGTTGTACACGACAACCGGAAGAAACACGACCATATTGCTACCACCGTGAAGCTCAGGAGTCGTCTTGCATTGGTCAACCGCGTCCAAGAAGCTTTAGTTTCCATCCGGGGGATGAGCGCTGCGACTGGTGGAACAGTTTCTGAAGAGGTGATTGAAGATTGGAGGTGCCATCTGGACGTGTTTGCGCAGTACAGCTTCAATGCTCCCTGGTTCTTCAAAGGGTTCTCCGAGATTCAGGAGCTCCAGAAACTACATGATGAAGTCCCTTCCGCGGACTGTGTTGCTCGTCAGGAAGAAGAGGTTGAGAGGTTGTCTAAAGAACTGGAGCTGAAGCAGGCCGTGCTTCAAAGGATGAAAGTCTCTCTTGCCCAGAAGGATGAGTTGTTGCTTAAAGACTTTCCTTGAAGTATTCGTGCTATATACTGGCGTTTTCTCTTGTATGCTTTTCTTTTTTTGAGTGATAGTGAGGATTTTCTTTTTGAGTGATAGTGAGGATTTTCTTTGACTTCCGGTTTTGGATTAATAGGTAATTGGATTGGCCTATTTTGAGATAGTTTTGTGAACAACCCTTTTGAAAGAGATTATGTTAAATGAAATTTGCATCTTGGTCATGAATGATTGCGCATGAAATTGCAAATGTTATGTAAAAGGGAGGTACGAATGGAAACAAACATGGCGTTTGATCACTGAGCCTCTTTTTCCACATGCGGGATGCTAAGTCCCCAGTGAATTCTAAACTATCTTCTTGTAAAGTTGTTGAGTAAAACTTACTTGCCTTTTGAAGCCTCACTTATATCAAACCGGAGTAGTCTCTCTAAGAAAATCCTATGCAAGCTATCTTTCTGAACCAAGCTTCTCCCGAACAATGCGCTTCAAAGCGTTGCATTCACTGGTGGGGTGATGAAGGAGCCGGTGGTAATGACAGTACCTCGGGTCCATTACTTCTGATCGGTAGGCGGACGCCATACCTGGGGTAGCTCCACCTCTCCATTTCGCACCCACGTCTCCGGTAGCTCGAGAATCTTCTTCATTGGGAAGGGAAATGTAAGTACCTTGAGTCTAGCTTTTTCCTGCGTTAGCGGGCGTTACAATGTCTCCCTGTGGCTTTGATGTGGAACAGGAGATGAAGTTGGAAGACTTGTGAGTGTCATCATATCTGCGGATCGCTTGCCTAGGTAGAGGGATGTGGAAGGTGTCGTAATGTCACCGCTGAGTGACCGGATTGAACGCTCCCATCCTCTGTATTCAGGCATTTCCTGATTGATTTCTCCTTCTTCAAGCGTTTCTTCAGTTGGTTGGAAGGCCGATGCGGATTGGACAGTCTTCCGTGCTTCAATAAGAGTTTTGAAATACAAATCTTCTAGCAGGGCTCCATAGGCTGCAGGCTCCCTTTCTTTATCCGGCAGACATTGTAGTACTCCAGGCAAGTCTTTTCTTTCGTGGAGTTTCCTCGAGTCTTCGTCGGCTGGGCCATGTTGTTCGTCTCTCCTGAGTCCCCTGTGATTACTTGCTCTTTTTTCCTCTTCACCGGTAAAGGTGTGACTCCTGGCTAATGATTCAACATTTCTTGTGCTGCCTGAGTAGATGCTCGTCGACCCTTCTTGTAATTGTGCCGCTATATCATTCAAAAGGCGAAAATGTCTCGCTCCGCCTCCTGGTGATACCGGCTTGATTTGCCAAGACATCCTCCAAGCATTCCAGCTATGCTTCCCATGATATCTGAACACTTTGTAGTTTAGGATACATTGCGAGATGGAAACCGAAAAATTGAGGATTCAATTTTATGCAACCGATAGATCAATCTCCCACTTTGTGGTCGCCAATTGTTGATGGGTGAAAACTACTCCGCAGAATTTAGTAATTTGGGGTGTGGATGAGGAATGAATCTAAACCTTCAACAAATGCACTGCGCGGTGAGTGCTTGTAGATTCGAGAGATCAATCTGTGCAAGTCCGGCCTAAACCAAGAAATGGCCGTTCCAGACTTGTTTCGGTCACAAAGTGAAGGAGATGGGGTTGATCTTAGGGAGGGAAGCGAAGAAGGTGTTGAGATTGTGAAGGTGTTGGCTTGCTTATGACTTGTAATGAGAAAGATGAGCAAGCTTACGGTTGATGCAAGCAGGCCCGAGTGTTTGAATACGGTTTGTATTAACACTTGGTTTACGTAAATCGAACTTGTATTGTTCTCGTTATTCCTTGTATATTGGAAATAGGGCGGGAGACCCTATTTATACAAGTCATTGAGCCTCATTCACGTTTCTCGTGGGAAGTGGAGGTAGTGGAATGATGGAGTAGTGGAGTTGTGTGTCGGTAACACACGACCAATCTTGCCCACTTTTCTGTTCATCTCTAACCGTCCATGACTTCCTAACACGTTCTTGTGATGGCGCGTTGCACGCCGCACGCCTTTGTAAACCGCGGACCAATACCCCAGTAAGTATCCCCCGGTTTGCGACATGATTGATAACCGGAATGTGGATCGTGGATCCACGAAAGATAGCATGTAATCTTTGAATTGAATAACTGCGTTATTCGAGAAAGTCGATACTTGTGAAGTATCGTGTGTATTCTATGCAGTGTGCGCATTACGGTGTGGTAAAGTGACGGGTAATGACTCCTCACTAACCAAATAACTCGACTGGGGTTGTATAACCAAGCTGGTGAGGTCGGACGGACGAGATGATGTTTGAGACACTCATCTGCGACCGTTAATGAAATTAGGGTTTTTAAAGAGGTGCGCAAGCATCACTCTTTAGCTTGGTCGAAACCAAGCGTGGGAAGGATTTTGGAGAGGACCGACCATACATGCGTGTTGACGGCATGATGGTGTAGGTGCCTGTATTCCGTTCCCTCATGAAAGCGCGATCACGGGCCACTCGATTTGACCGTCAAAGAGGAGTGGTCGAGATTGATTTTGCGATAAGAGTTTGATACCGCAAGAAGCCGCGCGCCATACCCTTTTCCGGCGCGTTTTCCAAGACGACCTAGCTTGGTCGGTCTTGGCGGTTGGTTTGGCGTGTAGACGGTAGGTGATGTTCACGCCTATGTCTTACCGTCTCATGAAACGTGATCTAAGCCACCCAATTCGTCCGGTGAAGTTGAGTGGTCGAGATCGATTTGCAATTTGGGAAGTGTAGCCACGCATGTTTGAGCGGGCGTTTTGGATTGGCCAGGCATGATATGCCTTGGCCGACCGCATGGAGAGGTAGATGGGCCCACGGTGGTCATGCTGGTATGGACCGGACTGCTCGATTTGATCTGTGACCCTCCATTCGTGCGGAGAAGATGGACGCGCGTGATGGCTCGAACCCTAATTTTGGCTTTCAAAGCCGCGCGACCATGCCATTTCGGGTGGACGATTGTGTTGTAACCAACCATGGTTGGTTTTGACCGACCGGGTCAAGTGTGTAGGCGGTCACATGGTGATTGTGTCGACATGCTCCGGGCCTTTTGAGTCTACATCTACACCCTCCATCTATACCTGCGAAGATGGATGGTTGAGGCATGTTTTTGCGGCACATGTAATATGCCGCAAACCCTAATTTAGGGTTTTCCGTCCATAATGCTTGGTACGGACGGTTTCTTGGCAAGCAAAGGCCAATAGTCGACCATGCGGGGTCGGACGTGTGTATTCCATACACCTTGGGGGTGATGGAATTGATGCAGGGGTCGTCAATCATGCTTGTGGAGTTGGATGATCTGCGATCGAGATCATATCCGGACCCGATATGGTCAGTCTTGGGATGCTCAATCGGGCTAGTATAACACACCGAGAGGGGCTCAATCGGGCTAGTATAACACACCGAGAGGGCTGGGCTAGTATAACACACCGAGAATCGGCTGTACGGGTATTTCGTACATGGTTTCATTATAGTGCTTGGAGGTTCGTGTTACTCTGTAAGAGTAACACTCAGTCGTCATGCCACACTGATAATGAGTACAGGAAATACAAGGCTGATATGAAATTCACAGGAAGGGATTGTTGCTACATGCTCCAACCTGGAGGAATTTCATGTATTCACAGAATGGGATTGTTGCTACATGCTCCATTCTTGGTGAATTAAGTGAGGAGTATCCGTCACTTATAAACGGCTTTATCTTTTACAAGATGTCAGCGCATGAGTTTTCTGGTTATTTACAAATTTAACCTTAAACGAAAATCCACCATCAACAAAATTATTCAGGATTTTTAAATGAGTTGAATATTCTATGACCACGGTCAAACACGTAGTTGACTAAGACTACGGAAAATCAAAATTGTGATGTTCTGTTTTATAAAAATTATATAATATCGCAAGCAACTCTAAATTGGATGAAGCTTGTCATTTCAGAAAGCTAAAAGATAGATGGTGATTTTCTTAGAAGGCACAAAGGTCTAAAATTCAGTGGATCATAGTTTAAAATAAGATATTCATGAAGCATTTACAACTGTCAAATATTTTCTGGATTTAACACAAGTACAAAGAACTATTTTAAAAATATGCATAGAACTCAAAAAATTCTACAATTTTCACCAAATATCCCTTAACATGTTTTACATTTATTACAAAATGAATCATAGTAAAACCTATTAGGAATTGAAAATGATATACAATCAACTCAACATCATACCATATTTTACAGCTTTGAGATTATAATAAATTACATCTTAACAAGAAAATAAAGCATTAACCACTAATAAAATCATCAAAAATTCATTGTCTAGTTTCACCATGATTAACCTAACTTGAAATTAACCAATCTCGTTAAAGACCCAATGAAATCATTGAGCACCCACTATTTATAATCAATTTGTAAGCAACTCAAATTGAGATAACAGAACCACATATTATATTATAATTGCACGTGCTGAACAGCCTAGCGGATGCCTACGTACCCAAAGGGATCAAGCACGATCGTAGTTCATCAAACATGACATATGAGGCAACCATCAACTCCTATATCAAAAATCACATAGGAGGCAACCATCAACTCCTAAGTCCACCGCTTGCACACTAGGGGAGCCCCATGTTGTTTTAGGGAGGCAACCTTCAACTCCCAAGGATATCTCGTACCCCGTCAAAGGAAAATCTTTTGGGAAGCAACCATCAATTCCCAAGGACCGTAATTTAACAAGCATATACATACATCTCACAACTTCAATATCATCATGAAATTAATAAGTTTGATATTATATCCACCACACGTCACCATAATAATTAAAACTAATAAATATGAACTTAAATAATTTTAATTCAAATAAAAATAAGATTTAGGTAGTATTGCACCTAGCTCAATCACAATTCATAATATTATAAGTATAAAGCACCGATGCGAATAACCAAGACGTTTTCTAAAATATACTAAAATCCCTAACGATAGTAATGATTTTGGGTTTCTTTCTCATGATGATAATTGGAAGGAAAAAAACAAACAAATAGTTACGGCTAACTATTATTCTTCTGTAACTCTACCCGAAAAGAGGTTTGTGAGAGAGTATTGCATTTTTTTTCCACCTCCCCGACCAACACAACTCGTTAGCTATATATAGTTGGTTACTTGGTTCCCTAATTTCGTTAAAACCCTAATATTTACACTAACCAATCAGGAAATGACACTGGATACAATAAGATATTGTTAGTCTCAAAATGGGGAAAATTATTTCTAGCCCATTTTATCTTTTTTATATATGTAAAGTGAAAAATACTAGAATCCCCCTACTATATGGGTTCAACATTTACAAGCCCCACAAAATGGATCTTCCACCCTCAACTCCATACTTTCAAATTTTCATATTTCTAGGCCCAGAACTTTTATTTTTGGGGCCAGGTTTTAAAAATTCCCGGATTGCTGACGTCATCAATATTTTTAATAAATCAGAAAATACCCAAAATAACCTCCGGTATTTATAGACGTTTTATACCTAACAGAAACCGAAAATCAAATAATTTTTTTTTTCCAGCTATCTCTTCTTTCTGCTCTCGTTCAGAAACAACGTTGGAGATTTTTTGTGGGACAAATCTTTTCATTGAAGTTAATTTCCTCTCAATTTTGTTCATCTTAATTCACTAGGTTTTCAGATCGACGAGTTTCGAAGATGCATTGATGAACAACAAATAGGTTTGTTTTGTTTTATCTTTTATGTTTCTATCAAATACGTTTGATTCAATAGTTTTTGATCGATTTTTGTTTTCGATCTTCTACCGATTTTCGTTTTTTAATTTTTTTTTATTTTGTTGAATGCGAGAAGAGGTTGGAATAGAGGAAGCTCAAATATAGGTACGAATCGATGTTGGTTGAGCTTATTGATTCGATTTTCTTAATTTTTTTTTCATATTTTATTATTTTTATCTTACTGATTTTTGGATTTCGATTTGATTATTAGAAGATGAAGTATACCAACATTTGTTTCTGAAGAAGAAGAGCAAAAATCTAGGTATGAATTTTGTTGTTTGTTTGATTTCAATTTTGTTTTCAATTTTTTCAATTTTGCATGTCCGATCTGGGAATATAGTTAGCATTTGTTGAGAATTTGTTGTTGATATTGAGAAGACGATGATGAAACAACATTGTTTCAGAAGATCAACTACAATTTGTTTTAGGTAGAGATACTGTTTTTTTTTTTTTTTTTTTGAAATGTGTAATTTAAGGTTACACAGTAGAATGTGTAACTTGAAGTTACACATATATGTCCTATAGCATGTGTATTTGTAAATAGTTATAGCAGTTGCATCTTTTAAGACACATTGTATCTCTTGTTTTCCTTTTTGTTGAGTATATTGATTGCTCCTTTGATTTTTAGCTTGCCGCATAGAATATACTTCTCACGAGGGGGCAACGCCCCCGAGTGAATTGCGTTCGTTTTTTTTTATTTTGATATTTTTATTGTATGTTTGATATTTTCAGGTTGTCATGGATGCTGTTAGTTGCACTGCTGTTAGTTGCATTATTGTTGTTCGCTTCTTTTCAGATTTCATTACCCTCCGTGTTAATACTGATATCAAACTTGATGAGTTTAAGGAACAAGTTTGCAAGGAATGGAAGCAGTTTACTCCACTTGGTATTTGTTTCTTCTTCCGAGAAGGTGGGAAAGATTTGCCGCTTGACTGTGATTATTCGTTGCAAGCTCTTATATCCATCACAAACAGTAGAAGCAAGACCAGTGTTGATATTTTCTTGCAAAATGTTACTCATGTAGCCTCTTCATCTAGCTCTAGGGCAGATTCTTCTATTTCTAATGGTTCTAGCAGTATGTCTTCATCGAGAAACAATCGTACTGTTGCAATGTATTTGGAAGACAAAAGCAAGCCTGCAAAACCTTTGTTATCGGATGGTTGGCCCAAGGTTCTTGGTGAGATTGGTCATGTGTTTGTTGAAGGAGTTAAGCAAGTCAGGGTTGCTTTCACCAAGTATCGTCTTCGCACTGGTTTCAACATGGTTGTAACACACAATGAGCGTTCTAGGTTCACGGCTAAGTGTGCAGATAAAAAATGCGGCTGGAAATTTCATGCAGCTTCTATTGATGAAAGGAACGAAATGTTTCAGGTAGTTTTTCTGTGTTCTGTCATCTAATGCTTAGCATATGCTATGTTTTGTTATAGTATGTGTAACTTTGGGTTACACATGCTGTTTTTTGCACCATAGTGTTTTCTGGTTGAATTGTTTATATTTTGTATGAACCTCTTCAGGTTAGGTCTTATAACCCTGAGCACATTTGTGGTGTTGGTGGGCGCAACTTGAACCAAACTTACTCCACCAGCTTCTCGTCTAGTTTGATTGAGGAAGAAGTTCGCAAAAATCCTCACAAGAAGCCCAAGCAAATTGCTGCTGATTTCCAGACCAACTACGGGATTAACATGGAGTACTATCAGGCATATAATGCTAGGGAAAAGGTTTATGAGACGATTTATGGCGACGATGTCAAGTCCTACTCGCACTTGGTATGGTATATTGATGCTATAAGGGAAACCAACCCTGGTAGCGTGATAAAGTTTGAACGTGAAAATAAACAGTTCCAACGGATTTTCATCGCATTTGCTGCATGCATAAAAGGGTACCGGTTTTGTCGTGCAATGGTATACTTGGATACTACTTTCCTTACTGGTACATTCAAAGGTTGCTTGATGGCAGCTACTGGGATCAATGGTGGTAAAGGTATGTTTTTTTTTTCTTTTTTAACAACTTCAGTTTACAAATAACTGAGAGTTACACATGTGTAACTCTCAGTTACACATTGCTTTACTCAGTGTGTAACTAAGAAAATATCATCTGTAACCTTAAGTTACACATTTGTTTTAGCATGTGTAACTTGTATTTACACATTGTTTTCTGTTTGTGTGAAACTTATCTTTCGATTATGCACAATTTTTTTTTGTAGGATTTTTCCCCCTTGCTTTTGCACTAGTCGATTATGAGACTGTCGACAACTGGGAGTGGTTTTTGAGGAATTTGACTGAAGTTGTTGGTGATGGGAGGCCAATCACCTTCCTTTCGGATCGCCATGAAGGACTCTTGCAGGGTGTTCCTCTTGTCTATCCAGATGGGTTCCACAGCTTCTGCTACTATCATTTGACGAAAAATATACCCATCACTGCAACAGATCCTAGGTACTCGCTTGTGATGGACCATTTCCGAGAGGCGACATACGTACTCTCACCTGAAAACCATGCGAAAGCCATACAGAAGATTAGAGACTTGAACTGCAATTGGGTGGCTGATTACATCGAGACCATCCCACCTGAAGCATATGCGAATGCCTATTTCAAAGGTTGTCGGTATGGACGAACATCTAGTACTCTAGCAGAATCAATCAATAGCTGGGTTCTGGTTCACAAAAAGATGCCTGCATCTGCTCTTCTTGATCAGGTTAATTGATTGTGTGTGTGTGTTTTGTTGTTTGCTGTCTTTTTATTTCATGTTTTGTCACTTTATGTATTCATCATTTTTTTTTCCTTTTCAGATTAGGAGGAAAATAATGTGTTTGATGGCAGAGCGTCGTGAAATTGGTGCTAATATGATGACTCCATTAACCCCTGAGTATGAAGAAAAGCTTGTGGCTCTTCAAGATGAAGGTTTGGCTTGGGAAGTATTGGTTGCTAGTCCTACCGTGTTTGAAGTTATTAGCGAAAGGTCTCACATGGTGGACCTCGAACATGAGACTTGCACCTGTCAAAGGTTTGGTTTTCTTATGCCTTTTCTTCTCTCTGTATGTTCTTCTTTTCAGATTAGATATATGCATGTGTAAATACTAGTTACACATCTATTTTGCAAGTGTAACTTAAAGATACACATCCTGTATATGCACTTGTAACTATCTAATTTTGAGTGTTTTATGTTTTGTATGTGCAACTAACTAATTTTTTGTTTGTTTTTGTTTTTTTCAAGGGGGCGCGTATATGGTTTTCCTTGTGCTCATGCTCTTACAGCCATATGGAAGATTAAACGTGAGGCTATTGATTTCATTTCACCGTATTTTACAAGTGATTATTTTAGGAAGACTTATATGCATGCCATCCAGCCGATTCCCAACTACAACAGGCCTGTTGAATATCATCCAGATGACACCGTCATCCCACCTACCGTGAAGAAGCAACCAGGTAGACCCCCAGGAAAGAGGATTAAAAGTAAACGTGAGAAAAAAGTGAAGAGAAAAGTTCGTTGCAGCAACTGCAAGGAAACAGGTCACAACAAGGCAGGTTGCAGGAATCCTCGGAAGTTCACACCTCACTAGCTTGAGCCTACCAAAGTTCATTTTTTACAAGTAATGATTTGATGTGTCGATAGTTTTTTGTCTTGGATTGTTTGTTTTTTTAGTTTTGGTTCGCATGGACCAAACGTTTTTATTTTTCTGCAACGTTGATTATGTGCAAGGATCTATTCATTCAGATTTTATATTTTGTCAGTTAACAGTTGAAATGCATTTTATTCTATTTTTTGATTTTTTTGTGTATGTCTGATCAATGGTCAAATGCTTGTTTAACTTCTGATCAGATGTGTAACCAGAAGTTACACTGCTGTGAATGCATGTGTAACATTAGCTTACACATGATAAATGCAGGTGTAACTTTATTTTATTTTGATTTATTGGGCAAGTCCGATCAATGTCTTGTGTAACTTCGGTCTACACTCAAATATATGGATGTGTAACCAGAAGTTACACTTCTGTGAATGCATGTGTAATATTAGGTTACACGTGATAAATGCATATGTAAACTTAGGTTACACCTAAAGCATCATGTTAAGATGTGTAGTTACTTAACCTGTTTCATACTTTCTGAAACCTGTACACACAGCTGTAAAAGTTCTAACAAGATAAAAGTTTTTAATTCAAAGAATTTCAATCCAAAAATATTTTCAAAACCAAGAACTGGTTAAATCTACTAACTGATGAAATTTAAAAGTTTCTAACAACATATTTTCCAAGTCTAACATCTGCTTGTGGCTAACAACATATTTGCGAGTATAGATTTTTTTCTAATCCTAATGACTGCTTTTTACACATCTCTGGATGGATCCGAAAGAATCTTGTATAGCATGCTTCCTCTCATGTGGTTCAGCTTGTCAGTCCACCATAGCATCATACTTGAGCTTAATTTTTTGTCAAGTGGATTATTCTTCATCCTGATCTTCATGTAAGCGCATACACATGGAAGACAGTCAGGAATTGTACCTTGTGGGGGCGAAGCCAAATACTTGGTCTTTTCATTCATCCCAAGAGCATAAGGACACAAGAGTCTCAGTTCTGTAGTAATTGCAAATGCATATTTCTTGGCTTGAACAAGGTGTTCACTCTCGAGTTCCTTAACGTTTGATGAGTTCATGTAGGACCAAGCATTAGAGCTTTTCAACTCATACTCCAGCAGTGTGTAGTGTGTGTTGTTGTTGCACATTGGGGCGAAAAGTCTGACTGCATCGTTCTTGTACTTGACATACTCCTTCGCAAGCTTTGGAATCCAAAATTTCTTGAATTCTTCGTAATCCTTCAAGTACGTGATCTGCAAAAACCATATGGAATGTCAAACTCACATTTTGAATCAAAAGTTTTACAAATGAACAAGTGATTATGTAAACAGAAGTTACACATAGGGGCTTGGGTTTTACACTAGAAAAAATAAGAATGTGTAACTTCATATTACACATTATAACTGCATTTGTAACTTCAGCTTACACATTATAACTGTTTTCCGACATAAAAAAAATCATAATCTTACAACACACTACACATTATAAATGGAATAAGATTTTCAAATGTATTGAAGTACTTACGTATGCTTGTGGTGACAGGAATATCGCTTTGTCATACTTGCTGTTAGAGTTCATCTTTGTCCTCAATCTGCTAATGTAGAAGTCGATGAATTCTGACTCCAAGAAGGATTCTTTCTTGGTAAGTTGTAGCATTAGTTCTCCAGATATATTAAACAACTGGCTACCATTTTCGTTGCGTTCAATCCAAGTAATGTCTCTGCATTACGAAGAAGTAAACTATTATTCATCGACATAACAGAATCAAGTAGTAATATACAACAAACAATCAATAACAGAATCAAGCCTACTTGGAGTCAAGATACTTACGTTTTCGGATGAGTATGGAAATATTCAAGCACTTTCTTCTTTTTGTCTCCTTCTAGCCTTTCGATAACTTCAGAACCTTTCACATCCTTCCTCATTGTTCCGTCGTCTTCTTCAGCAACCGCATCCATTCTTTCTTCTTCTACTTCTGGAACTGCGTCCATTCTTTCTTTTTCCACTTCTGGAACAGCGGCCATTATTTCTTCATTAACAGTCTTCTTAATCTTCTTCGTCCTCTTTTCATACTGCTTCAGATCTTGTGTTGGAATTTTTCTATTCCTCAGCACACGTTGTTGTATGAATGCTGGTTGGTTTTCTCTTATTGTATTGGCAACTTCCTTCAGTAACTCTCCTGCAGGTTTTGGAGTTTTATCTATTCCAAGGCTAAAAAAGTTTCCCTGTGTTGTAGCTGTGCAAACAAATATAGGTAGAATCTCAGTAAATTAGCACATGTATGTAACTTAAAGTTACACAAGCCAAAATAATAATGTACTGTATGTAACCTCAAGCTACACATGCCTTTTACAATGTGTAACTTGAAGTTACACTTCCATTACAAACAAAACATAAAGGAAAAATAAAACGGAAGAGTGGTTACCACTTGAGCTAGGTTCTGCATTCTCCATCATTGCAGGTCCAGGTTCAATTTTGTTAATTTCACCGACAATCTCATCTATCATTTCACTCACTGCAACATCCGTCATTTCAGTAGGGTTAGCTCCTAGTTGCACCAACCTGTAGGTCTGAGCATTGTCAGGCTGTGTTTGCGGTGTTGTAGCAGTTATCACCATGGAGTCCTCAAACTGTGTTGAAGCAAAACTGTCGTCAATAGTTTCTGATGTTGGCTGAGTTGGAGCAGTCAGAACCAAACCGTCACCAACAGTTGCAGGTGTCTCTTCAATGACATTTGCATCATCACCTGTGGCTTTCTCACGCGGCTCAACCACAACACCACCTTCTGCATCTTTCTTTTGTGCCTCATCAGCAGCATGCGTCTCTTCATCAGCTTTCTTCTGCGCCTCATCAACAACATCTGCAGTAGTGCGCTTTTTCTTAGCAGTGGGCTTCTTCTTTTGATGAGCCTTGCGCCCCTCTGCAGAAGTTTGAGCTTGCAGAATTTTTGGCGTATTTCCAGCTGCCAGGCTCATACATGGAACTGCACAAGCATTGAAGAGAGAATTAGGATGATGATTATGATGTTAAAAAATTTTTAATAAAATTTGAAGAAGAATATATCATGTGTGATTGACTGGCTTGGATAACTAGCATGTGTAACTTCATGTTACACATGAATATGGCATGGATACCTAGTGTAACATGCAGTTACACATGCATCTAACTAGTGTAACCAGAAGTTTCACATGCATATAACATGTGTAACTAGGGATTACACATCCATATGATTAGTTTACTCAACAATAATCAAGTGTAATCAAGTTACACAGGCATATTAAAACTGAACAACTAAAATATGAACCTAAAAAGGTTCAAAGACCTTAGTGTCAACTAATTGGGTACCTCTATCAAGTTAAAAAAGCATATTAAAAATGAACAACTACTTACATTCTTCACGGAAGGATTTTTCCGTGTCATCTTTCTCTTTCTCTTGCTCAGTCTCTTTCTCGGACTCTTCGTCTTCATGTTCACTACCTCCATGCTCAGTAGCTCCATCTCCTTGTTGATCAGTTGCTCCACGCAGTAACTCTACTTCTTCATGCTCAGTAGCTCCACGATCAGTACCTCCATGTCCAGCATCTTCATGTTGCATAAACTCTTCCTGGGTCACTTTGTAAGGATCAATACCCATTGCTTGCATAATTTGGCAACTGAAATTGTGAATCTTGAATTCTGCTGTTCCTGAAAGGTCCCCTTCTGATATCCCTTCTCTGGCAATTGCATACACTTCTTTAAACATTGCTTGGTTTGCTTGCAGTTGCTCTTTCAGTTGGCCATTCTCAATGGTTTGCGCTTTCAGCCAGCTTTGCAGGTCGTCCTTGCTGGGTACCACGATTGATATACCTAGCTGCTTCTCAAGCTGTGAAAACTCAGCCACAAAGCTAGGAGTTGGCTGCAATTAACAGATGGAGAGGTTAAAAAGAGATAGCAAAAACAGTTGAACATTCTAAATATACAAATTTTCAGTTGTATGTGTAACTTAAAGTTACATAAGCACATTTTATATGTGTAACCTATAGTTACACATATAAATTGAATTCACTGGTGTTATGTTTGCATGTGTAACTATAGGTTACACAAGCACATTTAAATGTGTAACTTATAGCTACACATGACAATTCTGATTACATCAAAGTTTTATCTAAATTATATTGATATTACCATAAATTTACAAAACATAAACCAACTAACACTTACCGAAAACTCTGTCATGTCTGTTATAGAAATGTAATCCGAAATATGGTATAGATCCCACCTTCCAACCCGCGGGATATCTTCTTCGTGGTTTGCAACTTTCGGGATTGAGCCTTCTGGTGCATGTTCAGCAAACAATATCTGCAACATATATAAATTTTAATTAGTCAAGCAAATAATATTAAAATAAAATATCCTGAACGTAACACTAAAAGTGTTGGAATAGAAATTACACACAAGCTTTACCAGTAAGTACTGCACACAAGCCTTCACATTTGCCAAGCAATTAATATTATCATGAATTTCTTCAAACAAGTGCTCGTGTATTAAGTCAGGCCAAGACACCTTGAGCACCGTCTCATATGTTTTAACGACACTAAGATATTTCACGTTCACTCCATTAGCATTTATGTCGCCAAAAAATAATACACAGCAAAGATAAAAAACTATCAAACAAACTAGATCCTTATCATCAATTTTCTTTCTTCTCCCACTTTTGCTCCTTTTGGTCATAAGTTGTTTTATCTTTTCTAAAATTTTTGTCTTAGTCATTGTTGTCTCGATGTCTTTGTAGACTTAATATCGGTGAAGAACTTGCTGTACAAAACATTGTCAATCAAATCCTTATGAGAAAAGTTCTTTAATAGCTTTTGACCCTTTCTACTTCCAATCCTTTGCATGTAAAATAAACCAGCCAGCTTTGCCGGTGTAGACTCTATAAACTTATCATCACCAAACTTGAAAGAACAAGGTGTGTCACAATCCATATCAAAGCAGTTCAAAAGCTTTAAGACGCCACTTTTGTTAGTAGTGATTTGTTTTTTTGTACTTGGTACAGATGGATCATACTCATTGTAATACATCATTACGAGCTTACCATAAGCAACTCTCAAAAGATATCTCTGAGCCCTATCAGTCAATACTATAGGTTTTATCACCTTTACCAAATCCTTAACGGCATTCAAGGATTGCCTTAATTTTCCTGTACACATCACACACAAAAAATAGCATGAGTCGGTATTTTGTGTACTTATCAAATACACTCCTTTATAACTGCAAAATCAAAATCATGTCACAAACTATGTGTATTTTCCAAGTACACAAACTGAATCATTCTATTATGTGTTGTGTAACCTCAATTTACACATGCATAAGAATCTGTATTTCTTTGTGTAACTATAAGTTAATCACACCACAAGGCAAGTCAGTGGTGAGATTTTGAATGTGTAGCTTGTAGTTACATAGTCAATTGGAAAGTTAGTGTTGATATTTTCAATGTGTAAATTATAGTTACACATACACAGTCAATCAATATATAACCCATTGTAGAGTCATTGGTGAGATTGTTTAAAGTGTAACTTATAGTTACACATGCCCTTAGCAAGTCAGTGGTGAGATTTTCCATGTGTAAATTATAAAGGAATGAATGATTGAGGCCCCTGACATGAGATTCCAAATGTGTAAATTATAGTTACACAGCTCCTTGGCAACTCAGAGGCGACATCTTGAATGTGTAACTTACAGTTATATCAGCTCATTTATAAGTGTAACTTCAAGTTACACACTCAATATACATACCACAATACAGTCAGTGGTTAGATTTTGAATGTGTAACTTAAAGTTACACAGGGCCTTGTTTGTATATTTAAACATTCAAAGGCATTTTTTCACTAGCATGATACCATAACAACACATATACTCAAATAATTTCACATCCAAGTACAAAACATTGTCAATCACTACTAGTTACACATCCTAAACACAACCAATTTTTTATGTGCAACTACTAGTTACACATCCCAAGGCAAGTCAGTGGTGACAGGCTCATTTGGTATGTGTAAGTGTAAGTTACACAATCAATATACAAACCACAACACAGTCAGTGGTGGTATTTTGAGTGTGTAACTTATAGTTACACATGTCCTTTGTCTATGTAGTTACATATTCACAAGTATTACATGAGAAACAAACATGAGACCATGACAACAATAGTTTTCACATCTTAGTACCTGTAATTGTATCATCTTTTCCAGGGGGATTCATTTTTCCTTTCACCATTTTTATTTCAAAAGAAAATTGATTCTGAATCTGCAGTTGATGAAGTAATAAAATCAAGTTAGTTGATTGCAATTCAACTTAGAGTTTCTAGGGTTTTCAAACAGTAACATCTCAGAAATGAAACCCACTAAATCAAACTACAATCAGTTATATCACATCCATGACTTACCTTTGTTTCTATTCAGTCGGTTTTTTTATGGATTTTATGCACAAACGATTGTTCTCCTTCTCTGATCTGTAAAATTATCAGTCAGAATGAGTTATGTTCGTTGTAATCTCATTACAAACCCTAGTTCAGCAATTTTTGACACATGAAATTAGTAACAACAGGAATCAAAACTAACATATCCAAATCAAAACATACCTAGTAATTCATCGTCGGAATATTTAGGTTTTGAATCAACAGAAACTGAAACTGTTTCGATCTTTGTTTTGCAGATTCAGCAGATGATGAAACTGAATCTATTTCGATCTGTTTCTCTGATTTTAGGGGTTAGCAGATTCAGCAAATGTTTCTCTGTTTCGATCTTTGTTTTGCAACAGATTTCAGGAAGATTTCTTGATTTTTTTTGGGTTTTTTTTCTAGATTTGTTTCTGTTTTCAGATGAGTGAGATTTGTTTTCTCTCTCCTGGGAAATGAAATAATGGCTTCTGAACGAGAGAAAGGTAGGTGACGTCTATTATATACTTGAGGTTAATTTAGTCTTTTAGCTTTTATTAAATTTATTTTTTAATTCGGGGCATGGTTTTAAAACTCTTTTAACTAGGGGCCTCATATTATGGGTTATCCATGGGTTGGGCCTTAGCCTAATTTTCCCATATGTAAAATCCATCATCAAGATGGTAGATATGTGGAGCCCATAATTAGTTATTAGTACTGTTAGATTACATACATAACCTTTATCTAGATTAGGAGATTAATAACGGATTTAAAATTTATAAAAAATTACAATTTTGAAAAGTCAAAATACCTAAAATTAACTAATTCAAAATATTTTTCTAACTAAAATAACTTGCCGTAATTCTTTTTAAAAACTGTTGAGGGGTGAATTTTGGTTCTACAAGTCCTAGCCACAACACACCCAATTCCCAAGAGGAGAGAGAGAAGGATCCCCTCCATTGTACTACATGCCTCTTTATATAGACTTTTCAAAAGCCCTTCTTTTTGTGATATCATGCCACATGTCCTAAACCTCCTTAATTACCACTAATGTCATCCCTTCTCTAATACAACCTCCTTCTTTCTTATTAATTCCTCCCTCGTCCTTTCCATCTTATGGATACTTTCTTAGTGGACTTGGGCTTTAGTCCCCAAGTCCCCATGTTTTATGTTGGGTTTGCCTCCCTTTTGGGGGCACACTAGCCCGGTTAAGGGGTGATATTTTTCATGTATCAACATTAGTCCCCTGACTATTGGGTTAACTGTCAAATAACCCAATAGTCATATTGCTTTCCATTCTAGCGCCCCTTGTATTGTCTTCTCGGGTCGAGTCCCCAGTCTGCAAGTTTTGAGGAATATATGAAATGAGATAGTTTTTTGCAATAAATCTTTGTCATGCGCGCGGGTGTGAACATTTTCTTAGACCTTTGGATTGCATTACCAGCCCAATTTGTGGGTCTCAGCGCGAGTTGATGAATATATGGCGTAGAATTCACTTAGCCTCATTCTTTTATTTTCTCTAACTGTTCCGCGTGGTTGGGAGTGTTTTTAGGTTGTATCCATGTCTTACCTTCAGGACGAACTGGCGTGCCTGTTGGTGTTGAGAGAAGAAGTGGGTATGTTATGGGTTCTCAGACTGATTTGTCAAGAGAAAGCGCGTAAGGAATATGATGAACACACGAAACTCTTTCATTTGCGCGCCGGGCACAAGCTAAAGACGATTATACAGGATATCCACAAGTTGGTAGCGCGTATCATGCCTCGATGAGGGGGAATGGGGGCGTGTGGTTAAACATACCTACCTAATTTTATTTTATTTTTATTTTTATTTATTTTTTCAAAATAGGCCATCAGAGGCATTTATTAAAAATAAACATAAATTTTTTTACAAAGAGTTAGTTGGTAGCCGAGCTACTAGCTGGGCACCGACACCTTTAAACATGTAAAAGGCGGGATTCGAACTCGCAGTGTGCAACTCACAATCTATCTATCTATCTATTTATCTATTTATCTATATATTTTATTTTTATTTTTATTTTTTTTTGGGGGGTGGGGTGGGGTGGGATGGGCTAGGGAGAGCCTAGTCCCTCCTTTTGTAGAGGGTGGGTTAAGGCGAGCCTATTCCCTCCCCTTTTTTTTGTAGAGGATGGGGCTAGGGAGAGCCTATTCCATCCTTTGTTGTAGAGGATGGTCTAGGAAGAGCCTATTCCCTAAGACCTTTTGTAGATTTGTCGGTCGATCAGGCACCCTTGGATAACCTGAAACCTTTTGTATGTCAGTCAATTAGGCGCCCTTGGCTGTCCTGAGACCTTTTGCAGATTTGTCAGTCGACCAGGCGCCCTTGGCTAACCTGAGACCTTTTGTAGATTTGTCATTCGATCAGACGCCCTTGGTTGTCCTGAGACCTTTTGTATATTTGTCGGTCGATCAGGCACCCTTGGCTGACGTGAGACCTTTTGTAGATTTGTCAGTCAATCAGGTGCCCTTGGCTGACCTGAGACCTTTTGTAGATTTGTTAGTCGATCAGGCGCCCTTGGATAACCTGAGACCTTTTGTAGATTTGTCAGTCGATCAGGCGCCCTTGGCTAACCTAAGACCTTTTGTCAGTCGATCAGGCGCCCTTGGCTAACCTGAGACCTTTTGTCCGTCGATCGGGCGCCCTTGGCTAACCTGAGACCTTTTGTGGATACTGCGTTTAAAGGTGGAGACTCTGGATGTAGATACTGCCCGTTGTTGTACGTTGATAGCTGGCTAAACTTGTGCGGGTAGTCCCAGTGTTCTTGGATAGGCGAACCGTGTCGTTTGGCAATATTAGAGCGCGCCTACTCCCTTCTTTTATTTTCAATGGAACGCGGCGTTTGGTGTTTCGCTTTTGTGGGTAAGGGTGCGTCTTCTGCGTGATATGTTTGGGTAGGCAAAACGCGCCTTCAGAGGTGAATCCCTTGTAATGGAGGTAAGTCCATATGCTTAGCCCCTCCATTTCCTTTGTTTTTCCAAGGTAGGAAAACACGCTCCCCCTTTTCTGTAGTCGATCAGATGCGCGGAGCAACCCGTCGCCTTTTTGTAAATCCGTGGACGGTCGGATGCACGGAGCAACCTGTCGCCCTTTTTTATATCTGTGTCCGATCAGATGAGCACAACAACCCGTCGCCTTTTTTGTATATATGTGGCCTATCTTGGGGCCTTTTTGTATATCTGTGGCCGATCGGATGGGCATATCAACCCGTTAACTTTTTATATATCTATTGCCGATCAGATGCGCGGAGCAACCCGTCGCCTTTTTGTATATATGTGGCCGATCGGATGAGTATATCAACCCATCGCCTTTTTTGTATATTTGTGGCCCATATTAGAGCCTTTTTGTATATCTGTGGCCGATCGGATGAGCATATCAACCCGTCGCCTTTTCGTATATCTGTGACTCATCTTGTAGAGGGTGGGTTAGGGCTAGGGAGAGCCTAGTCCCTCCTTTTGTAGAGGGTGGGTTAGGGCGAGCCTATTCCCTCCCCTTTTTTTGTAGAGGATTAGGCTAGGGCGAGCCTATTCCATCCTTTGTTGTAGAGGATGGGCTAGGAAGAGCCTATTCCCTGAGACCTTTTGTATATTTGTCGGTCGATCAGGCACCCTTGGATAACCTGAAACCTTTTGTATGTCAGTCAATTAGGCGCCCTTGGCTGTCCTGAGACCTTTTGCAGATTTGTCAATCGACCAGGCGCCCTTGGCTAACCTGAGACCTTTTGTAGATTTGTCAGTCGATCAGGCGCCCTTGGTTGTCCTGAGACCTTTTGTATATTTGTCGGTCGATCAGGCACCCTTGGCTGACCTGAGACCTTTTGTAGATTTGTCAGTCAATCAGGCGCCCTTGGCTGACCTGAGACCTTTTGTAGATTTGTCAGTCGATCAGGCGCCCTTGGCTAACCTAAGACCTTTTGTAGATTTGTCAGTCGATCAGGCGCCCTTGGCTAACCTAAGACCTTTTGTCAGTCGATCAGGCGCCCTTGGCTAACCTGAGACCTTTTGTCCGTCGATCGGGCGCCCTTGGATAACCTGAGACCTTTTGTGGATACTGCGTTTAAAGGTGGAGACTCTGGATGTAGATACTGCCCGTTATTGTATGTTGATAGCTGGCTAAACTTGTGCGGGTAGTCCCAGTGTTCTTGGATAGGCGAACCGTGTCGTTTGGCAATATTAGAGCGCGCCTACTCCCTTCCTTTATTTTCAATGGAACGCGGCGTTTGGTGTTTCGCTTTTGTGGGGAAGGGTGCGTCTTCTTCGTGATATGTTTGGGTAGGCAAAACGCGCCTTCAGAGGTGAATCCCTTGTAATGGAGGTAGGTCCATATGCTTAGCCCCTCCATTTCCTTTGTTTTTCCAAGGTAGGAAAACACGCTCCCCCTTTTCAGTAGTCGATCAGATGCGCGGAGCAACCCGTCGCCTTTTTGTAAATCCGTGGACGATCGGATGCACGGAGCAACCTGTCGCCCTTTTTTATATCTATGGCCGATCAGATGAGCACAACAACCCGTCGCCTTTTTTGTATATATGTGGCCTATCTTGGGGCCTTTTTGTATATTTGTGGCCGATCGGATTGTCATATCAACCCGTTAACTTTTTATATATCTATTGCCGATCAGATGCGCGGAGCAACCCGTCGCCTTTTTGTATATCTGTGGCCGATCGGATGAGTATATCAACCCATCGCCTTTTTTGTATATTTGTGGCCCATATTAGAGCCTTTTTGTATATCTATGGCCGATCGGATGAGCATATCAACCCGTTGCCTTTTCGTATATCTGTGACTCATCTTGTAGAGGGTGGGTTAGGGCTAGGGAGAGCCTAGTCCCTCCTTTTGTAGAGGGTGGGTTAGGGCGAGCCTATTCCCTCCCCTTTTTTTGTAGAGGATTAGGCTAGGGCGAGCCTATTCCATCCTTTGTTGTAGAGGATGGGCTAGGAAGAGCCTATTCCCTGAGACCTTTTGTATATTTGTCGGTCGATCAGGCACCCTTGGATAACCTAAAACCTTTTGTATGTCAGTCAATTAGGCGCCCTTGGCTGTCCTGAGACCTTTTGCAGATTTGTCAATCGACCAGGTGCCCTTGGCTAACCTGAGACCTTTTGTAGATTTGTCAGTCAATCAGGCGCCCTTGGTTGTCCTGAGACCTTTTGTATATTTATCGGTCGATCAGGCACCCTTGGCTGACCTGAGACCTTTTGTAGATTTGTCAGTCAATCAGGCGCCCTTGGCTGACCTGAGACCTTTTGTAGATTTGTCAGTCAATCAGGCGCCCTTGGCTGACCTGAGACCTTTTGTAGATTTGTCAGTCGATCAGGCGCCCTTGGCTAACCTAAGACCTTTTGTCAGTCGATCAGGCGCCCTTGGCTAACCTGAGACCTTTTGTCCGTCGATCGGGCGCCCTTGGCTAACCTGAGACCTTTTGTGGATACTGCGTTTAAAGGTGGAGACTCTGGATGTAGATACTGCCCGTTGTTGTATGTTAATAGCTGGCTAAACTTGTGCTGGTAGTCCCAGTGTTCTTGGATAGGCGAACCGTGTCGTTTGGCAATATTAGAGCGCGCCTACTCCCTTCTTTTATTTTCAATGGAACGCGGCGTTTGGTGTTTCGCTTTTGTGGGGAAGGGTGCGTCTTCTTCGTGATATGTTTGGGTAGGCAAAACGCGCCTTCAGAGGTGAATCCCTTGTAATGGAGGTAAGTCCATATTCTTAGCCCCTCCATTTCCTTTGTTTTTCCAAGGTAGGAAAACACGCTCCCCCTTTTCTGTAGTCGATCAGATGCGCGGAGCAACCCGTCGCCTTTTTGTAAATCCGTGGACGGTCGGATGCACGGAGCAACCTGTCGCCCTTTTTTATATCTGTGGCCGATCAGATGAGCACAACAACCCGTCGCCTTTTTTGTATATATGTGGCCTATCTTGGGGCCTTTTTGTATATCTGTGACCGATCGGATGGGCATATCTACCCATTAACTTTTTATATATCTATTGCCGATCAGATGCGCGGAGCAACCCGTCGCCTTTTTGTATATCTGTGGCCGATTGGATGAGTATATCAACCCGTCGCCTTTTTTGTATATTTGTGGCCCATATTAGAGCCTTTTTGTATATCTGTGGCCGATCGGATGAGCATATCAACCCGTCGCCTTTTCGTATATCTGTGACTCATCTTGTAGAGGGTGGGTTAGGGCTAGGGAGAGCCTAGTCCCTCCTTTTGTAGAGGGTGGGTTAGGGCGAGCCTATTCCCTCCCCTTTTTTTCGTAGAGGATTAGGCTAGGGCGAGCCTATTCCATCCTTTGTTGTAGAGGATGGGCTAGGAAGAGCCTATTCCCGAGACCTTTTGTATATTTGTCGGTCGATCAGGCACCCTTGGATAACCCGAAACCTTTTGTATGTCAGTCAATTAGGCGCCCTTGGCTGTCCTGAGACCTTTTGCAGATTTGTCAATCGACCAGGCGCCCTTGGCTAACCTGAGACCTTTTGTAGATTTGTCAGTCAATCAGGCGCCCTTGGCTGTCCTGAGACCTTTTGTAGATTTGTCGGTCGATCAGGCACCCTTGGATGACCTGAGACCTTTTGTAAATTTGTCAGTCAATCAGGCGCCCTTGGCTGACCTGAGACCTTTTGTAGATTTGTCAGTCGATCAGGCGCCCTTGGCTAACCTGAGACCGTTTGTAGATTTGTCAGTCGATCAGGCGCCCTTGGCTAACCTAAGACCTTTTGTCAGTCGATCAGGCGCCCTTGGCTAACCTGAGACCTTTTGTCAGTCGATCAAGCGCCCTTGGATAACCTGAGACCTTTTGTGGATACTGCGTTTAAAGGTGGAGACTCTGGATGTAGATACTGCCCGTTGTTGTACGTTGATAGGCTGGCTAAACTTGTGCGGGTAGTCCCAGTGTTCTTGGATAGGCGAACCGTGTCGTTTGGCAATATTAGAGCGCGCCTACTCTCTTCTTTTATTTTCAATGGAACGCGGCGTTTGGTGTTTCGCTTTTGTGGGGAAGGGTGCGTCTTCTTCGTGATATGTTTGGGTAGGCAAAACGCGCCTTCAGAGGTGAATCCCTTGTAATGGAGGTAAGTCCATATGCTTAGCCCCTCCATTTCCTTTGTTTTTCCAAGGTAGGAAAACACGCTCCCCCTTTTCTGTAGTCGATCAGATGCGCGGAGCAACCCGTCGCCTTTTGTAAATCCGTGGACGATCGGATGCACGGAGCAACCTGTCGCCCTTTTTTATATCTGTGGCCGATCAGATGAGCACAACAACCCGTCGCCTTTTTTGTATATATGTGGCCTATCTTGGGGCCTTTTTGTATATCTGTGGCCGATCGGATGGGCATATCAACCCGTTAACTTTTTATATATCTATTGCCGATCAGATGCGCGGAGCAACCCGTCGCCTTTTTCTATATCTGTGGCCGATCGGATGAGTATATCAGTCCGTCGCCTTTTTTGTATATTTGTGGCCCATATTAGAGCCTTTTTGTATATCTGTGGCCGATCGGATGAGCATATCAACATGTCGCCTTTTCGTATATCTGTGACTCATCTTGTAGAGGGTGGGTTAGGGCTAGGGAGAGCCTAGTCCCTCCTTTTGTAGAGGGTGGGTTAGGGCGAGCCTATTCCCTCCCCTTTTTTTGTAGAGGATTAGGCTAGGGCGAGCCTATTCCATCCTTTGTTGTAGAGGATGGGCTAGGAAGAGCCTATTCCCTGAGACCTTTTGTATATTTTTCGGTCGATCAGGCACCCTTGGTTATCTGAAACCTTTTGTATGTCAGTCAATTAGGCGCCCTTGGCTGTCCTGAGACCTTTTGCAGATTTGTCAATCGACCAGGCGCCCTTGGCTAACCTGAGACCTTTTGTAGATTTGTCAGTCGATCAGGCGCCCTTGGTTGTCCTGAGACCTTTTGTAGATTTGTCGGTCGATCATGCACCCTTGGATGACCTGAGACCTTTTGTAAATTTGTCAGTCAATCAGACGCCCTTGGCTGACCTGAGACCTTTTGTAGATTTGTCAGTCGATCAGGCGCCCTTGGCTAACCTGAGACCTTTTGTAGATTTGTCTGTCGATCAGGCGCCCTTGGCTAACCTAAGACCTTTTGTCAGTCGATCAGGCGCCCTTGTCTAACCTGAGACCTTTTGTCAGTCGATCAGGCGCCCTTGGATAACCTGAGACCTTTTGTGGATATTGCGTTTAAAGGTGGAGACTCTGGATGTAGATACTGCCCGTTGTTGTACGTTGATAGCTGTCTAAACTTGTGCGGGTAGTCCCAGTGTTCTTGGATAAGCGAAGCGTGTCGTTTGGAAATATTAGAGCGCGCCTACTCCCTTCTTTTATTTTCAATGGAACGCGGCGTTTGGTGTTTCGCTTTTGTGGGGAAGGGTGCGTCTTCTTCGTGATTATGTTTGGGTAGGCAAAACGCGCCTTCAGAGGTGAATCCCTTGTAATGGAGGTAACTCCATATGCTTAGCCCCTCCCTTTCCTTTGTTTTTCCAAGGTAGGAAAACACGCTCCCCCTTTTCTGTAGCCGATCAGATGCGCGGAGCAACCCGTCGCCTTTTTGTAAATCCGTGGACGATCGGATGCACGGAGCAACCTGTCGCCCTTTTGTATATCTGTGGCCGATCGGATGAGCACAATAACCCGTCGCCTTTTTTGTATATATGTGGCCTATCTTGGGGCCTTTTTGTATATCTGTGGCCGATCGGATGGGCAAATCAACCATTCACCTTTTTATATATCTGTTGCCGATCGGATGCGCGGAGCAACCCGTCGCCTTTTTGTATATCTGTGGCCGATCGGATGAGCATATCAACCCGTCGCCTTTTCGTATATCTGTGACTCATCTTGGGGCCTTTTGTAAACTCGTCAGCCGACCGGGTGTCTATGCATCCCGTAGCTTTTTGTAAATTTATCAGTCGATCAGGCTCCCTTGGCTGTCCTGAGACCTTTTGTAGATTTGTCAGTCAATCAAGCGCCCTTGGTTGACTTGAGACCTTTAGTTAGTCAATCAGGCACCTTTGGCTGACGTGAGACCTTTTGCCAGTCAATTAGGCGCCTTTGGTTGACCTGAGACCTTTTGCAGATTTGTCGGTCGACCAGGCACCCTTGGCTAACATGAGACCTTTTGTAGATTTTTCCAGTCAATCAGGCGCCTTTGGCTGACCTGACACCTCTTGTAGATTTGTCAGTCAATCAGGCGCCCTTGGATGACCTGAGACCTTTTATAGATTTGTCAGTCAATCAAGCGCCCTTGGCTGACTTGAGACCTTTAGTCAGTCAATCAGGCGCCTTTGGGCGACACGAGACCTTTTGCCGATCAATCAGCGCCTTTGGCGACCCGAGACCTCTTGTAGATTTGTCGACCAATCAAGCGCCCTTGGCTGTCTTGAGACCTTTTGTCAGTCAATCAGGCGCCTTTGGCTGACCTAAGACCTTTTGCCAGTCAATCAGGCGCCTTTGGCTGACCTGAGACCTCTTGTAGATTTGTAAGTCAATCAAGCGCCCTTGGCTGATCTGAGACCTTTTGTAAATTTTTGTTCAAGCGGTCTCTATGGACCCTTTCTAGCATGGTGCCCGGAGCACGTTACTAGATTTTTCTCTCTCTCTCTCTCTCTCTCTTTTTTTTTTTTTTTTTTTTTTTTTTCATAGCAGATCATGATATCCAAAATAATGTTGATGCTTTGTACAAATAAAGTGACAACGTAACATGTGACTAGATTGCATACATATTTCATGCTCTCAATCGACTAAACATATGGGATACATGCATGAAATAACATTGAGCGGTTGATGCTTTCTTAATTGCATATGTTCAACACGTGAAGATGAAAACAAACATACAAGGTCCATGGGCTCAAAATAGCTAAATTGTCACTTATCATACATAAACAAGCGAGGGTATCCATCATGTTCTGCATAGCTAAATTGTCACTTATCGACGCGCATATATAGGCTTATACATTACAAAATAAAACTTAGCCAAGGATGTTAGATCCATATGTATAGATTAGTATACCCAAAGACTTCCATACTTTAACATATCACCAAAACAGAAAATTCCGAAGTATTCGACAAGCTCTCACACATGCATTTTGCATAATGTACAAGGGCAACGAGAAGAGAGCATGCTTTCTAGGGCTAGTGGTTAGACAGGCGATACGATTATTTGGGAGGCGCTAAGTAGAAAATCAGGCAGGTGAAGTAAAAAATAAAAGATGTTCATAGTGCAGTAGTAGAATCAAGAAGTTATTTCATGCCAAAGGGTCAGACGCACATTAATTTCGAGGTGTATGATGTTGTATTATGCTGTTAAGGCAATGAGAGCTTTTAGTATATGCATAGTGTATATGCATGTGGTAGTTCAAAGCAAGATATACGTTCCTACAGTTATTAGGCAGTCACATTTTTTTTTTAACATAAATGTGTGATCATTATAGAAACAGTCCTAAGGATATGCATAAATTCTCACCCAAGCACAACCGGGAACTTTAGGATAAGTGTCTAGTAAATATCAAACCAAGGCAACGAGAACTTATCTTTGCATTGAGCAGCGGGTACTTTAGCTTCCCGATGAGATCAGTTGGGGCCAGGCCGCGAGTACATAGCTAGTTGTATGATCGCTCCCTGACCTTATTGATCGTTAGGCTTACGATTCAAAGTTCCGCGCAACCTTTCACACATATAGTAATTCACCAACAACTGAGTGGGTATGCTTTAAACTTGCAAGAAGATTACTAATAAAGGCTCTTGGACCATGTTGTTTTTGCTCTGCCTTGGCTGTTGCAATTGGACCCGTTACACCAAATTCAAAGGAACATCAAGTTGAGCTTCTCCTTAGTCTTTTTAGTCTGTATTGCAGCAGAGGTGCCTTGAGTTGCAGCTGGGGCTATACCTTGCCTATTCGTTATGTTTTGGCACTGGTTTGGAGCACTTTGGGCAAGCATCATCCATTCTCGAAGCAATCCTTGCTGAGCTTTGAGGGCATTGGGTTGTAGGAGCGAGATGGATCAAATATGCTTGACAATGGCAAGCTTCTTGGCGCTAGCATCCTTCCTTTCCCATTTTCTTTCAATTTCATTTCGATGAGGTACGAGCATATACAACTTTAAGGAGCTTTAACCCACAGCTAGAACACTGAGGTATAGTTTGACGCATCTGCAGTTTCTATTGCCTGACCAGCTTGCCTCAGCTCTTTCGAGCCAACAACACTATCTAGACCGACCACGACCAAGCACCGAGCACAATCCAACTACAGCCAATGCCTACATCTACACTTGTTGTTGCTGCCAGTCGCATTTTGAAGGATTGCACCTTCTTTTGCATTGGACTGACCTTGAGCACCTCAAAATTTCTGCATCGGAATATAGTTCACCAATTCCCATAACAGTTTGAGCACCTTCTCTTTGTCTTGCATCATCTTTAATTTGGAGACTAGCTGGGCGAGGAATGACAGCACAATCCTCTCAGGCCTTTGTTCATTCAGTACCTGAGTTATCACACGACGTGTGATGTAATACCTTCCAAAGACTTCTAGCAGTGATAGTCCTTGTTCCCATTATGCAACCACAAGGATTATCGAAACTCGATTTGTGAGACTTTCGGAACTATTTCTGAAAACAGAGAGTCAAGCTTAAAATGAGTTATTGAAATTCGAAAAAATCAAGCATTACAACTTCATCGAAACCAAAAGAATTTAGGCAGTTTTCAGTCCTAGCTATCACAATCTCTCGAACATAGACTTAATGCAGATTAGATAGGAAATCAAATGCAAATTGAACTCAAAGCCTTACTACTTCTTTGTCATTTTAGTAAACCCAGAGGAATTTTCGAATTGAAACTGTTACAATCCTTTAGCAGATAGAACAAATTAAATAGGAAAAACCCCGTTGCTACTAGGATCATGTTATATTAAAAAGAATTTGATTATGTTGAACAAATAATTGTAAATCTAGGTATTGATCTCAAATCGGATTAGTAAATCAAAGGAAATCTCGTGTTTGAGTTTATGAAAACCCTAAATAATTTTCTCAAACCCTATTTGTAAATGATAACAGGTGGGTTAAGTTCATTTTTACTGTCATTTGGGTATCTAGGTCAAGATCCCCAGCTATTTTTTCAGAGTTTCAGATTCAAACTTGATTAATGAGCAATTGTGATCAAATTAAGAGGTTGAGCAGAGATGAACTTATCTTTTATTGAATCTCTAATGAAGTTGCTCGCCATTGGTCTCCAAGTTCTTTATTGACGGTGATTTCTCTATTAGAATGGTTCTCATATTTGATTCTCAGTCGGATGATGATTTTAGTGTAGTTGGGGATGAAGATAAAGCGCCGCTGGTGTCGTCGGAGAAGAGAGACGCGGAACTGCGGTAGCAGTGAGAGAGGTGAGGGAAGGCGCTGATGAGGTAAATGGCGCGATTGGAAGAGACGCGGAGGGGTTGAGTTTGGGTGGCAAGACAAGACGGGGGGAAGGCGTACATGAAAAGCATGAGCGCGTGAGTGGGATGTATTGACCAAAGGGGAAAAGTGACGTGGGATGTTATGAGAATTGGATGGCTAAGCTAGGCACGAGCCTCCGGGTGTGGTCGCCAAATGTTGAGGGGTGAATTTTGGTTCTACAAGTCCTAGCCACAACACACCCAATTCCCAAGAGGAGGGGGAGAGAGAGAGAAAGGGATCCCCTCCATTGTACTGCATGCCTCTTTATATAGACTTTTCAAAAGCCCCTCTTTTTGTGATATCATGCCACATGTCCTAAACCTCCTTAATTACCACTAATGTCATCCCTTCTCTAATACAACCTCCTTCTTTCTTATTAATTCTTCCCTTGTCCTTTCCATCTCATGGATACTTTCTTAGTGGACTTGGGCTTTAGTCCCCATGTTTTATGTTGGGTTTGCCTCCCTTTTGGGGGCACACTAGCCCGACTAAGGGGTGATATTTTTCATGTATCAACAAAAACCGTTATAATTTAATGTGATAAAGGATAATCCCGATAATTTCTCCCCATAAATTCTATTTTCTGTTTTTTTCCTCCCGTAATAACTACCTCCGTTAGAAGAAGAAAAAAAACCCCTCAAATTATCACCCGTATGAATAAAAAAAAAAAACTCCAATTATCACTTCTAAGATAACTTTAATTATCACTTCTAAAATAACTTCAATTATCACCGTATAAAAAAGAAAAAACTTCTAAAATAACTTAACTTATCACCCCTAAAATAACTTCAATTATCACCGTATAAAAAAAATCCAATTATCACCTCTAAAATAACTCCAATTATCACCCCTAACATTGCTAAAAAAAAGAGCAACTTCGATTATCACAAAAATTGGTAAAGATAAGTAACGCCAATTATCACAAAATAATAACTAATTTTTTTCCAGATGTTCTAATTTTCCCAAATTTGTAAAAAATCTAATGAAAAACTCCACTTATCACCCTCAATTTGTGAGAATCATAATTATCACCGATTAGCATTCTAGGTAACCCTAAAAATAAAAAATAAATAAAAGAAGTTTCATGTTCAAAAATATCAAAATAAGAAAAAAAAAACATTGCGATTTTTTTCATAACGTCCATTGGTGAAATCAAATAAGATAGACCAACTTACGTCACCCCTAATTACTTGAACAGTTTGAACATGATATATAAGGTAACATAAATCTGTTAGACTGTCTGTCTGCCAAAGGATGATTAATTGAAGTTTTGCTTTTCCCATCCAAACAAGCGGGTAAATAAGATAACAAATCAAAATGGAAATTAATGCAAACTAGTGTTTGTTTCTTATCCTTAGGTAGTTCCTCCTGCTCTATCTCCCTTCTTTTCTTTCTTGGCTGTCTTTGGCGTATCATAAAATTAAGTTTAACTGAAAATGGTAGAACTTGGGCGTGTTTGTTAATAGACCAGAAAGAACTTGGCATTTTCTGGTTTTGATCTTCAAAACCTATTTTTTTTGTTCTAATCAGTCCACTTAAAGCACAACTATCTAATTTTCGAGCATGCCTAAGACTGCTTAGGCATAGTATGTTGTTTAAATTTCTATCTTAGGCACATGATGAAAAGTATCAAGAAAATTGATTTTTTTCACTTGACTACCAAGGCATGGATAGATTTATATCGAGCATTAGGAACTCGCATCCGGCTTGGTCTTCATCCTAAATAACCATGTCGGAACTCAGTACCAGCGTGGTCTTCATCCTAAATAACTATGCCGGTACTGAGGAACCCAGTATCGGCATGGTCTTCATCATAAATAACTATGCCGACACTCAGTACCGGCATGGTCTTCATCACTAACGCGTCTTCATCCCTACCGAATGTAAAAAAAAAAAATCAAAGTGAGGAGCCGGCAGAGAAGGAAAACGGAATTTGAAAGGAAGTGAGAAATGTTTCGAATTTAAAAGGGAGTAGGGTATTTTTATGTTTGATTTAGCTTTTATTGTTGTAAAGGGTAGTTTCCTATTTTTGCCCCCCAAAAACACCCCTTATCAGAAACTATTGGTTGGGGGAAGTAATTCATATCCCCCAATTAGTTTTGATATCCCCCAATTGTGGGTTCTTTATTATCAGTCTTTTGCAATTGTAATTAGGGTAATTATGATTAGTTTAATTGGACAATTGTAACTGGACAATGGACATTAGTAATTTATTATTTTATGATCGATTTAGTTTTATGATGAAATCGTGATGAACAACGTATTTCTTGATGCAATTTTATTTAAATTTATATATATTTTAATAATTGAAATAAATATATTATATCCAATATTTTTGGGAATGTTAGATTTATCTGAGGAAAAAAAAATCCTACCCTAATTTTGTTTCCTGAAAATATATAAATATTACCAAATAAAATAAATGGCGGGCCAGAATCAACCAGAAGCTCCGATTAACCACGTCGCTCGAAAAAAACTCTTTTTTTATATAGAGAATTTTAGAGGTGATAATTGGATTTTTTTTTTTTTTTTTATATATAAGGTGATAATTGAAGTTATTTTAGGGGTGATAAGTTAAGTTATTTTAGAAGTTTTTTCTTTTTTATACGGTGATAATTGAAGTTATTTTAGAAGTGATAATTAAAGTTATCTTAGAAGTGATAATTGGAGTTTTTTTTTAATATACATACGGGTGATAATTTGAGGGTTTTTTTTTTTATTCTAAGGGAGGTACTAGTTATTATGGGAGGAAACAAACAGAAAATAGAATTTATGGGGAGAAATTATCGGGATTATCTTTTATCACATTAAATTTTAACGGTTTTTAAAAAGAATTACGATAAGTTATTTTAGTTAGAAAAAATATTTTGAATTAGTTAATTTTAGGTATTTTGACTTTTCAAAATTGTAATTTTTTATAAATTTTAAATCCGTTATTATTCTCCTAATCTAGATAAAGGTTATGTATGTAATCTAACAGTACTAATAACTAATTATGGGTTCCACATATCTACCATCTTAATGATGGATTTTCCATATATAAAAAAGATAAATTGGCTAGAAATAATTTTTCCCGTTTATATAGTATATAGTATGAATCAACCATCTATATTATTTCCAAATCAAATGCAGCCAATACGAACAGAACAAGTGGCAACTAATTAAATCAAGATCTTTCTTTTACGGTCAACTCATCTCTCCATATAGCAAGAAGTAAACTACTGCTCCTATTTATTTATTTTTCATCCTATTCACCGGGTAATTTATTAATCTAATATTAAAAAAAATCTAACTATCAATGGTAAGCTGAAAAATATCAATATTTACACTATAGAACCTTAAATATGTTTGGTGCATACAAAGTCCTTTCTTAAGTTATCTAGAGCACAAATTTAATAATGACACGATCTCCATTTCTTTGGGGTCTTTTCCATTAGAACCCCTAAAAATATGCTCGCAATTGTCCCCTTAAAAGATACACAAACATCATCTTCACTAGTTACATATTCGGTGAAAAGGGAGAAGAAATGAAGTTCTTAGTTTCCGATGGTTGAAGAGTTTGAAATTTACTAATGAAGACCTTGAAGTAGATATGGGGTTATGAATAACTAATACACCATCAACCACCATACATGGATTTTCACACCTTTTGGAACATATTTTATTTGGGTTCAAATCGTTGATTAATGACCACAAAATTACATTAACCACATCATTGTCGTCACCACCTAACCATTCATACAAATAAATTAAACTTAGCTGATGCAATTCAATTTTATTTTATTTTTGTATTCAATTACTTGCACCCTGTGGTCAGAACTAGAACAAAACAAGGAAGGAAGGGTTTCATTACTTGCCAAAATCTTGATTTGATGAATTCATATCCATCCGGGTAATTTATTAACCGGAAAACTAATTGGGATATAACTCTCTCTAAACTAGTATCCATTTCTCAGGTAAACCTCACAAACCCAAATAGCTTAACTATGGTTGGTAACTAATGGCTTAAGGGGTAAACTTGGAAAACAAATTTCAAAACTTAAAAAATTGAAAAAAATATGTCAGTCTGCAGTAAAAATGCTCCTATTTATTTATTTTTCATCCTATTCACCGGGTAATTTATTAATCTAATATTAAAAATCTAACTATCAATTCCATTTCCATTTTTTTCTTTTACACGGTCAATGCTATTTATTTCCTTTTATACCAACCATGTAAAGACATGTATTTATATCTAAAATCCTTCTTCAATTAGCTAGCAATCAAATCAAATTATGTATATTCTTCTTAAGGCAATAATCTAAAAATATTTAACTAGCACATGCTAATAAAAAGAATCCAATTAATTCTCTTGAAAAAGAAAAACAAATCAAGGAAATATGACATAAGCAGAAAGGTTAATTTATTATTTTCGTAGGTTACAAAATTACTCTTCCACAAAATGATATAAAAAAAAATACTCTTAAGCTAATTACAAAAATGCCCTTGAAATTAGGACGGGTATTACAGACGCTCCAAGTAATGGTAAGATCAATTTTGTTCTTCCTAATAATCTTCTTCAAGCAGAAAATTTCACCAACAGTAAAAGTGAAAAACTTTCTCCAGTAGTAGATGTCTCTAGAAACCAAGAATGTCATCCCTCTAAGACTGCTCAGTTGAGAACAGTTAAAAACATTCACAATCAATTTGTCATTATTGCGGAAAGAAATATCACATTGAAAGAAGATGTCATCTTCGGTAACAGAATGAAAAACATCATAACATTCTTGTCTGGATGTCTAAAGAAGTAATCAAACCCGCTTCTCAATGTATTGTCAGAAATTCATCTCACAATCAAGAAAAGTGATGTGATGAGCCAATTCCTGATTATGAATATAACACAACTTCTACTTACAACCATAAAAAGAACAATGTTATATGGATGACCGATAACTCTGAAAAGTCTGTAAAGAGAAAAAGGTTTGGAAGAAAGAAGAAATCTTCAAACTCTTCCCTTTTCTTCAAAGATGATCTTGCCCCTAAAAGAAGTGTTCCTGATTATATACACATCAATAATCGTGTTTCGGAACTCAAGATCAGTATCAACAGTCTCAAGCGCAAGATCAAGAAAGCGAGAAAAGTTGCTGGCTCAGGTAACTCCTGTCCTTCTCTTGTTAATCCAGTTGAAGTTTCACACAAGACTTATGATTGTGGTCAAGGAGGCGACAAGGAAAATATCAACACCCCTGATGAACTTCATGTTCATCATACTACAACTTGACCATTTTCTGGTGTGTATCATCTGCAAGGCTATGAGATGATGCACATAACTCTCACGAAGATGCTTCCTTCTTGACAAATGGTCCGAGTTGTATGTGTTGATCTTGTTTTTTTTCTGAGCCCTGTTCCGGACAATTGTTGTATGTTTTCCGTCTGATGCCTTGCTTTAAACTTTATATTGTTCTTCCTCAACGACAGTTGATTTATAACTTTGTGTTGCACTCATTTTGAGCCAAAGTTTCATGTCATGTGTTTAGAACTTGTTTTTGTTCTGTGAAAACATGTTTCTAAACAATAGTTCCTCTGGTTCCTGGTTTTTGATTTTGGGTCATAACCATGGATTTTGTGCACCCGACACGTTACCCAACGGTTACAAGTAAGCCTAAGGTTTCCTTGTGAAAAAATCCCTTAAATATATATCAAGGATTTCTTTTGATATATACTTGTTCGGTAACGTCAAGACCTCTCTTGGATTTTTGGTGTGCACAATGGAAGGATGCAATAAGGAAGACAAGTTTGATGATGCCAAAGTTTTTGAACTTCACGAAGAACCCATCTCCATAATTTGCTTTCAAGCAATTGATCATGAAAAAGATCTTCAAGTTCAAATGTCTCTTCAATTGGTTGGAAATATTCTTCAAGATTTTGAGGTCGTTTGTGAACAACTTGAAATTGCATCAAATAACCTTCGTTTCTGAAAAACAAGCTAAAGAAAGCATCTGATGAACTCGCCCTTGTCCGTTCTTTGGTTGTTGATCGTGTCTAGTTTTTTAGTTGCTCTTTTGATTATTGACCAGGAAACTTCTTATGAGAATTTATTCTTGTGTTTTAAGAAGGATAACTAGGGTTTGGAATAGCCATTATCGTGAGTACACATAGATATTGCCAATGTTTTCATCTTGCAATGTTTTTAGATTTATTTATTTAAATTCTAAAGTTGATTTGGAAGATGATTTTTGCAATATTAGTCTTTATGGTTTTATATATTGCAAATTGTTATGGGATATGTTGTTTACGTCCGTGAACCTTGACTGTCCCATATTTGTTCAAAAGTTATCTCTATTATATGTCGGTATGAAAGTACTGATAAAATATAGAATGAACTTTTGACTACAAAAGTTAAGCTTGTCATCATGCAAATATTGATGGAAGAAAGGATGAACTTTTGTTTACAAAGATTAAGTTTATTATATGTCATTGTGCAAATAGTGATGAAAAATAGAATGAATCTTTGATTATTCGGTAGTATTGGTCTTTCCCTGATCCACATCTTTGTGTATATATTGTGTTGCTCCGTAAGTTCTCTTATGTTGAGCATAACCAATTGAATTGATCATTTTCCTTGTGGTTAATTCAATTGAGATTTTTTGATACAAATTCATGTCTCATGAGTTTTGTTAATGTCCAAAGAAATCCTTCTTTTCTTGTAAAAGTAAGGTCGCTCTTGTTATTCTTTCGGGAATGACATAATATGGGGGAGAGTTCTTAATTGAACTTGTGCTTAGTTGCCAAATCTTTGTGGGGAGTGCGGCTGTGGAATATTGTAGGGGTTAGCTTGTATCTTTATAAACTCCTTGATGAATGCATTTAGTTTTGGCTATATGATGGCATCTAAATGATCGTTGTCGTATGCGTCAAAAATAATTTCACTTTCCTAAAGTATATGATAAGAAAGAGTTCGTTTCCACAGAGAGGTAATTGTAGTTATTATGTATTCAATTTCTTAAAGTAACCAATTGGGGGGATTTCTGATTTTTATGTAAGCAATAAAAGTAAATCAAAAACAAAGTAAATTGTAGAAAGTAATCAATGAGAGAAAGATATTAGTCAAGGAATTCATCTTCAATCTTAAATATGTGCTTGCATATATGATTAGAATTATAATTTAATCTCTTTATCATCAAAAGCCTAGAGTATCAAGAGAGCAAGATAATCTATTAATTTCCTAAGTTCATCAACACACACATTAGAGCTGCGTATGTGAATTCTACCTAAAGAATAACCTAACGCCTTGCGCTAATTAAGTTCAATTCTTAGGAGCATTAAGTTTCAGAAATAGGCTAATCAATGCAATTATCATACATTGCGCATAACAATTTGGACAATGGTCAAACTCTACATATGATTATGAGAGTGTATCACTACAAACCATAAACATATCATGCTACTTGTATTCAGGGCTATCGCTCGATGAAAAACCCTAAAATAGCTATGGACAAGGGTGCAAGTTCAATTAATTGGCCACTTAACTAAGCAAGCATCTAATCCTATCACAATACATCAATCATGTGATCATAAAAACAGTAGAATTATGAACGATAATCAAGAGAGAAAACTAATACATAAATCAAGCTCAAGTTTTAGAAATAGGACTACATCCTTAACCTATAATATTAATTTAGCTACTCATAGCTATGGAGTTCATCACAAAAATATTAATTGAATAAAGAGGATGAAACAAAAGCAAACCCTAGTAACGTAAACAAAAGCGGCTCTCTCCTTAGCTCCAAGAATAAAACGTGTACCCCCCCCCCCCAAATGTGTAAAAGTATTTCCTTTCATATTCCTTTGCTTTCCAAAATTAGGTCTAGTCTTCAAAAGTCCATTAGATGAAAATCCAACAAGCCCATATGTGAGAAAAACCCATGTAGAAAATATGTCCCAAAAATATGTCACCGGAAAACTGGTGACACGCTGGAACTTGGCCGGCAAAGTGGTCGGAAGAGTAGTTCAGGTGACCGGCAAAGTGCACCCGGTCACCGTTCAAATCTCAGGTCAACTGAGTTAACTCGGGTCAAGCACCGAGTCAGCTGAGTCAAGTCAGAGTCAGCTATTCAGGTAAGCTAACTAGGCTGACTTATCTAACTTGCCATGGCCTAAGTTCTGTTGCCCAATCATTGTGCTTCAGTACTGATCTCCAGCCATGATGGCTGTACACCCTGCAAACATCCTGGCATTCATTCCTATCTTTTTACAGTTCTCAGTCATGCAAAACTCAATTCATCTCAGCTGCTCTTCTTCATTGAAACCACATCCAAGCTGTAGCATCTCAGTCACCACCAAATCCATCCTCTTGACAGAACCTTGCCTGCAATTTCAACTTGAGCACAACAACATCTCCAACTGCAGAACAGAATTACCACCTGCAATCTCTTGTCAAAAACAAGACCATCTGCATTCCAGCCTTGCCTCATTACAGTTCAATCCCAAAACCTACAGCCATCCATCTGTATTTCAGCTCATTGCATACACATAATCTCCTTGATGAGCTCAAACCTGGGCTGTAACTACCTCCAACTGCAGCTCCTAAATTCTGTAGCGGCTGCAACTTCTCTCTACAGTTCTTATCTCCAACTGCACCTGCAATTTCTGTAGCCACAGCTCACCTGAATTTCATGCCTGCAATGCCTCTTACAACACAGTTCCCTGTCTCGTCCGACCTAAGCCACGCATTTTGCTTTAGCAACAACTACAACCGCAACTTAGTTTGTAGTTCAAAGACTCATTCTCTCAATCACAACATCAAAATCACTTATCATAGACCCATTATCTTGCACCTGCAACATGCTCAATTCACAGGCAAACCACATTCAGTCACCACCAGTGCCTTCAATTCAGTTCCACCATTTCAGACAACATCAAATCTTGGTAAACTGCAAACCCATCCATTATTTCAATTCAAACAGCATCGACCACTCACTTCGACTACAGATCAATCAACTTCCTTCTTCATAGCAGCTCATTCTCTGAATCACAACATCAAAATCACTTCTCCCATTCCATTATCTCTGCCACACATCCATGTATCTTCATTCAAATCTTGGTAGCAAGTCATCTCAGCAACCTCAACCCATCCTCAAGCACCAAGCTCTCTTTCTTGATCTTCGGCAAACCCATTTCATAATCCAACTTCAATTCAAGGGCGACAACAAACCCTTCTTCGATTCACAACAAAGCCATTAGAGCTATCAATTAATCCACCTTCTTCCCCGATTCGAACAACAACAATACTCTCATCTCTCGATAGACAGCAAACATCTTCTTCTTCACTCGAACCCATACATCCATTAGCTTCAATTACAGACCAAAACCCCAAATTCTAATCTCAGATTCAATTACTCCTCTCTCTCGATTCAGTTCTTGATCTCCTCTCACTGAACTTCATTGATTCTTCCATATCATCTCAATACTTCATTAATTCGTCACTAATCCATAGCAGCAATAGATCCCAATTTCTCTCGAGCTCAACTTCTGGTGTGTAAGAATGAGAGAAAACTCTCGCGATTTTAGGGTTAAAGAGGTTGGATTGGATAATGATACCCCACTCCTAAGAGCCACCCCGGATTGGATGTTTTTAACACATGGTTATCCCTTAACCTTACCTAGCTGTCTCTAGTATTCTTTCAAAAGAGAGTTTCCCCTTAACCTTTTGGCTCATCTCCCAATAGTGTTTTCCTGTGAAATGACAATTGTGCCCTTCTTTCTCAATTTCAGAAGAAACAATAATTGAGCGATTTATTTCTCTGAATTTTAGGGTGGTGTAGTAATGGGAATTACTCAAGGCACCCTCTGCTGGATACGGCCTACCAGGTCCATACATGGCTTGTTGGTTTCAGAAAACCGACAGGCCATAGCCTAATTCTCAGTTCAATTGTCAGTTCCGAGGAACCGACAGTTCATTCTTCACCTCCTTTTCGCGTGCCTTAGTCTGGTTCCAAGTATCACTCGCTAGTGAATTGATCTTTTTGCCCTTTTCGTTCCAAATGGACTTTTCATCTTCTTTTGCTCCAAATGACTCCAAAGTACCTGATTAGCTCAAAAGTAATCATAAGATACATAATTTACAAGAAAACTCGCAAAGAAAGCATAAACAATAGATAAATATCACGGTGTTTACAACACCTATCAAATTCCCCCACACTTAGACTTTGCTAGTCCTCAAGCAAATCAAACAAAACAAACTCTAAAACATACATACAACTCCGTGTCAAATTCGAGGCTACGGTCACACTTAGCATGTATAACAAGCCTTTGAACCCCTAGGTGTCCCTAGTGGACGAGTTATAGTCTCGTGAGGGTTTACTAGAGATATACCCACAAAACCTACTTTACCAACTTACTAGTTCTCCGAAATGATAGCATCCAACGCGCTAAGAAGACATAGAAATTCTGCACACTAGTGATAAGAAGTTAGACACATAAATGAACACAATCTCATCCTTAAAAGTTGAGAGAGAAATAACCATCCCTTATCGAAAGAAATTCGGGTTGGAGTGATCAAAAGTCTCGACTCTGCCTCACAAGAAAGGGTTTTATGAAGTTGCTCTCAATAATAAATAGCTTTTTATGGGTCACATGTGTCCAAGTAGGAATGAAGAGAGAATCCTGCGACACGTTAAATGGTAGGAAGGAAAAACCCTCCGAATCGTTTTGAAAAACCCACATCTTTTATCATTTTTGAAAACCCATTTTTATGACGATCTCTAAGAAAGGAAATCAACCACTTAACGAAGGTGGGAATATGCTTACTTACCTCGTTATCCGTTCAACATGCATCTAGCACCACTCTCACAGCATCCATAGAAACGTCTTCGGTCTTCAATCTTTTTCTTCATCTTCGTCTTCAGTCTTCAACTCTTGATGATAACTCTTGAACTTCGTAGAATCTTGACAATGTAATTGTTTTCCTCTAAATCCTTATTGCTTGAAACTTCATTGTAGATATTCCTTCTTCCATTGGCTTTATTGAAAGAATATACAAAACAAAAAACGAACTATACAAATCCAAAATATGATACAATGAATATTTCTTGTCTTTTTTTTTTTTGTTCCTTTTTTTTTTTTTTTTGTTCCTTTTTTTTTTAGAAATAAGAGAAAATAAAATACAAATAAAATAAAAATGTAAGTACAAAGGCCATGGTGTAAGTACTTTACCGCTTGATTCTTCACAACTTGTATGTCTTGATATCATAAACTTCTCGAACTCTCATCTTGATAATCTTCGCTCTTATACAATAGTCTTCAACTTGTAAAAATTCTGCTCATTGTCTTGTTGCTTTACTTGAATCTGAAATCTGCTCATTTCTGTATTGTTGCTTGTAAACCTTGAACGTCTTCAACTTTCCTTCGAATTTGTGATGCTCCTCTTGTTGATGATGATGGTTTTTCTATGGACCTGTTGGTGTAGAGAGAGATAAAGTGGATGGTGCTAACTGCGAACAAGATTACAAGTGGTATGTAAGTTAGCAATTCGATGTCACCATCATGATTGATAAAATAACACTCAAGAGATCAAAATAGTGCTTCTATTGGTGGGAGGTTGGGTAGCTCACCATTCTACCCGGAGTTTACGTACGGTGACACACACTCTAAAAGCACAAATTTAGACAGGTACAAAGAAGTGAAGGTCGGTGCCTCTCATGATGTAACATGGGTAGTCTCCACTATAGGGGACCACTACTCTAATACCGAATTCAGTCTGCACCTTATTTGCCACTGGCATGGTTAAATCCAACTTTAACTCTCATACAAGTAAGAAACCCAATCATGTTCTCTGTCATCTCTAAGTCAGTCACTCTTATGAGAATCTCGATGTAATCTTAGCGACATGTATACTATGTGACTCTAAACTAACCACAAGTTGGAGTTTTTTATTCACTATTGTACACAAAAGTTGAAAATTTATGAAAAATTTACAATGGAAATGCTTAACCACTCCCCCACACTTAAACTTTACATTTTCCTCAATGTAAATTGAATCGTCCAAAGAAAGTCAAGGTGGGAAATCTTAACTGAAAAGTGACAAAAAATCAGAAAAAGTAAAAACATGACAAGAAAATAAAATAAAAGATAAGAGATACAAAACCTATGGGTTGCCTCCCATTTAGCGCTTGGTTTAAAGTTGTCAGCCCGACTATCTCCTTGTTTTATATGACTCCTCCAGAGTGAGTACTTCCACAAGATTAACTCCTTCCATGACATCCGAAGAGAAGTTCTCATAATATGGTTTCAACCGGTGCCCATTTACTTTAAGTTCATTTCATGTAGCTAAACTACGAATTTACACTACACCATGAGAAAACACATTAGTCACAATAAAAGGTCCAATCCAACGTGACCTTAATTTACCCGGAAATAATTGCAATCGAGAATTAAACAAAAGCATTTTCTGCCCAATGCAAAATTGTTTGTTTGTAATCATACTATCATGAAATGCTTTCGTCTTTTCCTTATAAATCCGTGAGCTTTCAAATGCATCATTGCGAATATCCTCTAGCTCTTGAAGTTGCAACTTCCTTTGCCTTCCAGCACCATCCAACTCCATATTGCATTGCTTAATAGCCCAAAACGCCTTATGCTCAATTTCAACGGGTAAGTGACAAGGTTTACCGTAAACAAGCCTAAAGGGAGACATCCCAATAGGTGTCTTGTATGCGGTTCTATACGCCCACAAAGCATCATTGAGTCGCGAACTCCAATCTTTCCTTGTTGGATTCACCGTCTTCTCTAGAATGGATTTCACCTCTCGGTTGGAAACCTCGGCTTGTCCATTTGTTTGTGGATGGTAAGGTGTTGCAATCCTATGCGACACATTGTACTTCCTTAACAAGGTTTGCAAGAACCTGTTTTTGAAGTGTGAACCTCCATCGCTAATTATAGCCTTTGAAATTCCAAACCTTGCAAATATATTTGCTTGCACAAAATCTGAAACAACTTTAGAATCATTAGTTGGGGTGGCCTTAGCTTCCACCCATTTCGAGACATAATCCACAACAAGCAAGATATAATAATTCCCACTAGAATTGACAAAAGGGCCCATAAAATCAATTCCCCATACATCAAAAACCTCAACAAATTGAATAATAGTTTGTGGCATTTGATTTCGAGCACCTAGATTGCATGTTCTTTGGCACCTATCACATGTGGTACAAAATGCATGTGCATCCTTAAACAAAGTTGGCCAAAAGAAACCACATTCTAGTACCTTGAGAGCGGTTCTCTTGCTCCCAAAGTGCCCTCCACAAGCATATGAGTGGCAAAAAGACAAGATAGAATTAAATTCTGATTCGGGAACACACCTTCATATTACTTGGTCACTACAATATTTCCATAGGTATGGATCATCCCATATGTATTGGTTTCCTAACTTCTTAATTTTGTCCCTCTCAGCACGAGACAAGTTCTTTGGGATTTGTTTAGAAACTAAGTAATTAACAATATCATCGTACCATGGTTCTCCAAAGGCAATTAAGAATAGTTGCTCATCCGGGAAACTTTCACGCAACGGGATAGTTTCCTTGTCCACAGCAAGACGGCTCAAGTGATCCGCAACGGTGTTCTCAATTCCTTTCTTGTCTTTTATCTCAATATCAAACTCTTGCAAGAGTAATATCCATCGTATGAGCATCGGTTTCGCCTCTTTCTTTGTAAGCAAGTACCTAAGTGCTGCATGATCAGAAAAGACAACAACTTTTGTACCAATTAGATAAGAGCGAAACTTTTCCAAAGCAAAAACAATGGCTAATAACTCTTTTTCAGTGGTTGTGTAATTTTGTTGGGCTTCATTGAGTGTCCTAAAAGCATAATAAATGGCATGAGGTATCTTCCCCACACGCTGCCCAAGCACCGCACCAACCGCATAGTCACTTGCATCACACATGAGCTCAAAAGGCTTGCTCCAATCCGGTGGTTTAATGATAGGGGCTGATATCAAAAGTTCTTTCAAACGATTGAATGCCGCCACACACTTTTCATCAAAGTTAAAAACCACATCTTTTTGCAATAAGTTACAAAGTGGTGATGCTATCTTGGAAAAATCCTTGATGAATCTACGATAAAAACCTGCATGACCAAGAAAAGAACGTATCTCCCTCACCGTAGTGGGAGGGGTTAAAGCACGAATAAGGTATATCTTAGATTTGTCAACTTCCAAGCCTTTAAAAGATATTATATGGCCTAAAACTATGCCATGAGTTACCATGAAATGGCACTTCTCCCAATTCAGCACAAGATTTGTTTCAACACATCGTTCAAGGATTAGTGATAAATTGTTCAAGCAAAGGTCAAATGAATCACCAAAGACACTAAAATCGTCCATGAACACTTCGATTATGTTTTCAACATATTCTGAGAAGATACTTACCATACACGTTTGGAAGGTAGCTGGAGCATTGCATAAGCCAAAAGGCATCCTTCTATAAGCAAAAGTACCGAATGGACAAGTGAAAGTGGTTTTCTCTTGATCCTCCGCCGCTATCACAATTTGATTATAACACGAATAGCCATCAAGGAAACAATAGTAAGAGTGTCCAGCTAAACGTTCAAGCATTTGATCAATAAATGGTAAAGGAAAGTGATCTTTTCTAGTAGTGGCATTCAATTTTCTATAATCAATACAAACCCTCCAACCGGTTTGCACACGAGTTGGGACAAGTTCGTTCTTATCATTTTCCACCACCGTCACACCTGATTTCTTTGGTACTACTTGTGCCGGGCTTACCCACTTGCTATCGGATATGGGGTAGATAACACCCACGTCCAAAAGCTTGAGTATCTCCTTTTTCACAACTTCCATCATGGGAGGGTTCAAACGACGTTGCGCTTCCCTTGTAGGCTTTGCATCGTCCTCCACACGGATCTTGTGCATAAAACGGCAGGGCTTATACCCTTGATATCGGCGATTGTCCATCCTATGGCCGTCTTGTACGTCCTTAGCACCCTTAGAAGTTTTTGCTCCTGTAATTTACTAAGCTCGTTAGAAACAATCACAGGTAACTCTTCATTGTCACCCAAGTACAAGTACTTTAAGTGACTTGGAAGAGGTTTCAATTCTAACTTTGGAGATTTAACAATAGAAGGAACAAGTTTTTCATCACTGCGAGGTAAAGAAGCATATGAAACATTTTTAAGTGCAGATTTTTCCGGTAATGAGTCAAGAGAACCAAGGGTTTCTTTAATCTCATCCCCATACTCATAACCATCGTCAATGGGTGTAGTGAGCACGGTTTCCAAAGTATCAACACCATTCAACTCAAACATTTGTTGCGCCAATGTGTCCATCATATCAATGGAGAAACAAGAGTGGACATCACTAGGATATCTCATCGTCTCGAAAATGTTGAAACGTATTATTTCTCCATCAAACTCCATAGTTAGCGTTCCCTTGTCAACATCAATAATGGTTTTCGCCGTTTTCATGAAGGGACGCCCAAGTAGCAATGGAAGAGACGAGTCCGGTGAACCTTCATCCATCTCTAACACGCAAGAGTCAGCTGGAAATACTAATTGATTAACCTGCACAAGAACATCCTCAACAATACCCATTGGGTAGACATTAGAACGATCGGCTAATTGCAACATAATTCCAGCCTTTTTAAGAGGACCAAGATCGAGTGAGTTATACATGGATGCAGGCATAACATTAACGGATGCACCTAAGTCCAACATAGCTTTGTTAAATGTAGTGTTACCAATTGTGACGGGAATGTCAAAGCTACCTGGATCCTTGCACTTAAGTGGGAGTTTATGTTGTAAGATTGCCGAAGAATTCTCCCCCACACTAAGAACTTCATTACCTTTGAGCCTTTGTTTATTGGTACACAAGTCCTTCAACACCTTTGCATACTTTGGAACTTGCTTGATTGCATCTATGAGTGGTATGTTCACATGGATCTTCTTAAGAATGTCTAAAATGTCCTTTTCTAGTTCCGCCTTCTTAGAATTTTCAAATCTGCGAGGGAAAGGTAAAGGAGGAACATAAGTAGAAACCGGAGTTTTAGAGTTAGAAATAGGTACCTCAGAAGTTTGGGGAGAATCCTCATTCTTCTCTTCCAAAACAGGTTCCTTTGGAGCTTCCTCTTTGCCCGAATCAGTAACTTCGGGTTGCACAAGTTTTGTACCACTTCTCAATGTAATTGCATTGACACCCTCTTTTGGGTTGATAGGTTGAGAAGGGAGTTTCCCACCATTTTGTGCCTTCAACTGGTTTAAATCAATAGCCATAGAACCAACTTGGGTTTGCAACTCCTTAACCGTACTCTCCGTTCTTTGCATAAAAGATTTCAGCAACTCTTCCATACTTGACCCCTGATTTTGAGGTTGTTGTTGTTGTTGTTGATGAAATTGTTGTCGCGGCTGGAATTGTTGTTGTTGTGGTTGCAACCCACTCGGATGGTTGAAATTAGGTTGTTGAACCGCTCCTTGCTTGTTCGCATAGCTAAAATTGGGGTGATCTCTCCATCCCGGATTGTAAGTGTTTGAATATGGATCATACCGTCTTTGCTGATTGGAAAGACCGCACTAGCTTGCTCCAACTCTTCATACCCTTGAGGAGAACTTGGTATCACCGCGGCTGCAACTTGTTGCATCATTGTTGTCATGTTACCCACTTGTTGACGAAGTTCCTCGACCTCGCTCACTTCATTTACTCTCCTAAGAAGCACATCCGAACCACGACTCAAGAATTGATGGGAGTTTGCTGCCATGTTTTCAATCAACTCTCTAGCTTGTGCCACCGTCTTGTTCACTAGTGCACCACTACCCGCAGCATCAAGAAGATTCCTATCACTTGTTTGGAGTCCTTCATAGAAGTATTGGATTATCATAGCGTCACTGAATTGGTGGTGAGGATAGCTTTCTACCAATCTCTTGTATCGTTCCCAACATTCATATAAAGATTCTCCCACATTTTGCTTCATCCCACAAATCTCCTTGCCAATTTGAGTAGCCTTTGATGCTGGAAAATATCTCTCTAAAAAGAGTTTCTTCAACCCATTCCATGTTGTGACACTTCTGGAAGGCAAGTAATACAACCAATCCTTAGCACTATCTACCAAAGAGAATCAGAAAACTTTCAACATTGCACCATCCGCATCAGTATCCGCTGTAAGCATGGCCATGACAATGGTGTGGAAGTCCATAAGATGCTTTTTTGGGTCTTCATTCACCTTGCCATGGAACTTTGGTAATTCTCTAAGCAATCCCGACTTGATCTCGAAAGTAGAGTTTGTTTGAATACACCATTGTTGTGTATCCAGCTTGTGAGAAGCCAAGTCCTTGAGTGTACTATTTGCATCACCCATTGCTTATTCTTATTCTTCAAAAGGTGGTTCTTGTTCACCCGGAACCTCTGGTTCTAAAACTTCTTCTTCTTGCTGGAAAGTCCCTTCTTCTACTTCCAACTCTTGTTCTTTCGTTGTGTCTTGACTTGGTTGGAGTATTGTGCCTCTTCGAATAGCTATCCCGCGCCTAGGATAATTCCAATATTTAGAAGCCGGGGATTAGGTACCTGAAAACAATTCTTGCAAACAAGTGAGAACAAGAGACAAGAAACAAAAAGTAAAGATATAAGCAAAAACAAAAATAAGAAACTAAAAACTTAATAACTAGCCGTATGCCTCCCCGGCAGCGGCGCCAAAATTTGATCGCTGTCGTATGCGTAAAAATAATTTCACTTTCCTAAAGTATATGATAAGAAAGAGTTCGTTTCCACAGAGAGGCAATTGTAGTTATTATGTATTCAATTTCTTAAAGTAACCAATTGGGGGGATTTCTGATTTTTATGTAAGCAATAAAAGTAAATCAAAAACAAAGTAAATTGTAGAAAGTAATCAATGAGAGAAAGATATTGGTCAAGGAATTCATCTTCAATCTTAAACATGTGCTTGCATATATGATTAGAATTACAATTTAATCTCTTTATCATCAAAATCCTAGAGTATCAAGAGAGCAAGATAATCTATTAATTTCCTAAGTTCATCAACACACACATTAGAGCTGCGTATGTGAATTCTACCTAAAGAATAACCTAACGCCTTGCGCTAATTAAGTTCAATTCCTAGGAGCATTAAGTTTCAGAAATAGGCTAATCAATGCAATTGTCATACATTGCGTATAACAATTCGGACAATGGTCAAACTCTACATATGATTACGAGAGTGTATCACTACAAACCGTAAACATATCATGCTACTTGTATTCAGGGCTATCGCTCGATGAAAAACCCTAAAATATCTATGGACAAGGGTGTAAGTTCAATTAATTGGCCACTTAACTAAGCAAGCATCTAATCCTATCACAATACATCAATCATGTGATCATAAAAACAGTAGAATTATGAACGATAATCAAGAGAGAAAACTAATACATAAATCAAGCACAAGTTTTAGAAATATGACTACATCCTTAACCAATAATATTAATTTAGCTACTCATAGCTATGGAGTTCATCACAAAAATATTAATTGAATAAAGAGGATGAAACAAAAGCAAATCCTAGTAGCGTAAACAAAAGCAACTCTCTCCTTAGCTCCAAGAATAAAACGTGTCCCCCCAAAGTTGTAAAAGTCTTTTTTTATATTCCTTTGCTTTCCAAAATCAGGTCTAGTCTTCAAAAGTCCATTAGATGAAAATCCACCAAGCCCATATGTGAGAAAAACACATGTAAAAAATATGCCCCAAAATATGTCGCCGAAAAACTGGTGACACGCCGGAACTTGGCCGGAAAAGTGGTAGGAAGAGTAGTTCAGGTAACTGGCAAAGTCCACCCGGTCACCGGTCAAATCTCAGGTCAAGCACCGAGTCAGCTGAGTCAAGTCAGAGTCAGCTATTCAGGTAAGCTAACTAGGCTGACTTATCTGACTTGCCATGGCCTAAGTTTTGTTGCACAATCATTGTGCTTCAGCACTGCTCTCCAGCCATGATGGCTATACACCCTGCAAACATCCTTGCATTCATTCCCATCTCTTTCCAGTTCTCAGTCATGCAAAACTCAATTCATCTCAGCTGCTCTTCTTCATTGAAACCACATCCAAGATGCAACATCTCAGTTACCACCAAATCCATTCTCTTGACAGAACCTTGCCTGCAATTTTAACTTGAGCACAACATCAACTCCAACTGCAGAACAGAATTACCACCTGCAATCTCTTGTCACAAACAAGACCATCTGCATTCCAGCCTTGCCTCATTACAGTTCAATCCCAAAACCTACAGCCATCCATCTGTATTTCAGCTCATTGCATACACATAATCTCCCTGATGAGCTCAAACCTGAGCTGTAACTACCACCAACTGCAGCTCCTCAATTCTGTAGCAGCTGTAACTTCTTTCTATAGTTCTTATCTCCAACTGCACCTGCAATTTCTGTAGCCATAGCTCACATGAATTTCATGCCTGCAATGCCTCTTACAACACAGTTCCCTCTCCGACCTAAGCCATAGTTCACTGCTTTAGCAACAACTACAACTGCAACTTAGTTTGTAGTTCAGCTTATCATAGACCCATTATCTTGCACCTGCAACATGCTCAATTCACAGGAAAACCACATTCAGTCACCACCAGTGCCTTCAATTCAGTTCCACCATTTCAGACAACATCAAATCTTGGTAAACTGCAAACCCATCTATTCTTTCAATTCAAACAGCAGCGACCACTCACTTCGACTTCAAATCAATCAACTTCCTTCTTCATAGCAACTCATTCTCTGAATCACAACATCAAAATCACTTCTCCCATTCCATTATCTCTGCCACATATCCATGTATCTTCATTACCAGCTGCAGTAGCTCAACACCAAGCTCTCTTTCTTGACGGCAAACCCATTTCATAATCCAACTTCAATTCAAGGGCGACAACAAACCCTTCTTCGATTCCACAGCAGCCATTAGAGCTATCAATTAATCCACCTTCTTCCCTGATTCGAACAACAACAATACTCTCATCTCTGATAGACAGCAGCATCTTCTTCTTCACTCGAACCCATACATCCATTAGCTTCAATTACAGCAAAACCCCAAATTCTAATCTCAGATTCAATTACTCCCCTCTCTCGATTCAGTTCTTGATCTCCTCTCACCGAACTTCATTGATTCTTCCATATCATCTCAATACTTCATTAATTCTTCACTCCCAATTTCTCTCGAGCTCAACAACAGTCACAACTGCTTCTCTTTCTCAACTTCTGGTGTGTAAGAATGAGAGAAAACTCTCGCGATTTTAGGGTTAAGGAGGTTGGATTGGATAATGACACCCCACTCCTAAGAGCCACCCCGGATTGGGTGTTTTGAACACATGGTTATCCCTTAACCTTAGCTAGTTGTCTCTAGTATTATTTCAAAAGAGAGTTGCCCCTTAAACTTTTGTCTCACCTCCCAATAGTGTTTGCCTGTGAAATGACAATTGTGCCCTTCTTTCTCAATTTCAGAAGAAATAATAATTGAGCGATTTATTTCTATGAATTTTAGGGTGGTGTAGTAATGGGAATTACTCAAGGCACCCTCTGCTGGATACGGCCTACCAGGTCCATACATGGCTTGTTGGTTTCAGAAAACCGACAGGCCACAACCTAATTCTCAGTTCAATTGTCAGTTCCGAGGAACCGACAGTTCATTCTTCACCTCCTTTTCGCGTGCCTTAGTCCGGTTCCAAGTATTACTCGCTAGTAAATTGATCTTTTTGCCCTTTTCGTTCCAAATGGACTTTCATCTTCTTTTACTCCAAATGACTCCAAAGTACCTGATTAGCTCAAAAGTAATCATAAGATACATAATTTACAAGAAAACTCGCAAAGAAAGCTTAAACAATAGATAAATATCACGGTGTTTACAACACCTATCACTAAACAAGTTGATATGTTGTTCTTTTTTGGTCATGAAGTATCTATATGAAAATTTCATGAGGATCCCACTAGTTTTCATACCTTTGCCAATTTATATTGACAAAAGGGGGAGAATTAATGTGTAGTTCACACTACAAATACATATGGTTTACGGATCATTATGTAAGGGGGAGTGGTTTTCATTGTGAGATGAAGTATTGACTAAGGGGGAGTGATACATATTACCATAGTATGGTTGTCAAAGTTGTGATAGAATTGAACTTTGATGCCGTGTAATGATACTATGACACTGTATAACAATGATTGAGAGCAACTGTTTTCTCATTGTTATAGCTACGGATCTTCAACAACTATGATGCTGAGTGATGTGTGTCCTGAGTGCAATCAAATTAAATCACTTATTTTCACACAATTAACTGGTAATATAATGGAAGCAAGGATCGTTCCCACGAAGAGCAGGGAGTTTAGTTGTCAAAAAGGTCACAAATTGGGGTGGTGGTGGTGGTGGTGGTGGTTGTTTTAGATTGTAAACAAAGTAAATAAAGCAATTGAAATTGGGTTGCAAGCAATAGAGATATAGATGACTGAGGAATCCTTCTTCGTTAATAAACCGTCAATGAGTTATTATATTCATCCATTAATATTATTAATCACAGATTATTACCAACCGTAGGAAAGCAGATAGCTCAGTGCTATCCCCAAAATTCCTTTTACCATGGATACGGAAGCTCTCCAATATAAGATTCTATTCAACGAACCACCAACTAGTATCTCACTCAAGATGTAATCCAATCGAATGCTTTAGGCTTAGTGAATTAGGTTGATCTTAGTAGTTAAACTCTTAGCTCAAGGTCCATTTTCTAGTGTTGTTCATACACACAATCGCTCCACAGAATCCCTCTGCAAGGTCTTGTGTTGCCTACTTATGTACAAGTTATTCGACGATTACTTATCTCCTAAATCAATACTAGCAATTGATTAAATCAACAAATTAATTCAGTTGGCCAACTAAAAAATCTATCAATTAATCATGGATTTCAATTATAGTATAAACAAACAATAATCATGTGAAGAACTTCAAAATAGATTCATATAATAACTTAAATCTTGTCTTTATCCTCAATCAATTAGGTTTTTAGCTACTCATGGATGTATAAGCATCCATGTTATACATACGATAAACTAGAGAAGAAATCGTTACGGTAGATGAACCGCTCCGAAACCCTAGCTTTTGCTCCGTTATGTTGCTCCTCCTCTCCAGGACTTACAAAATAATGTAAAATATGTCTTCTTATTGTTTGGGAGGTGTCTTTATATAGTGCTCACGAAATTAGGTCTTAAAAATCCTTCCGGGACCGTGTATTATCGAAAACAGTGTCAAAAACGAGTCAAAAGTGTCCCAGGAAGTTGTCAGGTTCGGCTCAAACGTGTATGGACTTCTTCGACCGAACCTGACAAGTTATTTTTGCTCTGGATGAGTATCAGGTTCGGCTCAAAAGTGGTGGAGAGTTATCAGCCGAACCTGGGGTTCGTCTAGCTTTCTTTCAGCCGAACATTCTCCTGTAACTTCTTGTATTTTCGTCCAAAACTTGTTCCAAGGTTCGGCTCACTTCATGGTTTCTCTTATTAGCCAAACCCTCTCATGGATACTTTGTTCAAAACTCATTTGTAGGTTCGGCTTAGGTCATTGGATCATCTTCTAGCCGAACATTTACACTTAAAATCTTCCGAAAACTTGATTTTTATGTTTCAGGTTCGGCTGACTCGAGCTGATGAGTTTTGAGCCGAACCTCTCTCTGTAACTTCAAATCTTCCAATCTCGTTTTGCCCATAACTTCTTCGTCCGATGTTGGAATGACCTCACTCTTTTCTAGTTCTTTTCGTAATTGAATTCTCTTCAAGATAGAGGTGAAAAAGTTTGGATTTGAACACATTTCTTTTGGTCCTCTTTGTAAACTCCATTCTTTAGCACTTTCGTAGCAATTTCCACTCCCTCCTTTTGGATGAACCACCTAAATAAACAAATAAGAGAGAAAACAAGAGTAATACAACATAGAATGCAAGAAATATAGCTAAAACAAGTATGGAATGGACACTAAAATCATGTAAATTAAGCACTTATCACTGAGTTGAACACATTTGGAATCATTGGAGTACTTGGAAGTGACAAAGATTTCGAGTAATATTGAAGAACCAAGGAGATCAAGCATTTGGATGAGAAGCTACAAAGTTTATTTATTTTGTAATCCATATGTATTGATAGTTTTGTCACTAAAATTGACAAAGGGGGAGATTGTTAGAGCACCGCTCGGTCGAACTCGCAAGCGTTGCTATCTCAAGATTGTATGTCAATGTTAGTGATCAAAACTATAAGTCTTGATTTCTAGTCTACTTATAGATGTCTCGGACTAGGATAAATTGTGTAGTTGAGCATTAGACTTCACGGCGTTTATTAATTGAAGACGAAGAACTACTAAGGAGAGCTTGTGGAACTTCATCAACAAAAGGTATGTGGAGACTAAAACTCATCTATCACTTGGAAAGTCTATTTCTACTCTATCTCATATATTGAGACAAAAGTCGTATTACTATATAGTTGTCGATTATGCACATTTGAGATTTCGAGCTGAGATTAACTCGCTTACATATTTCTCGAAATATGTGTTGGTAAGCTTTCGCTTCAACCAAGTTCATCTTATATTCTTGACGAAAGTCAAAAGATGATCATGTGAAAATCGCCGAGTAACATCTTACATGGTTTGTGTGATCAAATCATTTGGTGTAGACTTGGAATGTTTCGTTATGATTATTTCAATAACTTGAAAATTGCTTTGATGCTAATAGTGTGTCAAAACGGCTATTGTCATCCTCTAAGAAAGTTTCAATGATTGAAATAGAGTTTAGAACTATTGGATTATGAACATAGTATGCATTCTTGCATGTATGTGATCCATGACCGGAACTAGAGTATGCATACCCGTATGCGTACTTGTAGTTGTCAAATTCCGTGTACCAAGTACACATACCTGTACGCATACTTGCTAGGTCCGGGAATTTCTGCTCGGTTTTGGAAGTGTACTAAGGTATGCGTACACGTTTGCATACTGGCAAACCCATACTCAGACCGGCTACTTATGTATACGTACCCGTTTGCATACTTGAGTGGTTAAAAATCTAAAATCGGTTTGTTCATGAACTAATACATTTAAATATTAAGGAATGCATTTTTTGCAAACCGTGGCTATAATGTTCATGAAATGATTCAAGTGAATCAAACCGATTTTGCTTCGATTGTGTTCTTGTATACTTCTATGAGAATATAGCAATTGAACAACTCTTTAACTAGTTTCATTTGAGTCATTTGAACTAGTTATGGTTAAGATGAATAAGGTTGATATGAGAGTGTTCATATAGCTAACCTCGGTTAACTACTATTGAGCTAACATGGTGTACACATTTAGGTACGGTTACTTCAACCTAAATGAAGGTACATTTCATTTGTGTACAACAAGCTAAGTTCGATCTAACAGTTGAAAGATATTAGCTCGAATATAATCAGGTTTTCATCTAACGGTGAATATTGAATGCTTTTTTACCAATGTAACTTAGATTGCAAACCCTGATTTGAAAACTATATAAAGGAGAACTCTAGCAACTAGGAAACCTAATCCCCACACCTCATGTGTGATACTAGTTCTATAATCTAGAGTCGATTCTCCTTTAACCTTAGGTTTTTCATGAAACCTTATAGGTTAACGACTTGAAGACTTCATTGGGATTGTGAAGCCAGACCCAACTATTTTCTCTGTAGTTGCGTGTTCTGATCTTACTTCTTCTATTGTGATTGAGTATTATCTTTGCTAAGATTTGCTTGAGATTTATCTTCGATAGGTAAGATTAAAAGTAGTCACAAACATCTTCGTCTCATCGTTTGTGATTCCACGATATCTTGTTTCACTACCATACGATTAAGATTATTGTGAGGTGATTGATAATACTAGGCTGTTTTTCGGGAATATAAGTCCAGTTTATCAATTGGTTCTTGTGCACCTTGATTTATCAAAAGACGGAACAAAACTCATAGGTACTTCTGTAGGAGTCAGATTTATCTATTCCAATAGACTTTTCTGTATGAGATAGACTTGTTTATCAAGTCTTCGACTTTGGGTCGTAACAACTCTTGGTTGTGGGTGAGATCAGCTAAGGGAATCAAGTGCATAGTATCCTGCTGGGATCAGAGACGTAAGGAGCGCAACTGTACCTTGAATTAGTGTGAGATTGATTAGGGTTCAACTACAGTCCAGTCCGAAGTTTATTGGTAGTATGCTAGTGTCTGTAGCGGCTTAATACAGTGTGGTGTTCAAAACTGGACTAGGTCCCGGGGTTTTTCTGCATTTGCGGTTTTCCTCGTTAACAAAATTATGGTGTCTGTGTTATTTCTTTTCCGCATTATATTTTGTTATATAATTGAAATATCACAGGTTGTGCGTTGAATCAATCAATTGTTAAATCCAACCTTTGGTTGTTGATTGAAATTGATTGATCCTTGAACATTGGTCTTTGGTACAGTTCAAGTTACTTCTCTTATATTCAATCGGGCTCGCAAATTCCTATTTGCCGATTGCAGATTGAAATGTTAAATTGAGATACAAAACTCTTTGATATACTTTTCTATAGATTGAGTCTGACTGTCTAGTTGATTCTCTTGAAAGTATATTGGAGTTCGTCTATTCATATTTCCAAACGAAATATTGGGTGTGGTTGTTGTACCCCCGTTTTTTCAGTTTAAATATAGCACGACTTGAAAGATACGTTAGGAATGAAACAGTTCAAGTCAATACTACTAACCTCAAGAGGAAGGATGATGTTGTCGTTGTAGTTCGTTACTTCTTCACGTTCTTCAGGTCTTCGAGTAATACTTATATGTCTCAACATTCCTAGACTAACCTAAACGAAGTTGTCTCTAGTACATAATCAAACGACTCTTAAATGAGTTTTGACACACGATAAGCACGAAAGTGCGACGCATTTTCACCCATAAATACATTAGCTGAGACTCATTTTATCACTAATAAACTTGTTTGTAGGTATTTTGGGGCAATAAACATTTTTGAAAATTTCAGCTCGAAAAGTTGCGAAAGGCACCCGGAGGACACATGTTATTCGGACTCTCAATGTTGGTTAAGGGGCACCTCAATTACTAAGGGGCACCTGTTTTGCTATTTACACCCCATGGCTATTCGCACCCTATCAGTGGTTAGGGGACACCTTTTTTTTTCACGGTTTAAGAAAATATTTTGGCGGGAAAATAGTTGTTACAGCTGCTATATTTCTGGAGTTGATTTGGTGTTGATTTTATGAGATTTTCTCGTGGAATTTTATTGGAAATATCCCGTTTCACTAAAACAGGTATGGTAACACTTTTGGATTCGTTAAAAAAAGAAAGATTTCCTTTAATTCTCAAAAACAGGGAAGAGAGAGTATTACGGGTAGTTATCCTAAATATGGGAGTTACGTGAATGATAAGGGAGAATATCTTCCCTAGTTGATTTCAATATATCTATGGGAAAGTTTGGGACAACTCAGAGGCGTGTGAAGATAAACAAGAAGAGATTCTCGTATCAAAACAGGGAATGAAAGGAAAGAGTATATTTTGCTCGATTTATTCTGGGGAATGGAAGTTACGTAAAGAGAAAATATTCTCATAAGATTCGTTTCTTTCGAGTCTTTAGGATTGACAGATGCAGTGACGAGTGAAAGAAAGAAAACAGAGCACGAGATACTCGAGATTGTGTTGGATGAGTTTGTGGAGATTACGTGTTTGGAGCGTGTAGAAATCTTCCTGGCACGAGTTAGAATCGATCTATTATGAGAAATATGCATGTTGGAGTGTATTAGCACCGTACAGACGCGATGTGGAGTTAAAGAAGGAAGATTATTCTCGTGACAGTCCGTGGAAGATAAATATAATTAATAAAGAAGGTACGAGAATGGTACGGGAGTTATATCGATCCTGTGGAGTATTTAAAGAGTGTTCGGGGGTCCTAGATGGGATATCGAGAGTTGGGGAGAAGAATAGAGAGTTGCAGAGCAACTTCTCTGCTGCTGCAGAGAAGAAGAAGACGAAGAACACAGACGACTAAGTAGGTCTGTCGTTTTAAAATGGTTACCTTTTCTTGGCTTATCGACAGTTTTTCTGCGACAGTTTCCAAATATAGTTCTTCTATAACAAGGGCTTAAGTTGTAACGGTCAGTTTGTAGTGGCCACCAGCCGTTGCAAATTCCCAGTTTATAGTATTTTCTCTTCTTTTCTTCATTGTAAGCACCATTTGAGCTATACAAAAATATTTTGAGAGTGTCTACAATATGAGTAGTTAAACCCCTACACTGGGTCGACGGAGGAATCTGAATTCCATACATGGGTGAATTTATTTTATTCTTTTTATGACTTTTGCACTTATTTTAAATTGATTTATGATTTGAATTAATTAGTTATTATTTTATTTGATGGGTCATGCTTGCTTAGATGTTTGATGTCCCATGCTTACGATTTATAACTAATATTTTGAGAATCTACTTTGGCAAAATAAGAGTTGATGTTATTTTATTTATTGAGCGATAATTGTTGAGAATAAATAATTGAGCCCTGTGATATGAACTCGGTGGAATCCTAGTCCCAGTAACTCTCGCTTTTATTATTTTCATTAAATCCTTAAATTTAATCTTCACAAGTCTTAGAGTTCGAATCTTATTACTACAACAACAATTGAAAATAACCATCAACACACTAAAATATGACAACCAAACTTGACATACCAACGCTTGGTGGGTTCAACCGAGCTATGCTCTAACAATCCCCACCTTTGTCAATTTTAGTGACAAAACTCTTAATACATATGGATAAACAAATTACAAGAATTCATTTTACATACGCTCAACAACACAATAACCTGCATATATTCAATCAATAAATGTCGATGTTGACATTTGAATAACAAAGCTTTTACTCCCCCCTAAAGGTAAGCTAGGTAGATATTCAATCCGAAAATCTTTGTTATTCCCATTTTTGTAGTCAAGATAACTACAACAACAAAATGATATGTTTCTCCCCCTTAGTCAATGCTTTACTCTTTCGTTAGATATAACGTTTAAGCACAATTGTCCTTTCCTTAGTGATTACAAATCACTTGTTTACTCCATATATTTCTCCCCCTTTTTGTCACAAAATGACAAAGGTTCGAGCAAATAAAGGACAAACCGAAAGGATCTTACAAATCTAAAAGACTTGTAAACAATCTATAAGAGTTAAGCACGAAGGTTTCACATACCACTTTAGATAACCAATATTAAAACCGAAACTACAAGTAATTTAGTTTTAATATGTTATCAAGGAAAACTATTGCCCGAAGTAATTTTCCCTAATAGTTTAACAAATCGACTAAGAAACTTAGTTCCCTTGTTAAACCGATTGTAAATATACAATCGCTTATTTCGATAAGACCAAAATAAAGATCAGAATTAACTTTATTTCTCTCATTAGGTTCTAATTATTCAGACAATAACTTAGACCTTTCCCTTTAGACAAGACAAACACTAGGTTAGTTAACTAGTTTTTCTTGTCAAGACATTCGGTTAGACTTGAATAACTGAATCCTCCAATTTGATAAGTCTAACTATGATCAGAATTAACTTAGTTTCTCTTATCCGGAATCGATTTAGACTAAACAAATGATCCCGTATTTTGTTAAGCCATAAACAATTCATACAAACCAAAATGAATTGACTTGCACAATCATTTTCTTAACCGGAAGCAATTGAAACAAACATGAAAATTATAGCACCGCAATTGCGCCGAATTTCGTTAAGCAAAAACACTTGATACCAAACAATAAAGAAGATACCAAAAAATAAGCCAAATAAATTGACACATTTTTTTTTAACCGGAAACAATTGAATCATACACACTAGTACAGAAATGGCCTTTAGCCACGCCAAATATAAATTTCCATGTCACGCATTTTTGGTTTTGGCGTGTCTATAGGGTATACTTCTACCCTATAGACACGCCATGTTCAATGGGCATGTTCATATAAGTGCTTTCAGCCACGCCAGGGCTACTAGCGTGTCAAAATTTCAACCGTTTAGTCACGTTAACTTCAAATTTTTGATTGAGCGTGTTTATAGACTAGTCTATGGCCACATTAGGTATTGGGCGTGTTTATAGACCAGTCTATGGCCACATTAGGTATTGGGCGTGTTTATAGACCAGTCTATGGCCACATTAGGTAGTTGTGGTGTGTCCAAAAGGTTAGTCACGCTATTTAAAGTGCGTGTCCCTAGTGTACGATTGATTGACACACCAAATTCAAAGTGTGGCCAAAAAGTTCTTCTTTGGACACGCCTATACCAGCGTGTCTATAGTGTACGATTTATAGACACGCCAGTATATGCGTGTCCATAGTGTAGGACATATAGACACGCCAAGTTGAAAGTGTGGCCAAAAAGTTCTTCTTTGGACACGCTAGTATATGTGTGTCCATAGTGTGCGTTCTATAGACATGCCGGTTTTATAGCGTGGCGAAAAAGTTCGTTTTTAAAAAATTAATAAAAATCTTTCGCCCATATTCGAACGCATGACCTCGAAGGATTTAGATAACGTACCAATCCACCAAGCTGCACATCTTTAGATGTTTATGATTAGTGTTTTGAAAATACTAGACTGGTTGAACTACTCAACATTTAAATAAACACGCCAAGTTGAAAGTGTGGCCAAAAAGTTCTTCTTTGGACACGCTAGTATATGGGTGTCAATAGTGTGCGTTCTATAGACACGCCGGTTTTATAGCGTGGCGAAAAAGTTCGTTTTTAAAAAATTAATAAAAATCTTTCGCCCATATTCGAACGCTTGACCTCGAAGGATTTAGATAACGTACCAATCCACCAAGCTGCCCAGCTTTAGATGTTTATGATTAGTGTTTTGAAAATACTAGACTGGTTGAACTACTCAACATTTAAATAAACACGCCAAGTTGAAAATGTGGCCAAAAAGTACACCCAAAACCCTCAAAGACTAATTCCCTATCTTTCTCTGGAATAGATTCTGACTTGCATGTTTTGCAAGTTATTGGGTTCTCCAAAACTATTTCTGCAAATCTTCTAAACACCTATAATCAAAATTTCTTTGGTAATCCGTTGCATTGGAATGCTATAAATGGTTTCTAAAAGATCATACTTCTGAACTATGTGTGCTATCAAAATTTCCTCTCAGCTACCACACTGCATTTCTGGTAAGATTTTTATTGCTCTGTCAAGCATTCATGTACTAATATGTTATTCTATCTCTATAACTTCAAAGAGGGTTTTGAGATGTTGGTTGTCACAGATTATGCAATAAGAAATACGGTGCGGTAAGTGAGTGAAATGATCTAGCACTTTATACTGGTAATCATACGGAGGTGTCGGCGCTTTGGTTGACCTCAGTAGAACATGCTCGTGGTACAAATTCTAGATGGGCTCAACGGCTCACACAAGGCTCCATTGGCAGGTTATACAAATGGTACATGGCATCAGGCACAGAATGGCTCTATAGGGTTAATGATTCACAAGTGCAGCTCGAGTGGAATGGGGGCTGGAGTTTAAGCTCGGTATCTAGTTTAACTAGTTCGCAAGGTTATGCATGGAGTCACTTATTGTGCTCGAGTGTTGTGAGCCCCTTGGCCTTTTTCTCCCACTCCTTGGGCTTGCTCAGCAGACAAAGAAGCACAAGAGCAATATGTTATGCACAATTACAATAGAAGCGTGTTTGAGTTAATCACAAAGGCTGATGATGATGCAAAGATGCCAATCGGTTAAGCTAAACCAATGAATACACAACTAAATTATACTACAATGCAAGGTAAAGATGCGGGAATGAAAACTATGCTACCGCACGCCCAAGATGGCTGTGCGCCGTGGGGATGGGAAGATTAAAGAGTTACACTAAGAAAATAAGCTAAGTTACAATGCGAAGCAAATAACTTACGAGGCGCTTACAAAAAATTTAAACTAATCAAAGATTGATAGACAAATGTAACATGGATATGTACAGGGGAGAAAATCTCTCGTAGAGACTTGTGGTGCCCTATATGTGATCAATGGCTTTCTAAAACTGATTTCAAGTGAAGGTAATGTAACACAGATGTAACAAAGATATTTTTGTGCCGATACGGCAGTTTTTGAACTAATTGAACCTAAATTAAGGAAAACCAAGGTCTGCAAATCCACCTCGACCTAAACTATATTTTCACTTCATGAAATTATTCTTTATCCTTGTGACAACTAAGGAAGAGATGTCAAATCTGCCTTATGTCACATATGTTTCTCCAGTGATAGTTTTGATCACAAACAATTGATCTGTAGATAAACTTTAGTCTGGTTGAGTTGGGTTGCTGCACAAACAACAACACGGGGAGTTCTAAACTCTGAAGGCATCCATGGCTTTGGTATGCACTGTGGAGAGCAATGTGTTGGTATGCTAGGATTAAATCTATCTTAAATTAAGCACTTCAAGAATAACACATGACTATGAACACGGTTGTAAATCAGGTTTCAATTGAAACCCTAACAATTGAATTTCAAAGAACAAAAATGACACGATTCACTGCTAATCCAGCGTAAAACCCTAACAAAAATGGAGTGGTGAAAGCTCTAAACTCTATTTATCTTTAACCTAGCTTCTAGGTTTGTAAAGAAGTCGGAAAGAGATAAAAGAGAGAGTGATGGTAATGAGGAGTGGTTGAGTGATGTTGTCTAGTGGAGGTATGGGTGAAGAAGGAGGTGGAGGTATGGTGTTGTTGCAGAGGCAGAGCAGAGCTCTGTCGGGTGAGGGAGACGGGAGAGGGGAAGAAGAAAGAGAAAGATGGAAGGGTGAAATGGCTAGGTCGATGGGGGTATAGGGTAGGGTAATTTCGCTGTGAAGCACGAACATCAACGGACGATGCGACAGGCCGAGCGAGCGTCGGATGGAGCTGAAGAGATCTGAACGGTCGAGGTTGGTAGCCGGTTTTTGGAGTGATCTCGTGTGAAACGGAAGCATCGGTTGACCGTTGGATGCGGCAGGGAAGACTAATATGTTATTCTATCTCTACTTGTTGGGTTGCCTATGCTACCAGTTGGAGTAGTTCATATGAATTCCCGAGATAAAACTATTAATCCCATAAAACAATTTCAAACCTTCATGATAACCCCTTTCAAATTCCCCCTGCTATTTACTATAGTCACCATATCAAGCTCAAAACCAAAATTAAACACAACATGACCACTCAACCAAGCATAATACAATAACCCCGAACCACATGTACATTCAATTGAACATCATTGTCTTTAAAACCAACACTATCAAATCCAAAATCAGCACCACTAGCATTAATTGTTTATCCATGAGAAACATATGCAATATTGACCAAAAAACATTTACAGGAATACTTACTTTACCATCTGGAAGGGGATGGTTGAATACTGGTCAAGCTCCTGGTGCAACCCCAGAGGTCCCCACACCACTTCCAACAACCTTCTTGTTAGCTCCACTCCTTTCTGGTGCATCCCTCCTCCTTGGCACAGAATAGTTTCCCCTAGGAGGAGGCATAGGCACTACTACATCCTCAGGAATCTCATTAGAATCAGTTATCTCCCCTGGTCCGAAGATTGCAATATCATAAGCATCCTCTGCCAACTGTTGCATCACTGGTGCCAACATGAAGATATTGGGGAAGACTACCACATCATTGGGGAGACCATGAGTGTATTCTCCCGAATCTTAGCTTTGCATGCAACTGGAACTGGTGCATAATAGAACCCCTGTGTAGCACCACCACAAACCACCTCCTCCTCCCTTACAAGCACCACACCTTCATTAATCACAAACCGGCCTTTGTCAGGATGAACGGAATACACCACCCACCCTTCATCAGCCCCTTGGAGTTGAGGAAGTTGGGGATCCAACGCATAAGCACTGGCACTATCATGCATAACAACCCTATCCTCTTTGACTTCTCCAACACCTCCAGTACCAACTTGCATGTTTGGCTTTGGTTCCTCACTGCTGCTACTGCTTATCTCTACTACCTGTCAAATTGGAGAAATGGGGGAATCCCAATCAATAACACCATCACAGTTACTAATAAAGCCAATTACAACTATGAAATTCACTTTCAACACCTTTTTTTTTATAAAGAGAAAATTTTATAGAAATTAGCCAGGATTGTGATCTTTTGCCAGAAGCTCACAAAAGACTGGGTTAAAGTTTTCAACAGATAATATTGGCATTGCTGTCTGCCTTACATGTTTGGCAACAACCTCTTCCACTTGATTATCATTACGGCTTACATTAATAAACTCACAAACCAAAAAACTAGGGATTAAGTGCTTTATCTCCTTTATTAACTTTCAACACCTTGAACCCAACAATTCTTCCATGATTATCAAAAATCAATACATGGTTTTCTTGCATATTCATCTTAGCCTTCTTTTCCTCTGGTCTACCCATGGATTCCTGATTTGTAGACATGGTCCTGGGCGATCATTGATTTAGATATGCATTATAACCTCGCTTAGACATAGCTTCAACAATTGGAACTTGAAGGGATTTTGCGGAGATGGAATGTGGAAGTTCTGAGAGTTACGAGTGGAAATTATAACTGATCTCTTAGGAAATTATAAGCGATCTCTTCCAAACAGGCCTTATGGACGAGAAGACCAACAGTTAACACATCTCACCCATCCTTTTTCAATCCTCGAGATCAATTAGTTGAGATATCGGGAGGCACATGCCTACTAAGTGCATGCAAAGACCTATTGAATGCCACCCCAACTTATTGGTCGTTCAGAGGCGGCAGCAAACACTTGGCAAGCGGACTCTCTAAGCGGGCTACCCGTGACCCGAAGTCGAAACCTAGTACCGAACCGCAGCTGCCCTAAACTATTTTCGTCAGAGACGAGCTTGAAGTGGCAAGTGGAAGCCCAATTACCTTAAAACTTATAGAAGAAGACGTTGTCATCCTTCTGAAGGAGCCCATCCTTCTGAAAAAATTAATAAAAAGCTTTCGAACGCATGACCTCAAAGAAGTAAGGTAGTGTATCAATCCACCAAGCTGCCCATCTTTAGACGTGTCTATAGAGTGTTTTGAAAACACTAAACTGGTTCAGCTACTTAACATTTTAATAAACACGCCAAATCAAAGTGTGGCCTGTTATAATATGCATGGGATATGGTGGCTATCCACTTAGCACCATTAGTTACACCAAGCACCTTGCATAAGCACCTTGTTACACCAAGCACCTTGTATAATCAACTTGTATAAGATACTTAAGCAATAGTAAGCTTAAGATGAGATTAACACCTAAAGCTAGTGGGTGTTGAATTGCATGGTTTACAAGCTAGAGGTGTTATTGCTACATAACATCCTACATGTAGTGTGACATGTAATACTAGGTGGTGTATACAAGCTAACACCTAAGACATGTAGCAGACTTGCAATGAAGCCTCCCAACTGGTCTTTGCCATCGCCTAGTATGCATAAAACATAAAGAGTTAATTAGACCCCAAAGATAAACATCAAAGTTTGGTGACCCACCAGATACGCCCTAATGGTAGTTCCAAAGAGGGTAAAAGTCTTAATGGGAATTAGGTGTTGAAAATAGGTCTTCATAGGGTAATGATGGTTATTAGAGTGAAGGGGACACGAATGTATTTGAATGGGCGTAGTTAACAAAGTGACATGACGGCTAACTAAGCGCCATAAATGGAATTGAATTGGCACAATGGGGTATTTGAGGGGTTAATTAGCAGAGAGATTACCATTTTCAAAGAGATCTTTAACAGAAGAGGAAAGGTTTAGGTTTAGCAAACTAAATTGAGAGTATGGCTGATCCTTCCCAGAATTCAACCAATTCCATCGAAAATCTTCCAAATGCACCACCAGTAACACCTGAATTTGCACAAGACAAGTCAATTCTCCCTTCTTTGAGCATAGAGGAATTGCAGCAGTTAAGAGAAGATGCACAGTCTGAAATTGATCATCGGATTCAAGAGCAAACTCGTCGAGAGAGGCGAGAAGAGGCTATCGGGGGAGCGGAAGAAAAGGAGATTTGAGGCTCTCTACAATGCATGGCTACCCAAGTTCTTAGAATGACAAGAACGGAAGGATGAGGAAAAGGTGAGAAGCGAGGCCAAGACCCCAAAGTATGGCGGCTCAACGAGAAAGTGATTCCGATGCCTCGAAGGGTATGAGTATGAAGTGGAGGAAGTGGATACCGGTGACCTAGATTCGGATCTTTGCGGAGGACAAACAAAGGATGAATTCTTATCATGATGATAAGGCGAGAAGGCGATTTGAATATGAACTTGCCAATCCCAAGATTTTTGCTCGCACCATGAGTGAGGGCGAACCTGTTGCAGTGAAGGTGAGCCGTCGAATCGCTGATCTCGATGATGAGTCAAGTGAGGAAGAAAGGGAAGAAGGGGATGAGGATAGTGATGATGAATCATCATCCAGTGGGACTTCTCTGCACCATCGATAGCGAGGACTATGGCGAAGAGGGTGCGGATGCGATGAGGATGAAGTGTGGTAAGCTCATCGAGTTACTGGAAAGGCTAGATTTTCGGGCATTGCATAAATCCTGAAAACGATCAACAAGTTTTTTGCAAAACAACTTTTCTGGTAATTTTCCTTCCTTCTACTCTTCCTGATGTTGGTGCGAAAGATGGTAAGTTTCTTTGTATTTTGAAAGTTGATGCGGACGGTTTTTTATGTTAGGTAGATTAGTAATGTGCATCTTTGAATTTTGATTGTAAAAAGAAAGTTGTAATGGCCTTGGTAGTAACTGTCGGGTGTTTAGAAGTCATATTCTGTTTGCTTTGTCCTTCTTTAGATGTAATTAAACTAGTTTTGTTCTTCCAGTTGTTTGAATTTTCAGCAGTGTTAAACTTGTGATGGATGTATGTTTGAAGGGTTTGAACATAAAGTGTCAGTTTTTCTTGCTCTTTTGATTTCAACAGTAATGGATTGAATACAGTAAATGTACAAACAAGCAATGTTCTTGGTGAATGATTCTAAATTTCCAATGATTGTTAAGTAGAGATGGGTAGGAATGACTGAATTAATGAATCAATAGGGTATATAAAATGTTGTTTAAGATGGTGGGTATTACTCCAGTTTATAAAATGTTGTTGGAGTAAGATTAATTCAAAGACTATTTTAGGCCCAATTCCAAAAAAAATCTATGTGCAAGCCTAGTACTATTACTACTAATCCTAGCATGACAGAATATTAATTCAACAATCAGTATAGCCAAATCCAAACTCATCCAACATTGCTAAAACCCATCTGCATACAAAACCCCACCATGATTTAAGAATCAATTTTTTTCAACAATCCATACATTCATTCTCTAGTTAACATTAAAATCCAAACAACTACATTCTATCACCTAGCTTGTCGCTTAGTCCTTGGAAATGGTTGCTCAGATGCAGTCGTTTGAGAAGAAGGGATTGTTGTTGGTGCTGGTGCTGGTGCTTTCCTTGCAGTTCTACCCTTAATGTCGTCCCGATAGTAATCATCCCTGGATTTCCTTTGCAGGTCAAGTTTATCTACCTTTGGCAATTTATACTCATTCCGACAAATAAATGCCGTACTGAATTCCTCGTCGACTTCATCACCAAACATATTTCAGATTTGGGTAGGTGCACCTAACACAATAGATTTTTTTTTATTTTCTGGTTGGGCACATAAAATACACCTTAGCTTGGGAGGCTACAACGAAAGGATCATCACGGAGTCCCAACTTATCAAGCTCAACCAAAATGTAGCCAAGTTTGTCTTTTGAGACCCCTGCTTTGGTAACCCATTTACACCTGAAAAGTGGCACTTTCAGCGAATGATATGTCAGCACCCATATCTCTTGTAAAACACCATAATAATCCGCCAGATTAAGGGTAATCCCCGCTTGTCTAATGTGCGTGTCAGTTGCCTCTACGTAAACCCCGCTATTCTGGTTAACGGAACCATCATGAGATTTTGTGCGAAACAGGTATCCATTGATGTGATATGCTTCGTATGTCTCTACTTGTGCATTCGGTGGGATTGATAGCCACCTTAAGTCCTGATTGAAGTTTTCCCTAGAGTATGCCCACTCACTCTCAACCTGAAATACATTATAAGGATTAGCCTCCGTCTCAACGCAAAAGTTACATAGCAAGAGTGACATTTTCTGCAAACTCTTACCACTTTTTGTAACCATTTGGCGAACTCTTCACGATGTTTTTGATCTAGCTGTCTATCACTCATACCAAGATATTTATCCTTCAAAAAATTCTGGTGTCGGCTGGACAGTGCAATGATTAATGTTATTATCTTTACAGAAATTCGGACACAGAATCAAAAACTAAATAAAAAATGAGGTTATTTGGTTAGATCTAGTTATACTTACTCAACGTAAGGAGCAACTTCAGGCGAATTCCGCAATACATAGAAATGCGCTTTATCAAACAGATCCTTATCAACACGAGGAAACTTAGGATTTGACATTGGTTTTCCCCTGAAAGAATAAGAATCTTCACCAGTGTCAGATGTGTTGAGTTTGTCTGGTGGAATTCATTTGTATCATTCATGCTTTGTTGGTGCTCTTTGATAACCTCAATTGTCTCTTCCGCAAGGTTCCTTGACAATGCTTCCTCCAGTGCATTTCTGTTTCGCACATGCCCTTTAATGACCTTCATGCACCTTTCAAACGGATACATCCATCGGAAGAATACAAGACCACAAATTTGCACTTCCCTGGTAAGATGCACAGTTAAATGAACCATTATGTCGAAAAAGGATGGAGGAAAGTATTTCTCGAGCAAGCACAACGTCATAACGAGATCCGACTGCAATTTTTCTAGCTCTGCCACCTTAATTTCTTTTCTAGATATTGCCCTTAAAAAGAAACAAAACCCGATAATAGCATATCTTGTTGGCTGTGGCATAATTGATTTAATCACAATGGGCAAAAAATGTTGCATTAGCATGTGATAATCATGCGATTTTAGTCCGATAAGCTTTCGATCTTTTCGATTCACCAGTGTTGAAAAGTTTGAACAATACCCTTGTGGAACCTTTATCTCGGATAATGTTGCACATAACTTGTCCTTTTCCTCCGGGATTAATGAGTGACATGCTGCCTTTAGTATATATCCCCCTATGCCATTTTCCCGAGGTTGCAACTCATCTCTAAAACCCATCTCCTTCAGGTCCATTCGAGCAGCAAGGTGGTCTTTCGACTTAAATTCATTGTTCAACAATGTTCCAACGATACTCTCACATACATTCTTTTCGACGTGCATGAAATCTATGCAATGGTGGACAACATGATACCGCCATTAGGGGAGGAGCCGGAACCATATATTGAACTTTTTCCAGTAGCGCCTTTCGGTCTCCTTCTCCTTCCCCTTCCCCTTTTTTGGGTCGATGGTCTTTTCGATTCTCTTCATCTTTCCACCTCTTCTAGGGTTATCCTGCACGAATTCCACCACAATATTCTTCCGTCCCTTTCCCCATTTATTCTTTATAGACTTTACCTCATTGTATATTTGTGACGGGGTCATAAGTGCCCGATCCTCTTCAGTTTCATCTTTTCCGTTGAACCCCTTCTGATGTCTGAATGGATGATTGTATGGTAGGTATCTTCTATGCCCGGTATAAACCTCTTTTCTACAATGTTTTAGCCTGACATAGTAAGTATTTCTCCCACACACCTTACATGGGTCTCGTCCCTGGTAGGGGCAGCCACACGATGTACGAGAGAGCGGGGTAATCATTTATTGTCCATAAAACAACCGCACGTAGAGTAAACATCTCTGTTTCAGCGCATCAAAACATTGGACTCCCTCAAACAATTCCTTGAGATCCTCGACAAACGGTTGTAACATAACATCAATGTCCTTACAAGGCCCCCATCGATAATTAATGACAGCATGGTGAACTTTCTCTTCATACACAACAACGGCGGAAGGTTGTAAATCACTGTCGAGAATTGGCCACACACTTTGTCTTTGTTTTTGCATGCCTTTGTTTACGTCAACCCCGTCGGCCGAAATGCCTAGCCGCATGATTTCGAGGATCATCACGAATTACGGGATATCTTTCATCTATATTTTTCCATCTTTGGTGAGTCCGTCGGATGCCGTAAAACACCCTCTTCTTTCTTTCTGGTGTCGTGCCACAATAAATATTCGACAATTCTCTTTGATTGAAACAGCCATTTCAGTCTTGGGATAATTGGGAAATACCACAAGACTTTTGCCGAAATTTTTTCATAAACCTCGTGGGTGGTGTCGTCAACTTTCCATCTTGATTCCCCACGGGTGGGACACTTGATGTGATCCTTGTAATCCTTCCTATAAAGAATGCGAGTCATTGATGCATACATGTATCTTTTCATAACCTGAACCCAAATCTCTCATCACCTTCTTAGCTTCATATGTACTTTTCATCATCTCATTTCTGGAGGGAGCATGGATTTTAACACGGTAGAAGTTCATTAAATAACTTGTCGGAAGCTCCGTTCTTGCTCTTCAGGTTAAACAGTTCACACATTGCAGATATCTTTGTAAAATCGGCACATCCTTCGTATAGGGGTTTCCCAGCATCTTCGAGTATCCGTTGCATCTTCTCAGAATCCTTTGAAAAGTTGTCTCCTAATAAAGCACTAACCATTTCTATAGTCTCTGCAGCATGTGTTGGTTCATCAGAGTGCGGACCGTCGCTGCCATTACCATCCAGAAGTGTCCACCTTGATGACTCATCTCCTTCTTCGTGCTTAGTCCATACCGCATAATTTTGAATGAATCCAGAAGAATATAAATGATACTTAACTTTACTTGCCTTGTGCGCATAGAGGTTGAGACATTTCACACATGGACATAGCAACTTAACTTTGCCCTTGTCGTATGGTTTACGTTTCCCATTCGCAATGTCCTGTTGGTATGTATGCGTAGCAAACTTTATAAATGCATCGACTCCGTCTTGATAACGCGGTTTGGTTCTATCGGTATACATCCAAGATTTTTCCATTACTCTAGGATCCATTATGAATTCTCAGATACCTGGACGGAGAAAAAACTTGTGAACATCTTGTGAAAATGCTATTGTGGTCCGAATAAAACTACGAAATATCATTGCAAAGAGTAATACGTACACAAAGAGTAATCACAAATCACAATGTGAGTTCAGTTATCATATATGAATCATACAAGTAATCAGAGGTTAGCTACCTACATACAGTTGCATGTGAAGACAATATTTACCCTACTATGATCATTAGAGTTACAATCTCAGTTAACAAAGCAGTACTGAAAAGAATTACTTACACGGTCGATCCGATTATTCCGCAAAGCAAAAGCGACGGGGAATATATGGTTTATCCGAGAGATCAATCAGATGATCAAAGTAAACCACTTGTTTCGTTTTCTGGGGGAGGTTAGAAGATTTAAGAGTAGAAACATGAAATGATTTAAGACGAGAGAGATGAACACAGAGGGTAAATGGAAATTTGGCAATATTTTTCCTAATAAATAATTTGGCAAAATATTTAAGTGTATATAGTAAATAATTTGGTAAAACAGGAAGGTAAAGATCCTTCAATTTGCATGTTGCACGTTCTATGTTAAGAATTTTCTCGGTCAAATCTTGTTATCCTGCTGCATAATTTTCTGCTTTGACGGCTCTAAAAGACCGGAGTGCAATGCGACTAATATTCATTCCATCCTAAAGATTTTTTTTGGTCGTACCCGAATTCAGAAAATAAATCAAAATGATAGCTAAAAAGCCGAGTACGTGTTGCTGCGGTTGTTATAACGGTACTAAAGTAAAAAACTAACTTTGTAAAAAGTGGAGTACGTGTTGGTACAATTGAAAAATAAAATCGTAAGAACTGGAAGAAGCTATGGCCCCAATTAGAATTAAGTGAATTAAAACACATTGCTCTAATTGTGTGTTCTGTCCAATTAGAATTAATATCTAAAACCAAAGCTTGATTCACCCAATTAACATAATAGGTTTGATCATTGATGGATTTCATTAAAGTCTCACAATCTGATTCATAGATAACATAATTAAAGTTCTTAGAGGGTGCCAGAGTAACATCTGCCAAAGATAGCCTTACATTCCAGCTCCTAAGCTTCAACTCCCATCTTCATTCCTCCATTGAAGCATTATCCTTGCACCGAAAGCGACTACCGCACAATTCCTCACAATTAGCCCTATTCCACATTGTAATGAATCGACTTAAAGAAGCATCAAAATGTAGAAGAAACAAGATTAGTTCCGGGAGACACAAGTTTATTAATGCCATCTATTGACATTGTCCTATTTGGAGTTAATGTTCTCGAAAAATCTTTGAACATCAAATAATCCAAAGCTGAAACCATTAGCAATTTATTAATCTCATGTCTAGTAATTCTGCACCAAAGGTAATATTGATATTTTAAACCAACCAAATAGATCTAGCATAACCACATTCAAGGAATAGGTGATTCTTTGGATTCCACAGGATGATTACACAAACCGCAATGCGGTGAAGTAAACGATTGCAATGCCAAATAAGAGTATGAAGTCCGATTCACCCACCATTGAGTTCTGGTGATACTCATGACTAGTGGTACTCCGAAAATATGAATACTATGAAGTAAACAATTTCATCAAATGTGAATGCTTCCCCCTTTTCCTCTAAGTAGCGCGCTTTCACGGCTTCGTGCTACAAAAACAACACACAAACTTATTTGGTTACATATAAGTTGAAAAAAGTATTGTGCCGAATAAACCATAAAGATACGTACAAGTTGTAGAGGGGACAAGCTATGGTGGCTTGCGTGCGATATCCGGTGTTTGATTTTAAAAATCCCAGCTACCGCATCTAGGATGATGTTGTGCCTATCCTTGATTTGTTGAACACTTCTTCTTTCCGGGTTCCCATAATCTTGGCTAAATTTGTTATGTATCTTCGCCAAAAAGGTCTCTTCCGAGGCGATCTACAACTCGACTTTCGGCTGCCCATGCTTTGGTGATTGCCAAATATTCTGCGGAGTCAAACGATGCCATTTGTTATATGTGGAGGTAGGGATGAGTAGCTCTAAATACGTCTTCTTCCCTGTTAAACCAGTTGCTTAGCATGATAGAACACCGTTGCAAAGTGAAGACAAACAAAATCGAGAGAATACAGCAACAGATTCTCCTTTCCGGCTCTATAACAACGCCGGCTTAATCTACAATGCAACTTTTACTCCTTACACAGACTGAAGCTAATTCCTAAATCCATAAAAAAACCACTAGTAACAAAATTTAACTCAACCTAAACCAGATTCCACAATTTCCGTCACAAAATTAATACTGTCTAAAAATATTCAATAATGAAATCATAAGGAAACGTGATCATCCATGTGAACCCAAACCCAAAATTACAATCTTATTATTAAAATTATCAGAAAATGCTCTAGATGAACTCTCTCTAAATTGGTTTATGATCATACCCTTGGAGTATTCAAAAATCAAAATTAAAGTTCTCTTAACACAGTCGTATAAAGTAAATTCAAGTTCCCTTATCATGGTTCACTGGATTATCTTTATCCTCACCAACTTACTACTCCATCTACAATCCAATCCATCAACAATCCAAATAGGTCAGGTATAGCATAAAATCTTTGACCAAGTAGAAAATTTTGAACAAATAAGACAAATTGGAATCAGTGACAAAACAACAAAGAAACATTAATGAAACAATAACAAAGAAAATATTCCAAAAGCGAGTAGCAAACAGAAAAAAAAAATACAGCTCCAGACGGATTCAAGCTGATCTATAATCCTGGTTAATAAATTAAGAGATTAGAGAAACATTAATTGAGTTTACCTTGTCGGAACAAAATGTTCAAAGAGATTTTTCTTAGAGATTTAGGAAGATGAACTCGATTGATTAACTCGACTGATTCGGCAGAGGTTTTTCCCCCAGTGTCCTAACACCAATAAAAGATTGGATATCTTTGTTTATCAAGATCAATGAAAACTCGTATCTGCAAAATAGACCAAAAGTGTTAGGGTTCATTGATTCAGAAAGAAAAAAAAAAGTAAGAGAAAAAGGGTAGGGTTTATGGTATAGTATACCTGCAGGAATCAATATTTTTATTGATTTTTCTCTTTCGCTAATAGCTTCCTTTCCGATGATTTCAAATCTGCAAAATAGAAAGAGAGAATGGAGAAGTGGGGAAGAAAGAGCGAAGAATAGAGAGGAGGCGAAAGAGAAAATTAGAATAGGTGGTGTTTCCGGACGTAATTTTTGAGGGGTGAAATAACGGAAAAATTCTATTGGTTGAAATATTTCCCGGTGGGCCAGAAGCTCTGTCTCGAAAAAAATCACATTAGTTGGGTGAAACATATAGAGGGATCAACTGATAACCTTTACTATCCCTATCATCGTTTGGTTTTTGTTGGGTTATTTTTAGGAAAAAAAATTATGGTCGAACATGTACAATTATTTCTTTTGTGTTAATAACCATCTTATTTTCAAATTAAAAAAATCAACCACAACTTCCATAATAATGTTACATGTTAATTGAGTTAATATAAAATAAGTTTATTATGTACTGTATTAATGAAATATATATTTATTTGATTAGCTAAAAAAATATTATGAAATATCAATAAAATATTTTTTATTGAAAGTTAAGTAAACTAATCATCGTTCGGCCGTAGATTTAGCTTTCCCAAGAATGAATCCAAGCGTTACGGTTTGGTATCGACATTCGAGCTTGGTTTCTTTATAGTCCTCAACCGTTCATCGTTTTTTTCTGTCCCGACCCGATAAACATCGGCCTATAATATTTATTTTAATTTAAAAAAATTAAATAAAAACAAATTTAAAAACTAATAATGTATCAAATAAAAAGAATAAACCAAGGGTAACTAATTAATTTATCTATCTTAGGACACCTTTCTCATCCCACTACCACTACTTCTTCCACCACCACCATCATTAACGTCATCACTCCACCATTCTCACTAACACCCACCACTGATCCACCACCCCGCCCACCATCACAACCACCATTAGTGTCAACTGATTTAGCATAAAATAAATTTATTATGTACTGTATTAATGAAAGTGTATTTATTTGATTAACTAAACAAACATTTATTATGAAATATTAATAGAACATTTATTATTGAAAGTTAATTAAACTGATCATCTTACAGCCGTAGATTTAGCTTTCCAAAGAATGAATCCTGGTCGCTCTTTAACTTGCCTAAGTTGTCCAAACTATATGCTTTATAAGGGAGATTGTGTAGGGACCTATTATGTTTGACCATTTTTGGGAATTATACAGATAAGGGGTATAGGTAGTAGTTCAGGACGGCATACGTATGGGAATTATACGGATTTGGATAGATCGGATTCGATCAAAAAATCCGTTCAACGGTTCGTTGTTCGGACAGTAGTTCGGAACGGCATACGTACGTGCATATTCGTTTTATAAATGTGAGTTTGGCACTTAAAATTCGGCTAACATATATGATAAATTGATAAGTATTATGACCTTATTACGAGACTAATTTGATTTGTATATGATTTATAAGATGGAAAAATACATTTTAGCATGATTATTTAACATGAAATAAACAATTTAATCGCATAAATGTATTATAAAACTTATAGACTTTTAAACAAAAATCAACACATAAAACATTGGTTAAACAACTACCAATAATTGTATTTAAATATAAAGTTGTTGAGATTATTAGTCCCACATGGTTGGGTTATTTAAGATACTGCGGTTTATAATCTATTAGGGCCTCTCCACTCATTGCCAATTGGTTTTGAGTTGGATGCCCGTATTCTAATATGGTATCAGAGCAGGTTATTTGTGTCGAGTCAGTTGACCGCACCTTTACTCGCGTCACCCGATTTAATTGTCCACGTGTTTGTAAGACCCGCCGAGGCTACACGTGAGGGGGCGTGTTGAGATTATTAGTCCCACATGGTTGGGTTATTTAAGATCCTGTATTTAAATCTATTAGGGCCTCTCCACTCATTGCCAATTGGTTTTGAGTTGGATGCCCGTATTCTAATAAAAGTATATACAAAATCAAACAAAAACCAATCAACAGAACTCTGGTGAGAGAGTTACCTATGGGAGTTCTAGTTCGGAAATATCATTCGGATACGGTCAGTTCGGATACGTTCACGAATCATTCGTGAGGTCCATATAATCCGGGAACTAGGTTCGGAGTTCAAATAGTTCAGAAGTATCATTCGGATTCGGTCAGTTCGGATACGTTCGCAAATCATTCAGGAATGATTCGGAGAATTACTAACTAGGGGTTGGGTTAACCCACCCAACCCATGCCCAACCCGATCGTTAGGAGAACATGGGCAATGTATTTCAAAACTTTGGGCAAGCTTGATCATAAATTTTATAAACCCGAGTTAAATTTGGGCAAGCATCGGCACAAATGTTTCTAGCCCAAGCAACCCACCCAACCCTAAGAACAATGATATAGCTATATAAACTATTTTTATAATTGACATTATTATCTATTTAGAGTAATTTTAGATATTATCTTCAAATCTAATAATGAAAATATATATTATATTTATCTCATGAATCATGAGCCATTATTATCTATTTAGAGTAAGCCTTCTAACCCGCCCAAACAACAACCCAAGTCCCACCCATAGGTCAGGTACTTGAGATATGGCATGATACATGAGCCAAACTTGTGAACCCTGGTGAACCATAATGCTACAGTTATGGCCTTCAAATTAGGAAACCGCCTGGTTTTACTCTTAAAGATAACGTTGTGTGCAATTAAGAGATATTTTTTTGCTTCAAAAAAAAATTAAGAGAATTTTTTTGAAGGGGCAATTAAGAGATGAGACGGCTAATAATGATGTATTTTGAAAAATTGTGTCTTGACTCTTGACACTGATGAGGCGTGGTCTGCCAAGGGACAAGAAGTTTAACCATGCGCCATAAATGGACATTTATGGTTAATCTAACCACTCTACAAAAGGATAAGAAACTGATATGCAATTACTTAATCAAAACAAAAAAATAAAGAAAATTACGATGAGCTCGACGATATGAATATCCTAGGCCTATCTCCATCGACCTTGTGTAATCATTCATACAACCTCCGATCCAAGCCGGTCAAACAATCTCCGAGGCAATTCAAGAGAGACCCGGTGTGCATAGACTTGAGAGACTTAGTGCTGCTCCAAAAACAATCCTTCTCAACCTAACATCGACAAGTATATATGCAACATGGTCATGGCATGTTCTCCTCCATGGATGGATGTAGCGGTTACAACGGATAAGGATGTACTGAGCATGATGCAAGTAAGATATCTTTCGAACTCCTCGGAAATTTTTATTATACCAACCGCCATTTGGTTTAAAGAATGCGATTGCAACGTATCAACACTCTATCCGTCAATCTTCCACTGGGCCGGATACCTCAAGGGAGAAAGAAGATACCGAAGAGCCTCATAATGTTCGTAGGGGCATATATCTCACCAACAAGGGATACAACCTTTGTTAAGTTCAGCCTCGAACATCAAGAGGAAAACCACCAAGATACAACATCTTGCGCTTGGCGTCAACTCCAACTCCGAGTACACATGCACGACTCGCAATGATGAAACAACGTGCAAGATATTCCATAGAAACCATGTAAACCACGCCCTGGGACCGAGGCTCGGCATGAAGTTCCTTCACCGTCTAGTCAAGGACTTCTTCGGACTCCAAGAATCATGGATTAAGGTAATCGAATCAAGAGGAATCCACTTCAACGCTCCTCCAGCAGACTTCTTCAATGGTCTATTCAGAGCCGCCATAACGCTCTCTCCGGACCCAGGTCCTTAATCCTTCTTCAACACTCTTTCCAAGATCCACCTCAACTGTCTCAGAAACCACTTTAACATCCTCTCGATCCGGTTCGACACTATTGCATCAATAATCGCTCTGGTCAAATTATCTTTGGTGTACTCATTGCTCAAACATACGTCTCATCCATTCTTCATGAGGACCAGTGAGAGCATGAAAACCTTGAAGTCGATAGGAGAAGGGTTATCTTGTGGAACCAGATATTTTCATATAGTTTAAAGGCGCGATGAACAACTCATCATCAATGTTCGGCATATGCTAACACGACGACTCCGGTACAAGCATTATCTCCGTAATACATATCGACAGAGTTCTTTTCTTTCTACCATAATGAAACAAAAGATAGAGTTAGAACTGCATTATGAAACGTGAGAAATGTAGTCACACACGACAAGATACAACTCACATTGAGCACACAATGGCCGGTCCAAACATCATTCAAGTCAGATTGATCAAGCTTCGGTATAACTCGAGTTTTCAAGCATAATTTCAAAGTCCGAGTTTCCAAGTTCGGTACAAATTTGATCAAGCGTGTGTGGAGTGAGACCCACGGTCAATCAAGCATGCACGAGCGGACCACGTTCATTCTCACGCATCATAACACGCTCAAGCCCACTTTCGATCAAGCTGGCCCCACGAAAGAAGCAAAAGCAGGAGTCAAGTCGATTAGGCACAACCCCACGATCGGCGAAGCGGGCGCAGAGCCCCTCGACCTAATCGGAGCATAGCAAGGTCGATCCGGCAAGATCGACATTCAAATGGAGCAAGCACGAGCGGGCCCTCGACCAAAGCCGGGCATAGCAAGGTCGATCAAGCAGTGCAAGACCGAGTATCATACTAGGGGAAAGCTCTCTATGCCTTTTGAACGTGACATACTCTAGGACAGGATGACCCGTCTCTCAAAGTAACATCTAACTTTGTCTCATGAGTTTTATCTTTTAATCACCATCTCATGCCTACCACACAATAGTGTAACCATTATGTGCTAAGTGTGGGACTTAATGTTGATGGTGGATTTTCGTTCAGAGTTAAATTTGTAAAAAACCCGAAAATCATGCTAACATCTTGTGATAAAGCCGTTTTTTGTTGGATACTCCTCACTTAATTCACCAAGAATGGAGCATGTAGCATCCCGTGAATACGTAAAAATTCCTCCAGGTTGGAGCATGTAGCAACAATCCCTTCCCCGTGAATTTCATAGGCTTGTGGAAGACTCATTATCGGTGTGGCATAAGGTGTTACTCTTCATGCAGTGAACACGAACCTCAACACTATAATGAATCCATGTACGAAATACCGTCTGACAGGCGATTCTGGGCAGTGTTATAAATGTGTTATACTAAATTGAAACATCCTAATATATTATATTTCCAATCTCAGATCAATTCCATCAATCGGCCTATGAGCCATCCAACTTATTGGATATCAACTCCATCACCCACAAAGGTTATGGAATACACACAGCCTTAGAGAGATATGAAGATCATCCAACTCCACAAGCATGATTGGATGACCACAGATCTCCATCACCCCGCCGGTATGGAATACAACCAACCCAAGTCCCACCCACGATCAATTCCATCACCTCTGCAAGGTATGGAATACACACGTGACCCGCATGGTCGACCATTGGGTGCCAAGAAACCGTCCACATTTGAGAAAACCCTAAATTAGGGTTTTGATATTACATGATATCATGACACAATCACCATGTGCCAAACTTGTGAACAACAAAAAAATGCCCAAAGGAGTGAACCATAATCACGCGCGTCCATCTTACGATTCAAATGGCCTTCAAATTAGAAACGCCCAAACTCGTGGTTTTACTCTTAAAGATGAAATGGCTTAGATCACGTTTTCATGGGGATAACTGTATAGGTGTGCAATTCGACCAAGACCGACCAAGAGGTTTTTTGGGATGCGGTTATCAATTCCTTTGCAGTAAGAAAAAAATCTCAACCACTCCTCTTTGACGGTCAAATTGAGTGGCCTAGATTGCATCTCCATGAGACGTGAGACATTTTTGTCAACACGCATGGGTCCTCACAAAATCGACCAAGATGAAAGAGATCATCAGACAGGATGAGTGGTCCAACTTAATAATGATGTATTTTGAAAAATTGTGTCCTTGACTCTTGACAAACTGGGACGGGGGTATGAGGCGTGGTCTACAAGAACGTGTGGGAAGTCATGGATGGGTTAGAGAAGGGACAAGAAGCCACAACTCCACCACTCCATCATTCCATTTAACCATGCGCCATAAATGGACATTTATGGTTAATCTAACTTTCACAAGTCATAAGCAAGCCAACACCTTCACAATCTCAACACCTTCTTCGCTTCCCTCCCTAAGATCAACCCCATCTCCTTCACTTTGTGAAAAGGATAAGAATCTACAAGCACGTAGAGAGAAGAAGAAGATTAAGAGATGGTTGAACCAAACCAACTTTGATGTTGTTGAAAATCAATCACCAAAGCATTAGAAAATGCAAAACAAGCAACTCATGCATTAACAAGTGAAGAGGATTTGAGAGATTGATTTCTTATTTAGAACAAGAAATTCCAAATAAGAGGATTCGGGAAGAAGAAAATAGGAGACGGGAAGAATTTGATAGGCAAAGGATTGAGAACGAAGAAGAGTACCAGTTTTAGATCATAAAATATGAGACAAGATGTGCAAGGAAGAAGAGAGAAAGGCTAGAGAGATATGAACATCGTTGGATTAAGACAAGAAGTGCCACAGGAAGTGAAAGTGACGAGGAAGGTGGAGAAGCAGTAAAACTTGATGAGGATGATAGCAGCAGTGAGGGATCTAATGATCCAGAAAAAGAGGCTAGAGAGAGACAAAGGCAGGAGAGAGATGATGCAGAAATGTATCTACTCTATTTGGCAGAGAAAGCTCAACCAGGATATTTGCTCGTACTATGTCCGAACCCCCGAACGTGGATTCGGACGGTGAGGAGATACCGAGGGGATGGATGTAGATGGCAATCCTATTGCAGAGAGGTTCAACAAGAAGAAAATGAAGGATCAGAAGATTGTGAAGATGATGAGGATGGAGGTTATGGTCCTGCAGCTTCTACCAGCACTGATAGCGGCGTAGACTTCTCCTATGAAGAAGAGGGCTTTAACACCAACGATGACGATGATCAGTGGTGATCATCTGAAGAGCATTGGGAAAATCTTTTGAGGAAGACTTAGGAGGATTGCATTCCTTGAAGTCTTCAGATCGTCTTCGTGAAAATTCACAAAGATTTTCCTAATGCTTGTAGTTCTTTGGTCTTTGTTGGGTTGAAGGAGAGGTCTAGTCTTTTGTAATACATGATACATCTTCTAATGCATGATAAGTGTTTTTTTTTGGGGGTTTTTATTTTGGCACAAGGTTTGATCTTGTAAAGGTGTTGTTTTGGTGTTGACAAAGATCAACTTCGGTAGTAGTAGTGGTAGGTATTTTGCTGGTACTTGTTATGGAGGTTATGGGAATTTTGCTTATCGGACGGCATCGGAGTTGGTTGTGCAGGTGTAATTCGAACTGGAATTGGTAGTGTGTCTAGTTCTTTTGCTTATGGTTTGATTGTAAATGGAACTACTTAGTAATTAGTGGTCTGATCTGTAATGGTGATGGTGTTTGTAAATGTGGTTAATGAAATTGCAATTGTCTTTTTTCGGTTTCTCTTTGTGATTTCAACCGTGGTATGTTGAAACAAAATAAGCATTATTCTCTATCCAGTCTAATTCACTTGATGGAGAGGCATATACACACCTAGTCTGAATCTACAATCTGAGATGTTCATAATCACCAAAAGATGTTCATAATCCTTAATCACCTACAGTCTGAATCTACAATCTGAGATGTTCATAAAGCATGCAATTGAGATGTTCATAATCACCAAAAGATTCTCAAATCAGGGTACAATTCACATCAACATAAAAATAAACCTAAAATCTGAAACATAGAGATGTTCATACTTCATAATCACCATAAGAATAAATTGTACCACTCAATAAATATACACAAGTGTGCTGATTTTGTTTTGCTTATTGACCTATTTTGTTTGACCTTATGTTTGACCATTTTTTTATTTTAATTGTTGGTGAGGGACTTGAGATATGGCATGAGACATGAGCCAAACCATGCTGCAGTTCAAGATACTGCGATACACCAGTGTCACATAATGCCTGTCAACAGGTGTTGGCTCTATGAAAAACGCGTAAACCCTGGTAAACCGTGCATGATCAACAAGTGTTGGTGTCTATGAATTTTGCAAAAAATCAATTATGATTGTAGTAATAATGTAGTAGGAAAAGTTGCACCTGAAATTCAATAAGGAAGGAGTATTTTGTTAAATAAGGAATGTAAAATTTTAATTTTAACAAGTGTATTATCTATCTCATTGACATGAATGCTTAACGTGTCAGGATATTTAGAGATATCTTTAGGGTTACGACAAGATTATAGGCGTCTAATTAGAACTGACAATCAGTGGTCTAATCCTACAATCCTAAATGCAATATTTTTCTGCTCGGTCTCGCAAAATACGCAAAATCCCACTTTCCATATATCACCTTGATTTTCGTTTGTTATATTCATGTTAAACATAACCCACCTACTATATTTAGATTTGCATACTAGATATGTATAGGGAAAGAAAAAAACAACACTATATTTAGATTTACATACTAGATATGTATTGACTAAATTCAAGTTTTTTACATTATTTTTAGTATGCTAATTTTATTAATGTGTAAGCACAATTATGTAGCAGTCCTAGGCCTATTGTTCAATTGTGCTCTCAATTATGATTTTTTTTTTGTGGTAAAGTTTGTCAGATTTGGCATTGCAATTTATAAAAAATTTGGCTATTTTTTTCAACTCTGATACAAGACTCAATATACAGTCCCTATCATATTCATGATCCTATCACTTTAACAGCAAAGCCACAACAAAATCATGGTTAACCCTAACATCCAAATCTCTACACCAAGCCCCCTTAAACACATTACTCGTTCATTCTGTTTTGTCAAAAGATTGATACTCCAACAGATTAACAATGGATAGAAATTAAACAACATATGCACTTGGAATCTAAAGAAAATATTGCATCCGTAAATATTAAACATTCACAAAAACTATACTTCCAAGTAGCTAGTGAACAAGTATGCGGCTTTGGAAAATAAATAAAAAGTAATATAAAAATAAAAATATTGGATGGAAAATTAAAATCAAGGAATTTATCTGGGTGGAGATACTCCCCGTAAATTTAGATTTGGACGATAAATACTTGCTAAGAATCATGACATCGAAATATAAATTGGTTAACAAGCTCGTCCAAGAGTGACATCGGTAAAAATGGAAAATTACCATTAAGCAATTTGTCTCGGTGGAAATACTCCCCGGAAACTTAGATTTGGACGAAAAATTCTTGCTAAGATCATATGGAAATAAATAAAAATTGGTTTAGAAGCTCGTCCAAGAGTGACATCGGTAAAAATGGAAAATTACCATCAATCAATTTATCTTGGTGGAGATACTCCGCGTAAACTAGAAGTTTGGACGATAATACTTGCTAAGATCGTGACATCGAAATATAAATTGGTTAACAAGCTCGTCCAAGAGTGACATCGGTAAAAATGGAAAATTACCATTAAGCAATTTGTCTCGGTGGAAATACTCCCCGGAAACTTAGATTTGGACGAAAAATTCTTGCTAAGATTGTGACATCGGAATAAATAATAACAGTTTAGAAGCTCCTCCAAGAGTGACATCGAGTCTTGTCGACGAAGCCAATCATAGTCGTTCGTGAATTCATAATGCCAACCAATCAAATAAACTAGTTTCACCTGATAACCTAACGTCCCTAAACATCCTTGCCAATATTATCGGCTGATCGGTTCGATCGACCAATAATGCGATATCATTGGATATTCATATGTATCGCTGATATATCATGTTTCGTCCAGATTAAAGGCACAAACATGATAAAATCCTATATAGTCGGCCAGTATTTTAAAAAATAAATACTGATCTCGGTTCTTTTAATACAAATTTAATTGTAAGAGCTAGCTAGAATTGCTTCTAAGAATATGAATTGGGATTTTAATCAAAAAAATTGCACCAAAAAGCATTTATGATCTTTCAAGGCACTAGCTAGTACTCCAAGGAATATGTTAATCATTTATTATTTTGCTTTTAAGAATATGTGAATTGGGAGTAAAATAGTGCAATGTAGTTGACTCAGTAGTAAAGAAAAGATACTACTATATCCAAGGTACCAATAACAAAGGAATTAGCTAGTACAATAATAAATACTTCAGTTTGCAGTGGTATTTTTTGATCTTTGATCATTTCTACTTTAACAATGTGTAGAATATTGTAGTGGGACCCTATCCTAAATACCAGCCGCATCACTAAATACTAGGAGTATATATATGGAACATTCCTATGATTGATTTTTGGATTTAAGGGTACATTCATATGGTAGTTGTACTTTAGGACTTCAATAAGTCTAGATTCACCGTGAAAAAATCACGGTGATATCCCCGCGAGACACAAAATTTGGTGGGGCCCGCACAATGAGTCCCTTATTTTTTGTGCGCATGCAAAAGAAGAAGATCTAGGTAGTTGTTACGGTCCTGAAATAAATGGGCATTTGACAGTAGTCATAATGAGTATCTTGTGCGGCCTTGCTGGGTACATGCAAACGAAAAGATAGATCTCTTCAGTACTCCTCTTCTTCTGTTTTTCCAAATAATATAGAGAAGATTATTTTTTGTTTCTAAAATGTCTGTCACATTGGGTAGGCTTGACCCAAATTTGGCATTGGTGGCAAGATCCCTTGTGGTCTAGTCTTTCCATAAATTAATGCTATATTTCTTCCATTTTGGTTGTGCCTAAATTATAATTAAAAATCGATAATCGTCATAAGGGATTATGTTTATATAAGGTATATTATGGAAAATCGAGTTGACTCGACGAGTTAAGATAATGAAAATTGATTGATTAAAAACAAATATCAAGCAAAGAATTTGAACACGAGCATATATTAAAGAACCAATATTTTTATATTATTCATTCTAAAACTAAACGAAGCAAAATAATACCAACATCCTCGGTATTATTAAAAAACAAAAACCACATTATTCGAAAGTTTCTTTGATAATGCTCAACTAAAACCATCGCATCTGGTACTCGTGTTGCGGCGTTAGCAGGTGTCTTTGGAACTTCAAGTACCTTTTCTTCTAGAGGTGTCTCCTGGGTATTTTGGTGTGCTGGACACGGTTTCACCAACAGGCTCATTCGAAGGAATGGGAGCATGGACACTATCCATTTCAACGAAGCGAAGCGGGAAGAGTAAGATTGTCAACATGAGCTTGAACTTCAGCTAACAGGGCATGCCGGGAACCTTACACACGCCATCAATAGTTATGGTGATCCTTAGCTTTCTAGGGACAACCATTACTATCCTTGGAATTGTTTTAATGCTCTCGGTATTGTTCTTATTGGAACTCATTTTCTTCGTCTAATATATCAATCTATCTTTTATGTTAGTGTGGTTTGTACGACCTCTAATATATATATATATGTATTAGAAAAAACCCTAATTTTTTTTTAGGTTATGAGCATTATCTCCAATTACCTAATTTAGTTGTATTCCGCATATCACTCCCAAACAAACAAAATATAACAGTTTCCATATTGATAAATATATTCTCATATACGCGTACAACACTACATTGATTTTAGTATATAGTATGATTTATCTAAATACGGAAAAATAGCACGAAAAAATTGCGTAAACACAACCATGTTGATCGAGTACATGGAGTATATGCTTTATCTTACAGTAGATCATAATCATGTACTCTTCGCTAATGTGCATGCCTTGGCTACACAAAGTAGTTCGAATTCAAGTGGATGGTAAAGTGGACGTAGACACTCACGACGAATTTAGAGGGGGATTTTCTTAATGTGCATGCCTTGGCTACACAAAGTAGTTCGAATTCAAGTGGACGGTAAAGTGGACGTAGACACTCACGACGAATTTAGAGGGGGATTTTCTTTTATGGTGGTCAATTTGGTATATAGGGAGGCATTTCTGTATTCCGGTTGTATTTATGGTTATAAATTTTTCGAATCTATAGGGAGACTTTTATGTGTTCATTATAATAAAATCCGAGAGGGGAAAAGAAAATGTAAAAAGAAGTGAGAATTTGAGATGCCACTCTCTTTTTCTGGGTCTTGCCTTTTGATGGTTTGGAACCACTCTCTTTTTCTGGGTTATTTGGAGACATTTATCTTTGAAATTTCGATTGGAGAAGTTTTTTTTTCTTAAAACACAAAAATCCTATGTGGCCTAAAATATAGGAACTCTCCAATGTCTCATTGGATAACTACTTCATGACGTAATGGTTATCCTTTAGATTTTGTTTGCTTTTAAATAAAAATTCAGTTATAGGTTTAAGCTATAAAACGGGCAAATATGCTTTACTTGCCTGCTCATTAAAGGACGCGACCTTTCAAAGATAAAACATGCAAATATGCGTTACTTGTCCGCATGCTCATTAAAGGCGCGACCTTTCAAATAATGCCTGCTCATCAAGGGCGCAACCATTCGCCAACAGGTGTATTGGATGTCTATATAAGCATTACTCATATTTGCTTGTAGCATCTACAATATTAAGAAAATCTTAAATGCTTTATTTTTTTTTTTTTTTTTTTTTTTTTTTTTTTTGATAATCTTTCATCGTATAATAGTGATGGATATGTTGCCGGAATTAACTACCGAGATACTACAAAGACCTCCAAAACTGCCAAAAGCATTTTAGCAAGCAAATGTGTTTCCAAAGAGTGGAATACTATCCTCGGGGACAAAAGAATTGGACTCCTTTTTGGTGTCACACCAAGAATAGGGAAAGAAGTTACTCAACTCTTTTATAGAGAGGAAGATTTCAACCCGATCGTAATGTGACCAACAATCACGACGCCCCGAATGATGGAACCCATGAAGATTTGACTAAGTTGCACCCAATAGTTGGATCTTGCAATGGTCTGGTCTGTTTTTATATTTCACACCACGGCATACAAGATCCTGTATATGTTATGAATCCATAAACTGGTGAGCACCTACATTTGCCACAACTATGCATCCCAATTATTTCACGAGATCAAGTACTTTCTTGGTATCCTGTAATTGGGGGTTTCAGATACTGTCAACGTACCGATGAGTACAAGGTAGTTCGAATTCACATGGATGGTAAAGTTCAAATACACACTCTAGGAGACAAGAAGGGATGAAGGAACATAGCATGGGAGATTCCTTATATTTTTCGGAGTTCAGGTGTGTACGCACATGGTTGTATTTTTGGAAGGATTGTTGTCGGTGGGATAGTGGCATAGTTTCTTTCAATTTGGACACCGAGACATTTCACCAACATTCGCGACCCCGCATCATATTCTTAGGAGTGAATTCCCTTCGGTTGGGATGGTTATGTTCGGAGTTCGCCTTTTATTTTACTACATCCATGAGGCCTGTGATGAGGGGATTAATCATCCCCGGATAGATTTCTGGGCACCCATTTACGAAAAAAATATTCATACATGGGCACCTGGCGGGGAATGGAATTGGAATTATGAGATAAGCATTTTCTTGGAAAAGGATGAGGATGAAAGGTGGCCGACCTATTACCCGATAGCTTTTGGAAAAAACAAGGACCTCCTATTGTGGAAGAATGGGCGTTTATTGCGTTACAATGCACTCACCACGAACTTGGACGGAAATTTGGGGGACACGATTTGGGAAACAAGCAAGGTTGCAATTATTCCTCATATGAGGAGCGTTTGTCTCGTTGAAGAATTTTGGTGGAAAATCAGAAACATGTACTCATGATGTCCATGCCACTAACACATTCCTTGGGTTATCTATGTAGCTTTTTTTTTTTTCTTGTAGTTGTGTTGTTTTTTTTTTTTTTTTTTTTTTTTTTTTTGGTGTATTTTTTTTCTATGTACAATTTATTCCTTGGGTATGTAGCTTTTTTTTCTCTTGTAGTTGTGTTTTTTTTTTTTTTTTGTGTTTGGATTATTTTCTATGTTGAAATGTACAATTTAGTTTGGGTCATTGTTTAACTAGCCAACCTTTGGTTTTTTTCCTTTTTTTTCGTTACACCTATGGTCCAGTCGTCCTGGTCACCCCAACCCACCTAGGTAATCAGTCGAAAAGTAGAAAAATTATTTGGGTATTTCCTAAGAGATCATTATTTATTTTAGTTTGTTATGTTTGGAATGTATATATTAGATTAAAAAGGAAATTAGATAAACATGAAAATATTCATTCCATATCTCATTATACTGCTACAATATCTCATTTTTTAGTAATATGGAAATTGAAATATTCGGTGTAAATACCAAAGAATCGTGATTTAAGATAATGATGGAAACCTAAAAAATTAGAGTTTTCAATTACACCAAGCATAGAAAAAAACTAACATAGAGTATTAAGAGGGATTGTTGATATGAAATTGACGAGAGGATCCAAAAACGTCCTAGACTGACGCGACCATTCGCCAACAGGTATATTGGATGTCTATATATATATATATAAGCCTTATACTCGTATTTGCTTGTAGCATTCACAATAAGAAAATCCTAAAAACTTGTAAATTTTTTTTTTTTTTTTTTTTTTTTTTTTTTTTGATAATCTTTCATCAGTATAATAGTGATGGATATGTTGCCGGAATTAACTACCGAGATACTTCAGCGCCTCCAAACTACAAAAATCGTTTTAGCAAGCAAATGTGTATGCAAAGAATGGAATACTATCCTTGGGGACAAAAGAATTGGATTCCTTTTTGGTGTCACACCAAGAATGGGGAAAGATAAAGTTACCCAACTCTTTTATAGAGAGGAAGATTTCATCCCGATCGTAACAGCCAACAATCATGATGCCCCGAATGATGGAACCCATGATGATTGGACTATGTTGCACCCAATAGTTGGATCTTGCAATGGTCTGGTTTGTTTTTATGTTTCACACCACGACATACAAGATCCTGTATATATTATGAATCTAGAAACTGGTGACCACCTCCATCTTCCACAACTATGCAGCCCAATTGCACCGGATCAAGTACTTTTGTGGTATCCACGATACAACGTAATTGGGGGTTTCGGATACTATCAATGTACCAATGAGTACAAGGTAGTTCGAATTCACATGGATGGTAAAGTCCAGATACACACTTTAGGAGACAAGAGGGGATGGAGGAACATAGCATGGGAGATTCCTTATACTTTTCGGAGTTCAGGTGTGTACGCACATGGTTGTATTTTTTGGATAGATTGTTGTCAGCAAGATATTGGCATAATATCTTTCAATTTGGACACCGAGACGTTCCATCAACATTTTCCACCTCCGCATCATATTCATGGGAGTGAATTTTGGATAAATACTTACCCATCACTTGGGATGGTCATGTTCGGAGTTCGCATTTTATTTTACTACATCCATGAGGGAATTGATCGGCCCCGAATAGATTTTTGGGCTCCCATTTCCAAAGAAAATATTCATACATGGGCACCTGGCGGGGAATGGAATTGGAATTATGAGATAAACATTTTCTTTAAAGAGGATGAATGGCCGAGTCATAACCCGATAGCCTTTATAAATAACAAGGAACTCTTATTTTGGCAGAATAGGCGTTTATTGCGTTACAATGCACTCACCAGAACTTGGACGGAAATTTGGGGGGCACTAACATGGGAAACAAGGGTTGCAATTATTCCTCACATGAGGAGCGCTGTCTCGTTGAAGAATTTTGGTGGACAATCGGAAACATGTACTCATGATGTCCATGCCACTAACACATTCCTAGGCTTATCTATGTAGCTTTTTTTTCTTGCAGTTGTGTTTTTTTTTTTTTTTGGTATTTGGATTCTTTTCTATGTTGAAATGTACAATTTGTTCCTTGGGTTATTTATGATGCTTTTTTTTTCCTTGAATTTTTTTTGTTTTTGTTTTGGTGTTTGGTTTTTTTCTATGTTGAAATGTTCAATTTCGTGCATTAACATGATTGTTTTGGGGAGTTCTGGAGAGTTGATAGGGCATTTTTCTCGTGCACAAATCTCTCATAGGAGTAGAGATTTGGGATGGAGTTTGGTGAGAGAAAAATATTAGGAGGAGGAGGAAAAACTTTTGCTTCATGTATGCTTTTTTCATCTATTTTTTTTCTCTAATCTCCGATTGTTTTGTTTGATTGTTACTATTTTGATTGTTTTGATATTAGTTTTAAAAGTAAAAACCCTATTTTTATTGTTTAGGGTCTCACCATGTTTTGTTAACTCTTTTTTGTTTCGATATTTATCTCAATTTGTGTTTAGTTAATCAAGTAAGAATCGATTTGTGCTAGCAGATTAACTGTTGTTGTTTATTATGGTCAAACCTTTCGTATCTCCACTGAGCGCTTGTTTTTTCGGCCCAGGCTATCTCCTTGCAAGTTCCCCATTTAAGAAAAAGTTGGGGATCCTTTTTGGCTTCACACAAATATTAGTAATATAAATGTGAACCGATAAAAAGCTTTTATTTACTTGGAGGCGTATAAAGAATATAAATGAAGTACTTAATAGCGGAAAACGAGAAACAAAGTGTTCAACAATGTTTGAAGCACATACATTCAAACCAATAAGAGGTAAGGAGAAGAAATAATAGGCAAGGTTAGATAAACCTTGCACAATCTCTTATATCACGAATCCTCTTCATCCTTGAAAAACTCAAGTGAATTATTCACCTCTTGTATATCAAGTCTCTATCAAACCTTGCAACCATTCTTTTGTTCTGCCTTAGCAGCACAATTCAATCATATCAACAAGGTCTTCCATGATAAGTAGAGGTCTCTCATTCTCAACATTCCTCCTTGTTGTAAGGCAAATACTCTTTTGTGGATCCAGTTTTAGAAGAAACTTTTTAAAACACTCGAGAATGCATCATCCTCAAGCTCACCCTTTGAAAGGCTCTTGATCATTATAAGATCAATAGGGGTCATCATATTCCTCTTCATCTTCATCTTGGACTCTCGGAGATGTCACCAAGTTGTTTCAAGCAATGTATCAAAATCACCGTCACTATCATGTATAAGATTGTTCCTCGCTGAATTTAGTGTTGTTTATCTCTAACTCATCCTTTTGAATAGGTGAATGATCATTATTACGATCAAGAGTTGAGTTAACTACAAATATCGAAAGTCCCCAAAGATTCGCCTTTTCAACATTTTCAAATAGTCATCACAAACCATATGCACATAAGAATTATTATCTTCCTTGTTGATATGCCTCTTGCAAGATAGTCATACCTTCCACGAAGTTCTTGGATAGTCTCTTTAGCTTTTAAATTCCTCTTGTAAAAGTTGGAAACTTTATCTATAAAATTAGAGACCTTTTTTGTTCACCGAACAAATCCTCCCATCCTTGTTGTTGTTCACACACATATTAAACTCACCATGCGGTGGTTTTGATTATCATGGAATTGGTAGTTGTCGTATTGTTGAGGTTGTTAGCAAGTATCCATTGTTCAATATGCTCCTTCCATAGAAGTGCACTGAAATAATTCTCAAATCAAGGTTAAAACCCAGAAAATAAGAAAAAAATAAAACAAAACTAAAAAAACAAAAATAAGAAACAAAAACAATTTTGTTTTGACCCATTTTGCGTCAAAAATAAAATTTTCTACTACTCAAAATATAAATATAGCAAGGGCGAAAGGATTCATGGAGAGGTCTAGGTTGTCAAGTTGTTATGGTTTCTATAAAAAATTTTGTGATTTTATAAACTAAAATAAATATAAAAACAAAGAAACAAATGATTTCGTTTTCATTTAAAATGCTTTTCACAATAACTAGAATTGATTTTTAATCTCAACTTTTTATCGAAGACCTAGAATACCTTGGAATATCCATAAAATCTCCTCATGTCATCAACAAACACATTAAAAGATCACGAATTGATATACGTGTAAAAGCACTAATCAAGTTTAATTCTAGATGCATTAGGTTCTGAAATCGGGCCAATCAAAGCAATCGAGCGTGGAAAGCGCACTAATTCGATTTAACAAGGTTGTAAGATGTATGGCATTATAATAAACCCTAAACTAGCAATAGATGTGATTAGAAGTTCTACAATTTGCAGCTTGACAAAACAATCAATCAATCATAAAACAATATTTTGAGAGAATTGCAAGCGATAGATAGGATAAAACTAATATATTGAATCAAAGAATCATATTAAAATCAACTATTCCCATAACCAAAAGATAATTAGGTACTCATATTCCGAGTTCATAACAAGAAGAAAGAAAAGACTTATGGCAGAAAAAGTAGAGATAATAAACGTGGTCCCCAAAAATTGTAGAAGTCTTCCCTCTTTCTCCTTCAAAACTAGTTTTGTCTTGAAAGTCCATTAGTTGGAAATTCACCTCCATGTAGAAATTATGTTTTGGGATTGTGGTAGGAATCAGCCAGGAATGTTCGGAAAACAACTATTTTGAGGTTGGATCGGTCGGGTCAACGGGTCGGAGCAGATAGTTGGATCGGGTCGGGGAGAGAGTTAAGTTGGAAGTAAAACCAGAGCTCGAGGATTCTTTATTCAAGCGGGTACTTGTCTTGCTTTGATCCATTCAGGCCAAACTCTGTTTTGTTATTTCGGCCATAATCTTGTTTCCCGATATCGTCATCATGCTCCATCTCAGTGGCTGTTTATTCCTTGAATCTGGTTATTTATGTTGCCCAAATCTTTTTTTTCCTTGAATCTTTTTTGTTTTTGTTTTGGTGTTTGGATTTTTTTCTATGTTGAAATGTGCCCGACTCAAGACCTTTCCCGGTGCCTAATGGCGAGCAACTAGCAGTTGATTGTTTTGGGAGTTCTGGAGAGTTGATCGGTGTGCATTTTTGCTTAGTCCTGCATCTCTTTCTGCACAAATTCCATTTCACATCATAGCTTTGAAGTAGAGATTTGGGATGGAGTTTGGTGCAGCAACTTAGAGAAAAATATTAGGAGGAGGAGGAAACGCTTCACTCGATCTTATGATTCTTCATGTATGCTTTTTCATCTATTTTTTTCTTCTCTAATCTCATGAATTGTTTTGTTTGATTGTTTTGATATTAGTTTTAAAAGTAAAAACCCTATTTTTATTGTTTAGATCCACACTCTGGTCTCACCATGATTTTTTGTTAACTCTTTTAGCGGATTTTTTGTTTCGATATTGCATTTAGTAATCTTTCAATTTGTGTTTAGTTAATCAAGTCAAATTCACACATAAGATACATAACGAAAAATAGCAAAGAAAGATTTAAAAACGGTGTATTCTACACCTATCATTTTAGTTAGAAAAATATTAGGAGGAGGAGAAACGCTTGCATGTATGATTGTTTTGTTTGATTATTCTTATTTTGATTGTTTTGATATTAGTTTTGTAAAAACCCTATTTTTATTGTTTGGAGTTTGTTTTGTTAACTCTTTTTGTCAAACTCTTTTAACTGTTGTTTATTTATAGTCAAACCTTTCTGGCTGCAGGCTAGTAGCTAGCAAGCCAAATGGTTAGGCCACCACTTAAAGGGAAATGAGGTGTGCATACTAACAATGGTTACACCCTGCACAAGTAGCTAGTATGAGTTGGAAATCATTAAAGTCCAAACTTGTAAACTAAAGGAAATAAGTTAGGAGTTAGGAGTGAACTCTCCCAAACTCCCTCTAACAAACTCTTTCAATCTCCCCACACTCCCCCAAACTCCCTCAACTCAAAAACACAAAACTCTCTCAAACTCCTTACACTCTCTCAAACTCTCTCAAAATCCCCAAGATTTAAAATACACTCAACTCCCCACAAATCACTCGAGGACTAACCCCCTGTTGGTTTTTTCCTTTTTTTTTTTTTTTTTTTTTTTTGCGTTACACCTATGGTCCAGTAGTAGGGCCACCCCAACCGACCTAGGTAATTAAATTAAAAAGGAAATTAGATAAATATGAAAATATTCATTCCATATATCTCATGAGATCATAATTTATTTTAGTTTGTTATGTTCGTTATGTATATTAGATTAAAAAGGAAATTAGATCAACATGAAAATATTCATTCCATATCTCCTTATATTGCTACAATATTCGATGTAAATACCAAAGAATAGGTGATTTAAGATAATGATGGAAAACCTAAGAAATTAGGGTTTTCCTTAGAAATATATATAAATTACACCAAGCATAGAAAAAAATTAAAATAGAGTATTAAGAGGAAAATGAGTTACGCTAAGAGGGATTTGTAGAGATGAAAGCGAAGAGAGGATCCAAAAATGTCCTCGATGATGGTTTGGTCCTCGTAAATTGAGGATTATCATTACTGTGGATGGAATAACTACTGTTCCTGGTGTTCCTCTCAACGTTGTTAATTAGTTATGTTGTCAGTAGTGTTGACAATGATGATGTTTCTATTTATGCTGATGTTATTCCTGGTGTTCCTCTGGACGCTGTAATAAGTAGCGATGAGGATGCTGATGTTTTCGATTATTGTGATGTTCCTATTGTGAATGATGATGCTCCTGCTTCTATTATTGAAATTATTGATGAAGATCGTCCCGATGTTCCGGATATGGCAGATAATAATCCAAAAGTTAACAAGCATGATCTTAACAAGCATGTGGAGCCTGATGAAGCAGAAAATGACAAATCTGAGGATGACAAGGCGCCCAAGCCTGCTGGTTGGAGTGATCAGGTTCACCTTAGCATTGCAAGAAGAATTGTTTGAAGATGGGGATGGTTCATTTGATATGGTTTTTTTTTTGATGATATGGTTTGATTTATCGATTTCATTTTGTGGATGCTTTGAAAGTTGTTTTCGTTTCTTGTTTCGTTTGCTAATTTTGTCATTTAGAAGAAGGTGATGTTTATGAATTCTTTTATTATTTAGGTATTGGAATCATGAAATAAATCAAATAATTATTTACAAGTTCATAGACTTTACGGAATGCAATATATTCTTGCAAATTTATTTATTTATGAGGTGTGCATTCTTTTGGAAAAATAAATATAATTAGCTGAAAGAACGGGAGGAAATGTAGAAAAACACAGTTTTCCCCCATGTAAACAATAAGAATCAATTTATCACTTTAGGTCTGATCTTATTATCTCCTTGCAAATACTTTTAACAAAAATACGAGTTTGAACAAGTAAAGTGCTATTGAAAGTAAAATACTGCTATACGACGATGTTAATGATAATGATCTTTGCGTGGAATTGGATGAGAATGAGGAAACCAGACTAATATGACAAAGAACCGGGTTTTTATGACCATTTTATTTTCGGTGGTGGTTTTATTTATTTTTAAGTACTTGCACTAGATGGAGGCTTTTTTTTACGCTGATAGATAGGTTGACATTTATGTGATGAATGATTCACGTTGAACTTTTATGTTTTCTGGAAATGATGAACATGAAAATGGATGGGTTTAGTTTATTTATCTTTATTAGCTTACTGTATGCGTTTCCTACATAGGTGCCACCAATAATTCATACGTTTCCTCCCTAAACCAAGAATAATACAGGAGACAACCCAGATTAAAATTATTAAGGTAAATATTATTCGAAATAGGAAAGTAATTTTTTTCTATAGCCTCTTCTCGAGTTGGTTAGAGATCGGAAACAAAATTTCGAAAATTTTGGGAAACAATTTTATCATAACTGTCTACGATATATTCTCTCATAAAATAAGGAAACTAACCATATTGGTTACACATCAAAAATTTGGAAATAAAAAAAGAAAAACACCAAAAATCTTTTGTTTGGCGGGTGATGAAAATGGATTTTACTGGGCGGGATGATTTCAAAAGGAAAATCAATTCCCGCTTGATGGTTTGGTTAAATTCCAAAAAGAAAAAGAAAGATGAGTTCGATCTACTTTTTCAGTTTTTATTACTCGATTCATTCTCTCTATGAAATCATAATTCTACTACTATCTCTAATCTTTACAAGGAACCTACCTCTTCAGACTCGATCTTTGTTGTTGGTATTATTTCTACAACCCATTATCGAATGAATATTAAATTGATGTTAGATTTTTTGTTCGATCTCATGGAATCAGATGTTAGATCTTATAGGTTTAGTAGTTAAAGCATAATTAGGGTTTTTATTCTATCACTTCTTATAGGTTTACTAGTTAAAGCATGAGTAGGGTTTTTATTCTATTACTATCTCTAATCTTTACAAGGAATCTACCTCTTTAAACTCGATCTTTGTTGTTGGTATTATTTCTACAACCCATTATCGAATGAATATTAAATTTATGTTAGATTTTTTGTTTGATCTCATGGAATCAGATGTTAGATCTTATAGGTTTACTAGTTAAAGCATGATTAGGGTTTTTATTAATTTGTATCAAAGAACAAGTTAATGACAATCACGGGTTGTACGATGAGATGTGATTTCATTTTGTTACAACAATAATATTTTAGGCTTAAGTTACATGCATGAACTATTATAAGATTTAGGTAAGGATCTTTCTTTCATGTTACTTAGTTAGGCTTTACTAGTTAGTTAGGTTTTACAAAATAAAAATAAATAAAAAACTTAACGATGCTAATTTTTTTCTAGGGTTTTTGTTATTGTTTGGGTTGGATTTTGATTGAGAGTTAATAACTCTACTTTGATCGACGATGTTGTGTCAATCATATTTATATACAAGGCTTCTCAAGATTTAATCATTTGAGTCTCTGTTACTTGGCTAGCCTGTAACGTCTGCATTTTAAGTTGCCACTTGTAATAATACCATGTTGTTGGTTGGCCAATTTGACTATATCTTCAAGCTAAAAATGGATAATCACTATCTGGTGCTTTAGTGCTCTAGGCTTTTGTAACAAAAAGTTATATAAGACCGTTTAACCGGTACCTTTCGCTTTGTGGATAACACAATAACCATGAGGAGATTTTGTGTGCTGCAGTGATGTTTTAGCCTCAAGTTACATGCATCAATGAGTTCATGTTTGTTTTCTTTTCATATAATAGAAAATAGGTGTAACACATGTTGCCTATCCTGTTAGGTTTAGCTAATATTTTCCAAAATAAGCTCAAATTCCTAACTAAGATGCACGTACCTACACAACTTTTGTCATGGGAGAAGATGATGATTACGACCAATGGAGGGAATCAGATTATGAGGTGGATTCTGATGAAGAAACGATGGATTTAGATGAGAGTCATGATGACATTGTACAATCAGATGACGATGATGGTGAAGATATGGTCCACACTGCTAGATTTGAAGACTTAACAGGTAATGTGCGAAACCTTGTACTTACTTGTTTCTACTTAAACATCACATGGTTTCATATGTTGCCTCGGTTATTTCAGTCGAGAAGATTATGAAAATGATGATTTGGAGGTGTTAGAAGAAAAAGAATTGGAAAATGCTCCGAAAGCGAAAAGCGACCACAACAAGAAGACTCTACGAAGTGATCATAAAAAGAGGGGAATGACAAGAATGTTGAAGCTGCATAGATACTTCTCGGATAAAAATGCCAAAAGAAGGGATATTGAATTTGACAAAATGTTTAGGCCTATTGGTAACCATAGAATTGAATTCGGTAGTTACCTAGGCTATTTGGTCCGTGATATGGTTGGCATAAAACATTTATGTTGGAAGGAAGTCCCTTCAACAAAAAAAGAAAATATGTGGGAGAAAATTCTGGTATGCATATGCGGTTACCAATTCGTCATTTTTGTTGTCTAAGCTATGAGTCTGTGATTAACATACATTAGATGTTATTGCGGCTTCATGATGAGGTGCCCCATGAGTGAAGCGAGTGGTCATGAAGCGTCTACCTGTTCAGCTGCGGGACTTCAGAAGGAAATTGTACAAAAATCATGTAAAACCCTTTCCTGGAAATGCCGCACAAACTAAGAACTTTCCCCAAAAAGTACGAAACGGTAATGGACCAAGAAAATCGGGACAATTACCTTAATCATGTACTAAAATCGCCTATTTTTAAGGTATGGAATACACATTGCTTTTTCTAATTTGTGTTTTGTTCTTATTGTCTGTCACAGCATACTAATGAAATTATTTTTATTTCCTCTGCAAGAAAAATTCGGAGAGGGGAAAAGAGGCAATATCACAATCCAAGTTCCCACATCGGACGGGACGAGGAGGATACTCGGGATTAAAACTAAAATTAGTAAGTCTGTTGTCTTATTTATTATACACTGCACAGTAAAACCGGCCATATCAGATACTTCTGTTTTGTATGTCGTGTTGCGTGTCTCATATATGAAGAAACTTAAAACGGTATAGGGATGTGTCCTCTTACACCAATCTGTAATTTTGTCACATTAGATGCTTTGGAATAGGTTTTTGTTTTACACGAGTTAATATTTGTGCGGATGTAAATCCTTACTTGTTTATGGTAACTACTAGGTCCAAAGCGGAAAAGTTGCCGAAGAAGATCTTGAAGACCGGTGCTTCATGTGGGCAAGAGCACGCGAAAACAAAGACGGAATTATTCCAGACGAGTTTGTCAGGAAGAAGACATCTGAAGTTGTGAGAAAACAGAAACTTTACATTCCTCATGTTTTTAACCAAAGTAAGTGCAAAGTAATTGCGCAAGGTTTAAATCAGAATTTAAAACATTATTTGAACAGGAAGAGAAGCGGAAGATGATTCGAGAGGGAACTCTAACGGTTGGTCATAACGAGGATGCCCTAACGGTTGCGATCGGCCGGATAAGGGTGGACGTGTCAAGGGGCTGGCTTTGGAGTGACGGCAACCCTTTACTTTCCAAATGGTAGAAAACCAAGACACTCGAAAGAGAACGATGAAGCTGCGTGAAAAATTTGAAAGCTAAGGAGAAAGAATTAGAGTCTACTAAAAATGCGTATCGAGAGATTAATAGATAACTTGTTATCTCAAGGAGTCGACATTGCGAAAATTGTGGGCAACAATATCGGCAAGTACGGAGGAGAGGTAAGTGAACCGAGTTTTGATTAGATTGTGTAATTTTTTAAAAAATTGGCGAGACAATATCGATTTTTTCAAACAATGTGTTCAACTACAATCACGGGATGCATGACCTAGCAACGCCTCCAATCGATCTAAGAATAACATAGGTCGAGAATCGGTTAAGAAACATCCAAAAAAACATGGGAAATCCGGTCCATGAAGTCATCGAAAGCACCAAAGGGTCGCAAAGCGGGACTCTCCTTGTACTAAAACGCCAACGTTTCTACCTGAATCCCCGCCGTCTTTAGTATCAAAAAGAAGTCTTCGTCTCCTCCATCCACCGGGGAATCTCGAACGTTCCATCGAAAAAGTTACCATTGATGTATGGTTTTCCAACGCGTTTAAATTTTCAATCTTCCATTTACTATCTCTCACGCGCCTTGTGTTTTACGCAGGGCATAGGATGCAAACTTTGGTTTGGAGAAAAGGACAACATTGTTTCCATTGGTAGAGCTTACTCTTCAAAGAAGGTATCTTATAAAATGAAGTCAGGAATGACGGGTGAGGTTACATGCTATAGCGTCATGGTTAGTGAAGTGCTAAATGAAACCATCAAATTACCCTTTGGCACATCTTCGGGATAAAAACTTTAAAAGATGTTGGTGATCTTTGAAATTAGTTGGCCATCAAATCAAACCATCTTGGATCAAAAGGTTGGTTGCTATGCTTGTTTGCTTTATTAACTCATTGGATATGTTTTTACACAAACCGTTTTTTTTATATATATATATCTTGTTTGATATAAGAGACGAATATGTTATCGGCTATATGAATCACGGATGTTAGTGTATATTTTAGAGAACCTTATAGAACGAGATATGTGGTTAGCTATTTGATTGTGAGTCGGTTGTGCATTTTGCTTAAATGGTTTCACTTTGCAAAAAGAAGGTACAACTTTCATTTCAATTTTACGATGCGGGTAAGTCAACCAAAACATTCGAGGTTTGTGAAATCACCGGATCTACTCAACGGAAGCCAATCTCGTATCGTAATATCTCGAAAAAGTTCCAAAGGTATGTGTTTTAAACCAGTTACATGATCTTAAGACCATATGAGTCTGAAATATGCCATCAACTACTATATGAATCACGGATACTAGGGTGTATTTTGGAGAACCTTGTATATTTGTTACCTATTCATCCGTGTCTTCGCATTCACGGTGGAATTTGGCATATTTGTCACCCGAATATGGAATATTACTCTACTGCTATAGGTAAGTCAACAAAATTCGGGGAAACATACTCTGGATGTGACGTCAAAAGATCCACCTAGTCGGAGCCAATCTGAGATCGCGACAACTAAAGAAGTTTCTCCGGTATCTGTTTTATTTTTACATGCATTTTAAATCTCAATTTGTTTTGAAGTTTTCGCTTGAAGATGTTCATATGCCATATATTTCCGCAGGGTAGAAGGTGCAACCTTTTGATGAGCTGTCTAAGGCAAACGTCCTTGCTAGAGGTAGAGCTTTTACATTAACGGGAAAACAACAATTACATGGAATGGATGGGTTGGAGGTTGATTGCCACAAAATACTGATTGATGAAGTAATAAAACCGAATTTCTGTCTACCCGTACGATTTTCTGGTATGGAAACATTAGGGCAAACTCTTGGAAAAGCGATTTCTTAGCCAAAGTTTGGTGTTCGGTTTCCGATCATGCTAAGAAGGTTAGTTGCTTGGCTTGTTTGATTTGTAAGTCGAATATACATAAACCAGTCTATCAATTATATGAATCACCGATCCAAGTGTAAATTAGAGAACCTAGAAAAATAGAAACATGTGTAACTTTCAAAAGTAACTAATAACTCTTTTAATCTTATGCAGAACCCTACCAGTAATTCACAACCAACTACTTCTCTGCGGAAGTCTCCTTCACGTAGCAACATCCCTTGATGGATCTAAGAAGCGGTCTCCTAATCTTTGCGAGAACTCTACCAGTAATTCCCAACCAAATCCTTCAATATCTCTAGAGAAGTCGTGCACATCTACGGCAGAACCTCTGTCTAAGACATCTAATGGAGTATGTTTTTTTTTGATTTTTTTTCTTCGTAAATCTATATTGCTAATTCTAGCATCTTCTTTTTATATGATGTTCATATGCCGTATCTCCACAGAAAGCAAAATACGACTTTTGGAATGGATCTAGGGGAAACGTCGTTGCTAGAGGCAGTATTTTACCTACGCTGCCTAACCAGAAAATACATGGACAAGATCTTCCTAAAAACTATTATGTTGTCAATATTCAGAAGGTTATAGTTCCATCGTTGTTAACCGAACCAAGTGGTGAGTTTAAGTTATTAGGGAAGCTAAAGATGGTTTTGTGGCATGGCCGAAAGATAATTGTTCCATCTCTCGATGACAAGGTTAGTTTCTTAGCTCTTTTGCTTTGTTAATCAAGTATATAAATAGTTTTACATAAATCGTGTATTCAGTTTGATTAAAGAATAAGTACGAGATAGAAATATTTTAACACCTAAATGGAACATGAATGCCAGTGTAAATTTGAAAATTGATATTTGGTTACGGATTTTATTATGGGCGTCAGCTATGAAAAATGCCACGGCCTTCAGTGAAGATGGCTTTATTACATTGTTGGAAAATGACTTTTGTCTTGTTGAGAATTCACATGACAGACGAATTCTCCTTGGATTTAGAATATATATATAATACATTTAATCTCTTGCTGCAGGAAACTCCACAGCATGGAAAACCTCATAAGCAACCAGAACCAGTTTTAGATTCTGAGAAGAAATTGGACAGTGACCTAAGAACAACAAGTAGCCTTGCAGAAGATAAACTGAATGAGGAGCACCTAGCGGTCAATCCACATTCGGGAGTCATGCGACCTCGACAAGCTTCCAAAGAAGATTAAAAAGGTGCGAGAGAAAGTTATATGTACAAAGTGTAGATCGGGCATACCAACTTCCGGATGGGAAACAGAGAGGATGACAAGGTTTGTCGCGTCGAGAATGTCACAACTTTGATCAATTGCTTGAAGAGACACCACCATCAAAAAAGTTGAAGAAAAGCTGATGATTTTTGGATAAATGCTCTTTAATATTTTTTTTTGCAAATTGTTAGACCAAAGCTCAACATTTTTTCTTGTGTTATTAAAAATAATATGAATTTGATTTAACCACAATTTATATAAAGTATAAGAAAATTTGGATAGTGCCAGGTGGATGGTTTAGATGCGTCATATCTGAACGGCTTAGAGGCGTCACACGCGTAATACACACGCTTCGAGGTTAATTGGCGTGGCTAAACATAACATAAAGACACACTAAACAAATATAAATTGGCGTGGCTAAATATCACATAAAGCCACGCTATATGGCGTGTCTATAGGTTCTCCGATGAACGGCTCCCAACGTTACATGTGGACGGTGAACGTTACATCTGAACGGTCAATATTGCATCATCTTAAATTAGATCCAACGATTCCTAATACGTCCACGTGGATCAAGGTAATTGGAAATGGGCGTGGCTAAATATCACATTTAGCCACACTCTATGGGGCGTGTCTATAGGATATTCAATGAACGGCTCACAACGTTACATGTGGATGGTATTCAACGGTTCCTAATACACCACGTGGATGAAGGCAAGTGAAATTGGCGTGGCTAAAACATAACATATAACCACGTTAAACCTATATGGCGTGTCTATCGGATAACCAATGGCTACACCTAAAAGCACTTAGCGTGTCTATAAGGAACCAAAGAGCCACGCCATAAAGCAATTTGTGTGTCTATAGTGAACCAAATAGCCACGCCAAAAAGAAATTTGGGTGTCTATAGTGAATCAAATAGCCACACCTAAAAACAATTGGCGTGTCTAAAGTGAACCAAATAGCCACTCCAAAAAGCAATTTGTGTGTCTATAGTGAATCAAATAGCCACTCCAGAAGCAATTAGTGTGTCTATAGGGAACCAAAGAGCCACGCCATAAAGCAATTTGTGTGTCTATAGTGAACCAAATAGCCACGCCAAAAAGAAATTTGGGTATCTATAGTGAATCAAATAGCCACGCCAAAAAACAATTGACGTGTCTAAAGTGAAACAAATAGCCACGCCAAAAAGCAATTTGTGTGTCTATAGTGAATCAAATAGCCACGTCAGAAGCACTTAGGGTGTCTATAGGGAACCAAAGAGCCACGCCAAAATAATAAATCGTGTGTCTATAGAGTACTAGTACTTAAGTTTTTGGGACACTATATAGCAACGCCTATGTGGCTCTGGCGTGTCTATTTCATGCAGAAATAGACACGCAAGGCAAGCGTGGCTATAAGCTACCTAAAACCACGCCGTGTAACCTAAAACCACGCAAGCAGAAGTCACGCTAAGTCCAAACCAAATTGGCGTGTCAAAACCCCTATGGACACGCCAATTTGGCGTGGCAAAAGGGCCTGTTTGTACCAGTGACACATACATACATACATACATACACAATAATGGAATATATCAATTGTAACGAAATATTGTTAAGCAACATCAAAATATATGCAATATAAACAGGCTTTTCTTAAACAGGAAAACGATTAACTAACAAATTCGTTACCTCAAATTCCGCAGCCTCTTCTCCCCAGAAAGATATATTATTAAGCGCAAGTTCAAATAAGAACTCTCCCCCAGTCTGTTGTTATCCTCTCGCAAGAAAAAAAAAACAACAACAAAGGAAACCTTTACCAGAGAAAGGTTGAATCGGGTTTAACTAATGCGTGCCAATAACAAAAGTTGAAAACTCGAAACACATATGTTATGCTAAACACAACTCATGTAAACACAAATTGATTCAACACATTGTGAATGTTCACATATGAGTTTCAATCAGAACACCTTATGATCCTTTGATAAAGCCTACCAACATGGGCTAGAACTTAATCCCGCTAAATCAAAAAGCCACACAAACCATAAGGATCTCATCATACGAGATCGAATATTAAGGTTAATGAAAACTGAAATCAGACATCCCATAAACCGAAAACACATAGCAAAAATATAAACATTCATGCACAGGCTATGTAATCGGTAGTTGCAAGAAATCCACACTACACCCCTTACTCAATTTTGCTTGACTAATCCATTGAAAGATGTGTGATCAAGAATATTTATTAATTGATTCCATGAAATGTTTTCACAGTACAATAGAATTACACTTAGAAATTAAAGCGCTCTTTAAACTTTCTCTCTCCTAATGACTTGCTTCACAATTCAAAAAGATCTCCCCCTTTCAACAGACTCATTTAGCCCTTTATATAGGGTAATACATAGTGGATGACAGCTAAGCTATCCTTTATTTTCGGGAATGTCTCGCGAAGTGTCGCAAGTGCACGAATATTCATTCTCGCGACACTTCTTAACCCTCGCCAGGTTTCATGTCTTCCAATTGTTTTGTTTGTCGTTATTCATCGCGTCGTTTATTTTAGCTCCTGCGACTCCCTCGCGACACCGTCGTTTATTAATCCGCGAACCTTGTCCGTTGCGATATTATGATCCTACATCTTGCCTCTTTTTCCTTGAATATTGCTTGAAGGGCGATTTGAAGGAAAAATTCATTGTTGTAATAATCCTTGGTCGCAATTGGTGAAGGAACGAGCGAAAGAATACTTTTCTTGAAAAGTACGTACTTGCCTCTATTCTTTTAGCGAAGTTAGAAGCTTCTTTGTAGTATATATATGAAGTTAGTCTCTGTCTCTCCTTACATCTCTCTCTGCGAGGGGGAGAATATTATGAGAATCAATATTTTGATTTGCCGCAACTACTTATCTTTATCTGTTTCAGCCCCCGTGCTATTATACAGATTTTGACTATTAAAGTCTTTTCTTGACACGTCTCTTCCACCCGTTTATTCTCGTCCGTTCGTGTCTCTTCTCGCATTAAATGCCCTCGTTTTTCTCAAGAATCTTTTTTGATTTTTCTATATATAGCTTTCTTTTCCTCCTCTTTTCTTCTTTTAATTTCTCTCTGCAACTTTTCTTTACTCTCTCCTTCCGCAATTTGCGCTCCTGCTCCTGTAACTCTTTTCTTCATCCCTTCTAACGCTGATCCTAATCTCCAACCTCCCATCCATTCCCATACTGATAATGGCTTTCATTAGTCGTGCATACAAAGCTTCTTTTGATGAAGTTCAACAGAAGTTGCTTGAGAAGGGTTTTACTCTATCAACCATTCCTGATCAAGAACCTTCATCTATTCTTTCTGCAAAGTTGTTTTCTGATCATCAATGTGATGATCAAAAAATTATAGTCTCGCTAGGTCAGCTTCTCGCAGGACTTCCCATTCCCTTATACAATCCTGAGATGCCCTTATTTTATGAAATCTTGGCCCATGAAAAATTCTCTCGGGCTGTTTATCAATTATGTGGCGATTGCATTCGCCTAATGCTTGAGTTCGCGAACCGTGGTCTTTGGCAAAGGATCTTTATACCCTAATCTTGTTAGAAACCCCGATTTCGCAAACTTGGAAATAGATCTTTGAGAAATACACTTTGTAGAGAACTTTTTGAAAATTATTGATGATAAAGATGAGGAACGCGAAATCTCATTTGGGGCATTCGCACTTTGAAAAAGAAGGATAATGTCCACGAGGATAAATTACTCATGCAAGATATTGGCGGCACCGGGCAATAATACTTCTCCTCGCCACTCCAAGGATGAGAAGTGGTGGGTTGTACCCTTGATTTTAAATGGCCCTTACATCGCGGGCTCGCATATTCTTCTGCGAATCTCGCGAGGATATCATCCTTGGGAATTCAAATGGCACGATAAGGCAAAGAGGTATGTTTTCCACTTCAAATCTTGCCCTCGCAACTTTCTTTTTATATTTCTTTGAGTTTTGGAATTTTTCGGATCGCCAAATTGAGAAGAAGCTATAAGGATGATCCGTTGGAGAGTACTCGACGATACTTCGCTCGCTTACGGGTGAAGTAAGAAACATTTCCTTTGTTATTTGAAACAATATTGTTGCCTCTGTTTCTTATCTTTAACCGTCTGCGAAGGTTGCCTCTGTTTCTTATCTTTAATTGTATCTTATCGAAGGTTGGAGTTGAAGAAGCTGTAGCCATGAAGGTTAGAAGTAAGGGTAAAACCGTCGTTCGCAAAGGTAAATCTTCTGCTCCATTAACTAAGAAGCGAAAGACTCGGTCTTCTTCTCGCCTTAGCTCAAGCTCCGAATCTTCGACGAGGATAACCATGATTCGAATCCCTCTCTCACTAAAGAGATTCCATTGGCCGGTTCTTCTATGGATCGGTTATCTAGCATCTTCTCGGACTCTTTCCAAGGAATGGGAGATGCTCCCCTAGCTTCCCTTTGCGGGGTTCTCGCAAATGTGTGTAATCTTTGCTTTACTAGAGGGCAATATAATTCTTTCAATGGAGCCTCTAGAATTGTGTCTCGACTTCTTGAACGCACTTGGATCTTTGGTATGCATGTAGTCATATTTCCTATTAATTTTAAATTTTTAAATATATGTATTAACGGTTTTTCTATCTTCTTTCATAGGTTGGAAAAACTTCTTTTGTAGTTGCCTCAGATCTCGAGAGAAGACGCAATAATCTTGAAAAGAGAAATTTACAATTGAACAAGAAGACCCAAGAGTTGGAAGTTGAAGTCGCGTCATCTCGCGATAAGATTCAAAAATTAGAAGCCGATCTGGACTCCCAAAAGGATAGAGTAATCACTCTTCAGAATTCAAATCAGCAGCTTTATGGTATAGTAAATTTCAATTCTCAAATCCTTTTCATGCTATCCTTTATTTTTCTTTGTCGACTATTATTCTCGCAGACGTATATAATCTCTCTCAGAAGAATCCATCCTTCTCCATTCATTTCCGAGCCTATGAATGATGATGTCCTTCTTACTCACCTCAATCAATCTCTAAGTAGTTTCTCAGATAAAACTAACCTCCTTTCATTAAAGGATCTTCAATCCAAATATCATCTCTTAGAGATCGAACACAGATCTAGTTTAAATTTAACTAATCGCTTTAAACGAATGTACCTTGATTCCGAGAAGAAAATCAAGACTTTAAGGAAGAAAATTAGTGATCTCATAGATGAGAATGATCGCATTACTAACGAGAGGTGCACGGGCGTTAGCGAGAATTCCACAAATCTCTTCTAGGTGTGCAAGTTGAACGAGATGAACTCCTTCATCAGAATACCATACTTAAGCAGCGAGAAGAGCAAGTTCGTTCTCTTCTTGTTATTAATAGTGATGATGAATTCGCACGGGCTGCGAAAGTTTTAGATAATGCCGGGAATAACTTAGGTGTTGATGTTAGTCTTCATGCAGAGCATACTTCCTTGATTAAAGATATGATATACGATAGAGAAGGTTACTTATTATACCTTCTTGCTTCTTACTTTTGTAGTATTGCTTGTAAATTATTAACTTGTTGTTACTTATTTGTAGAATCAGAAGAGACTTCAAGTTAGAATTAGAGAGCTTGAATCGAAAAAGAACAACTCGCTTGAGGAATTTCCAGCGAGAATTGAAGAACTTGAAACTGAAAAAGAACAGCTCGCAAGGAGTCTCTCCCTTCGCGAGAATAAATATGTCAAGTTGAAGAAACAATTTCTAACGACAGTGGCGAATTTTAATAATGATGCCGTTCGTTTTCGCAATGGAGCCATGGAGTATGTTTGTAAGGACCACAATATCCCTCTGCATTTATATCCCTGGCTTTCTGAAAAGGTTCCTGAGAATCTGCCTGTCTCAGATGTTTCTGATAGTGAGGCTAGCGAAGAAGAAAATTTCAGCGATGAGAATAATAGGATTTGAAGAATCGGATGAAGGAGAAGAATCACCAAAGAGATAATTCTTTTTGTTTTCTTTTTGCTTGTAAATATCTGTACATTTCAATCTTCACTCCTTGTAATATAATTGGCCAACATTATTGATGTATAACTCTTTCATCAGAAGATGAATAACAATATTCCATCCTTTCCATTCCCATATTTGCCTCTGGTATTTATCTTGGATGGAAGATTTTAGTTGTCATCATGTATTTTCTTTGGATAATTATTTTATTGTTATTGAAATGTATCGTTGCGACATGGTCGCGGGTATCTTCATAAATCAAGAATCCTACTTGTCTCGCCTTATCATTTCGGTAGTCTTTATTTTATCTCTTCTTGTTGCGACAAGGTCGCAAGCCGCCTTTGCATTTTCAAGCAAGGGCCCATTGACCTTGCCTTATCATTTTCGTGTGGTCTTCCAAGTTAGACCTCCCTAATTAGAGGTCTTCCCCTGCCACCTTTCATTGCGACAAAATCGCAGGACGTCTTTACACTTGCATGCAAAAACCCATTGATCTTGCCTTATCATTTTTCAAGTATTTTTGCCTCTGCAGGATGTTTTAGTTGCGGCAATATGATAAGCCTAAATATCCTTGCGAATATAAAGCCCCATGACATTGCCGTCGTGCGACGAAATCGCGGGACGTCCGTACACTTTCGTGTAAAGACCCATTGATCTCGCCTTACCCTCGCGTTAGTATTATTGCCTCTGCAGGATCATTGCACAAATATGACAAGCCTAAATTCTCTTGCGAAAACATAGCCTTATGACATTTGCGTCTGTTTTGACACTCCCCCTAATGGAGAGCGTCGCCCTTATCATCTCCCGGTTGCCCCTTCAAGGAGGCGAAACATCGGCCATACAAGACTAGCTCCTCCCATCCGGTCTTAACAACAACCGGTTGTTTTCGTGACCTCTTATCCCTTATACCTATAGGGTTTATGGTTACGAGGCTGCACCCTAAGTGGAGTTTTCTTCGGGCGAGTGCAACATATGCCAAGACTTGCCAAGAATGGCCGGGGTAGGTTCATCCATCCCGGGCACTGCAGCTCAACCGTGTACCTCGGCGCCTTGAGCATACAACGACTCTAGGAAGAGACCCTCGGTCGCCCAACCGGGGTATAACCTTATATATATAGTTGGGAATCCAAGGTACCTCTTAGGATAGGCTTTCATGGGCCCCAAATTTTCATGACTCGGGCTTCGGGAGCGGTGTAACCTTCCCCTGAGCCATGTCGAGAGATACCCCCTTATATGACGCACTTTAGGTCTTACATTTGCCTCTTACGAAATGTTATTCGCGAACTAGGGTGTACGCCATAAAGGTTCGTCTCATTCTTTTATTCATTCATCTTTGTTAAATCATTCAATCATTCATGTTTCATTATTTGTTGATGTTTGTTTGCGAAGTATTCGCAAAATTCCATTTCATTTGTTGTATTTTCATTTTTCTTTCTTAACCGAATTCTCATATACTCTTGATTGCGAGATTCTCGCACATCATTACTTCAATTGCTACTCTTTCCCCTGCTTTTGTTGATTATTCACTTCTTATGCCTTTTGTTCCTCATGCCCTTCGCTTCTTTATTATCAGAATATTCGCCTTGTCTCTAGGCATTCACCTCGCGAGGTATGTTCGATCCTTACTTCTATAGCATCCACCATCGTTTTTCCTTTCTCTGCTCATCTCTCACATGTTGCTTCCAACCCTTTGTTTTGGCATTTCTTTCTTGCAGACTTTCTACATCAACCTCGTGACATTGTTGCGACTCCTTCCAATCTCCTGTATAATACCAATGCCGTTTGGATGTGGAAATTTTATACATTGATGGTATGTTGATGCGACCCCCAGGATTTCATGAAGCCATGGCCTCCCAATCAGCGCATTATACGGAGATTCCACGTCAACCGCACAGAACAAAACATCAGTTGATAATCCTTGTAGAGGTATTCTCATGTGAACCTCTCCCTTTGGTTTGTTTGCAGTGCCATTAAAGCCATATATCTTGTATGTCGAGGGGATCAAATCCTCATCCTTTCCTCCCATCGTCTTGTAAGTATGGTAAAAAAGAATATTCACCGAACTTAGGTGTCGATTAGGATTCGGTTGATCGCCCGACAATCTTACGCTTCATCATCTTCTCCATCAACTGGTTTTGGGTTAATCTCTAGTTTCACAACCAACGGGCTATCATGTGTTTCTCTTCCTTTTGGCACTTCATCTGCGAGAGAAAGAAATAGTCTTGTTTGCCACTTTTCTAGCTGCGTCGTTCTCGCCGGACTCATTATTTCTTTATCATTAGCATCTCTCGCAAAGACTCTACTTGAGCACGTTGTCATGAAAATCTTCGATTGTGCGATAGGAGTGGACGATAGAGTTGCAATTCAAATTTTGGCTTTTGTTCCCACTTCTATCACAAATGTTTCCTTTCCTTTATTGACACCACATTACGTGCATCTCTGGTGGTGGTGGTAATGTCGGCCTTTTTCTTCTCCCCTTAGAAAGTGATTGACTTCCACGATCAATCATCACGAGAATAATTCTCTTTATGTTTCTACAATCATTTGTTTGATGCCCATGGAAGCGATGATAAGAACAAAACTCATGACTTACTGTCGCCCGGTGGTGGTTCCATTCCCACGTTCCAAGGTGTTGGTACATCTTCCATTACAAGTATAGCTTCCCAGATCTTTTCCACACTAGCATTCAGTGGAGGCATCTTAATCTCTTCCCATACTATTCTGCGACTTCTCTGCCTTGCATGATTATTTTGCCTCCGTCCACCGTAAGTTTCTTGTACATGATCTAGCCTCTGAATCTTATTATTGTTGTTACGGTTGTAGTAGTTCCTTTCTCGTTCAAACTCTTCTTGGTCATGGCTTCCCATGGCTACTATCTTCATTGTCCCTCATCGACCTTCCACCTTCTTGTCCTTGCGAAGTGCTCGCCACTTTGTATTTATGAATTGAGGCAATAAGCTTGCATTCGCATGACATTCGAGCTTGTGTTCGCGATTTGGATAAGAATTCATTTCATTCTGTCTTTCTTCTAAGGCGATATATTCTTCTGTAACTCTCGTGATTCTGCCATCGTGATTGTATTTTTGATTCTAAAAATTTGAATGTATAACAAGTTAGTCGCGAAGAGAGCATTCACAAATGAGAGAATGAGGTATCTTTCCTCAACCCGATCCTGCCATTTCGCTACACATGGTCCTCCATCTTATTGTCAACTGCCTTAAGCTCTCGCCAACCCTTTGCTTCAACCCGAATACATCTTCAATACCTGGTCGTGAAGAATTGTTACTTATGTATGCGCCCAGGAATGTGGCTTGTAAATGGTTAAATGATGTGATTGTGTTCCTTGGCAGACCCTCAAACCATTTTAGTGCTTCTCCTATTAGGCTTGATGCGAAATACTTGCATAGTATAGCATCATGATTCTCCCCTTTGTAACATACATCTCATGTAAGCCTTGATATGTTGTACCGCACAGGTTGTTCCATCAAAGATGTTGGTTAATGCAGGTAGATTGCACTTAGGAGGTATTCCTCCCATCTGTACTTCTAGTGTGAAGGGATTCTTCGCAGCTTCTGCGATGGCTTCGTCCAATTGTTTCCTTCCTCCTTCCCTTCTATTGTTCAGTAGTCCTCTCATTTCAGCCAGTTCTCTTAAGATTTGTTCATTTGCCTCAGAGTTTGACTCTACTGGTCTTTTTAGCTCTGCTTCTCTCCTTCTACGCTCGTGCCTGTTTTGACCTTCTTGCTCGTTATTTTCTTCTCTCCTTTCCCTGCGACGCTCTTCTTCGTTTCTTTCTTCAATTCGCACGCCATTATATCGGTTGTTCTCTCTTCTTGGCTGTCTCTCAGCTCTCATCTGCGCCCTCTCATATTCTTCATTAATATTTCTATTGGTACGATTTTGTTCCCTCCTTCTTTCCCGGTTGTCATGGTTATTCTACTAGGATTGCTTCTTCCATCTCTTGATTTTCCATTTCTGCTCTTATCCTTTCTCTCTCGCGAGCTAGCGCGTTTGTTCAATGTAGTGCCTCTCAATGTCATCCTCAATTTCTCGGTTTCTTCTCAATTCTTCTCTCCCCAGTGCAAGATCATTCTTCCTTTAATTTGGGTCATTCGGCCCTTGGAGTTGCATGTTTCCTTGATTCTCCCTATTCCGCTCATCTTGAAGATTTTCGGGCTGAGGAATATAACGATCTTCCATTTCCCCTCTTCTCTCGCCACGCTCTGTGCTTGGATTTTGTGTTTCTTGTTGGTTTTCTTCTTCGGTACTTTCTGTTGGTAAAACTCTCCTTCTTTCTTCCCTAGTCGACCTTGAACTTGATCTCACACTACTTCTTGATCTCCTATTTTGCAATCTCATATTTTCCATCCTCAATTCATGATTCTGTCTTGTCAAGTTTGCTCGTTCCTCTGCCTCTAGTCGTCTCTCTTCGTGTATTGTTTGTCTCAATCTTTCTATATTGCGATTTCTTCGTTTTACGGATTCATTTCTCCATTCATTCCTTGCTCTTCTCCTCCTTGTCCATTATTCACCATCTGTTGCTCCTCTTCCCTCTCGTCTTCAGAATCAGACCTCCAAGTATGTACACTTACTCTATCATAATCCACAGCCGCGTTTGCTCTTTGGGGAGATCGGTGGCTGATTTTGATTTTCTCCATCATTTCTCATATTCATCCTTGACGATTCTCTGTTTCATTCCTCCTTTCTCAGCCAAGTCTCCCACTTCTTCTTACAATCGTTGGTTGCCCTTGTACGTTTCTTCTTCTAGCCATTTCTCTTTTTCAATGAATTCTTGAGTATCTCTCCAAACCTTTTCTCTGTTAATCCAAATTCTTTCCAATTTCTTCGTCAATCTCTGCTCTCTCCCTGTTTCTAGCGCATATGTAGTTGCAAGAAATCCCACACTACACCCCTCACTCAGTTTTGCTTGACTAATCCATTGAAAGATGTGTGATCAAGAATATTTATTAATTGATTCCATGAAATGTTTACACAGTACAATAGAATTACACTTGGAAATTAAAGCGCTCTTTAAACTTTCTCTCTCCTAATGACTTGCTTCACAATTCAAAAAGATCTCCCCTTTCAACAGACTCATTTAGCCCTTTATATAGGGTAATACATAGTGGATGACAGCTAAGCTATCCTTTATTTTCGGGAATGTCTCGCGAAGTGTCGCAAGTGCACGAATATTCATTCTCGCGACACTTCTTAACCCTCGCCAGGTTTCATGTCTTCCAATTGTTTTGTTTGTCGTTATTCATCGCGTCGTTTATTTTAGCTCCCTGCGACTCCCTCGCGACACCGTCGTTTATTAATCCCGCGAACCTTGTCCGTTGCGATATTATGATCCTACAATTAGGAGAGAGAAAGTTTGTGGTGATTGTAATTTCTTTAGCTCTTTTCTATTTTATCTTGTAAACATTCAAGGAATTAATCAATAAAATCATTGTTATTCATCTTCAAATGTCTTAGTTGTGTGGATTATTGTAAGGGGTGTAGTGTAGGATTTCCTGCAACTACATATTGGCGCTAGAAAGAGCTGTTTGAGTAAGAATTGACATCGTGATTTGAAAGAAATTGGAGTGGTAGGGAAGGAATTTCTTATAATTTTCAACAGTTTACCAAAATTAAGAAATGGCTAGAAGAAGAAATGCATCCGAGCAACCAACAACTGTTCGAAGGAGTAGGAGAATTTCTGGAGAAGAGAGAAATGAAATGGGAGAATCCTCCAGAATGAACATAAGGAATAATGAAGAAAATCAAATCCAATCACCAATTCAACCAGTAGCAAATAGAACTGTGGATTATGATAGAGTAAGCGTGCATATTTGGAGATCAGACTCTGTGGAAGAAAGGGGAGAAGAACAACAATTGGAAAACAATGGACAAGAGGAGAGAAACCGAGAAGAGACTGGAGAAATAATTCATGGAAATGAAGAAATCGCAGCATTAGAGGCGTTGAGACAAACAATACATGAAGAAAGGCGATTAGAAGCTGAGGAACGTGCAAATTTAACAAGACAGAATCATGAATTGAGGATGGAAAACATGAGATTACAAAACAGAAGGTCGAGAAGCACTACAAGGTCAAGCTCAAGATCGGTTAGAGAGGAAAGAAGGAGAATTTTACCTACGAGTAAAATGCTGATGAAGAAAACCAAGAAGAAGCGCAAAATCGAGGCAAAAACATTGCGAGAGAAGAGAAATGATGGAAGATCGTTATATACCACGTCCGAGACTCTTCAAAATGAGCGAGAATGGTGGAAACCAAGGAAATAGGCAGCGTCGGGAGCGGAATAATCCAATTGATGAAGAAAATCAAGAAGAAGGAAGAAGAATATTGCATGGGAGAGAAGCACGAGAGGAAGCAAAAAGAAATTGAGGATGAAATTGAAAGACATTATCTTTGAGCAAGCACGTCTAGCTCGCGAGAGAGAAAGATTGAGAGCGAAATGGAAGAACGGGGAGTTAGAAGAGGCAATTCGCCAGAATAATCATGATAATCGAGAAAAAAGGCGAGAACAAAATCGCAACAATGATAATATTAATGAAGAATATGAAAGAGCACAAAGGAGAGCTGAAAGGCAACAAAGAAGAGAAATTGATAGATATAACGGTGTGCGAATTCACGAAAGAAATGAAGGAGAAGATCGCAGAGAAAGACGAGAAGAGAATGATGAACAAGAAATTCAAAGTAGACATGAACGAAGAACAAGAGAAGCGGAACTAAAAAGACCAATGGATTCAAATTCTGATGTAAATGAACAAATTTTGAGAGAATTGGCGAGAAATGAGAGGAATGATGAACAATAAAGGGGAGGAGGAAAGAGACATGTTGGATGAAGCCATAGAAGAAGCTGCGAAAACTCCGTTCACACAAGAGATACAATTAGGAGGAATACCACCGAAGTGCAACTTACCGACATTAACCAGCATTTTCGATGGAACAACTTGTGCGATACAACATATCAAAGCTTATATGAGATGTATGCTACAATGGGAGAATCATGATGCTATATTGTGCAAATATTTTGCATCAAGTCTGACAGGAGAAGCTTTGAAATGGTTTGAAGGGCTACAGAAGAATACAATAACATCTTTCAATCACTTGTGGGCTATATTTTTAGGGAATATATAAGTAATAATTCCTCGCGACCAGGTATTGAAGATGTATTTGGGTTAAAACAAAGGGTTGGTGAAAGTTTGAAGCATCTAACTGTGAGATGGAAGACAATGTGTAGCGAAATGGCTGGCCGTGTGGAGGAGAGATATCTCATCTTATCATTCATTAATGCTATGTTCGCGACAAATCTGTTATATATTCAAATTTTTAGAGTCAAGAATACAATCACAATGACTGAGTTACGAGAGCTTCAGGAGGAGTATATTGCTCTAGAGGAAAAGCAAAATGAGATGAAATCATACCCTGTCGCGAATACAAGTTCAGGAGCTGCGAATGCAAGTTTGTTACCCAAATTGATAAACACTGTGGCGAGTACTTCGCAAGGTCAACAAGGAATGAGGATACCAGATGATGGTCAGCAAAAGTTGGTAGCCATGGGAAGTCGCGATCAGGAAGAATTTGAAAGAGAAAGAAATTTCTACAACCGTGGTGGAAATAATAAAATTCAAAGGCTTGATCAGCCGCAAGAAACCTATGGAGGTCAGAGGCATAATCCGCAAGAGACTTATGGAGGCCAGAGGCAGAATTATCATAGAGGGCAGCGAGGTCATAGAGTCGTATGGGAAGAAATCAAGATGCCTCCACTAAACGCTAGCGTGGAGAAAATATGGGAAGCAATAATCCTGATGGAGAACATACCTGCACCATGGAACATGGGGAATGAACCACCTCCAGGTGACAGAAGTCATGAATTTTGTTCTTATCACCATTTTCATGGACACCTAACGAATAATTGTAGGAATATAAAAAGAATCATTCTCCGAATGATAGATCAAGGGAAGCTAAATCATTTCTTAAAAGGTGAAGAGAAGACTCAACCATTACCAACACCTCCAGAAATTCATAGAGTAAATACAACAAAAGGGAAAGAAATGTTTGTAGTAGAAGTTGGAGCGAAGGCCAAAAACTTGTTCTGCAACTCTATCGTACATTCGTACAGGACAGTTGAAGATTTTCATGATAGTGTTCTTAGTAGGGTTTTCGCAAGAGATGTTGACAATAGAGAAGTAATGAACATCGCGAAGACATCGCAACTAAAAGAATGGCAAGCGCAGATTATTTATTTTACCGCAGAAGAAGTACCTGATAGTGGCGAGATGCATGACAGTCCATTAGTGGTAAGATTGGAGATTAACCCAAAACCTGTTGATGATGAAGATGATGGGGCGAGAAAATTCATGGGCAATAAATAGAATCTTAATTGATCTTTGGAAGCTGTAAACATCCTTTTTTACCACACTTACAAGACTATGGGAGGTAAAGACGAAGATTTGATACCTTCAACCTATAAGATTTATGGTTTTAATGGCACTGCCAATAAACCTAAAGGAGAAACTCGTATGTGAATACCATTGAAAGGATTATCAACTGAAATCTTGTTTTGCATAGTCGATGTGGAATCCCCCTATAATGCATTAATTGGGCGACCATGGTTACATGAGATCTTGGGTGTAGCATCAACTTACCACCAGTGCATCAAATTTCCTCATCCCAGTGGTGTTGGAGTTATAAAAGGAGATTGGGCTGAGGGACTAAAATGCTATGAAGTCGATGTGGAATCTTGCGAGGAAAGGGCTGCTCAAAAGAAGAATTGGAAGCGGAATATCAAAAAAGAACAAAGAAGAGAAAGACCGATGGTGGACACAATAGAAGTGAGAGATGAAGATATATTGCGAAATCAATGCTTGAAAATAATTGGAAATTGCGATGGCCTCACAATAGAGAAAGAAATATCAGGGAATTTGAATGAAGAAACAGAGAGCAACAGGAATAAGAAGTGTAAGAAATAAATAGTTGATTTTAGAGTTGTGTAAAAAAAAAAAAAAAAAAAAAAATTGTTTTGAAGGAAAAAGACTTGTCGAAAGTACAAAGAATATGACGATTGAAGAAGGAGTACGCGAAAGTCTCGCGATTCATGATATAATGAAAGTTTGGTCAAATAATTACAGCGAGATCACAGCAAATGAAGCAAGACTATGCGATAATTTCGCAAAGCTAATGAGAAGAAATAATCAAAAATCAATGAATATCGCAAGAATTGATAGAAATAAAAGAATGAGTGAATGGGACAAACCTTTATGGCGTACACCCTAGTTCGCGAATGATATTTCGTTAGAGGCAAATGTAAGACCTAAAGTACGTCATATAAGGGGGTATCTCTTGACATGGCTCGGGAAAAGGTTACACCGCCCCGGAACCTGAGTCATGAAAATTTGGGGTCAATAAAGCCCATCCGGGGGAGATACCTTGGATTTCCAACTATATATATAAGGTTATACCCTGGTTGGACGACCGAGGGTCTCTTCCAAGGAGTCAGTGTATGACCAAGGCGCCTAGGTACACGGTTGAGCCAAGAATGCCGGGGCATTTGAAGTGTCTCGGCCATTATTGGCAAGTCTTGGCACATCCGCACTCGGCCGAAGAAAACTCCACTTAGGGTGCAGTCTCGTAACCATAAGCCCTATAGGTATAAGGGATAAGAGGCTGCGAAAACAACTGGTTGTTGTTAAGACCGGATGGGAGGAGCTAGTCTTGTATGGCCGATGTACGCCTCCTTGAAGGGGCAACCAGGGAGATGATAAGGGCGGCACCCTCCATTAGGGAGCTGATAAGTGTCTTAAGACGCAAATGTCATGAGGCTCTATTTTCGCAAGAGAATTTAGGCTTGTCATATTTGTGCGATGATCCTGAAGAGGCAATAATACTAACGCGAGGGTAAGACGAGATCAATGGATCTTTACATGAAAATGCAAAGACGTCCTGCGATTTCGTCGCAAAGATGGCAATGTCATGGGGCTTTATGTTAGCAAGAACATTTAGGCCTGTCATATTGTCGCAAGAAAAATATCCTGCAGAGGCAAAAATACTAAAGAAACGATAAGACAAGATCAATGGGTCATTACATGAAAGTGTAAAGACGTCCTGCGATTTTGTCGCAAGACAATAATGTCATGGGACTTTATGTTCGTAAGAATATTTAAGCCTGTCACATTGACGCAAAAATGAGGGGTGGCAAAATAAGACCTTTAACTAGGAAGGCAAAATAAGACCACACAAGAGCAATGATAAGGCAAGATCAATGGGTCATTACATGAAAATGTAAAGACGTCCTACGATCTTGTCGCAATGATGAATTTCAACATAAATGAAGATAAGATCACACAAGAAATTGAGTAACCAAATAAACTTGTGAAAATGGCTATATTTCTTCATTTATTTGTGAAGAATTAGCAACAGCAGTTGCGAAACTATGAAGTATTATAACTTAAAGGTTATCGATTTAATCTCTCATGTGAAAATAAATAACAGAGGCAAGTATGGGAATGATTAGAGTAAAAACTTGTTATTTATTTTCATATGATAGATTTACAGTAAGAGATTACAAAAATAGAAGATTAGAAGGATAAATGTACAAGTATCACAAGAAGAGAAAAAGGAAAATGGAGCTATCTCTCAGTTCATTCTTCTTTTTCATCAGAATCTTTATCAGACTCCTCTTCTTCTCTAGCATCACTATCAGAGACATCTGAGGAAGGCATATTTTCAGGAACTTCATCAAGAAGACAAGGATATGAAGAAAGAGGAATGTGATGGTCATCACAATCTGTCTCAATAGTTTGATTGCGAAAACGAACAGCGTCATTATTGAAATTCGCTACTGTAGTTTGTAATTGCTTCTTCAACCTGGAATACTTGTTGTTGTGAAGAGAGAGGTCCTTTGCGAGTTGTTATTTTTCAGATTCAAGTTCTTCAATCCTTGTTTGATATCTCTTCTCGGCCTCTGCTGAACGTATGATAATGAATCAAGTAACTTAATAGCAGTTTCACAAATAAGAAGTGGTAAAGTAAAGAAGAACAGTTAACAACCTTCTCTGTCGAAATCATATCTTTAACCAAGGCAAGTATGCTCGGATGAAGACCGACGTTAACACCTAAGTTATTTCGGCATTATCTAGAACTTTCGCAGCCCAAGCGAATTCATCATCACTATTTATGACAAGAAGTGAACGGATTTGATTTTCTCGCTCATTAAGTATGGCATTTTGGCGAAGAGATTCATCTCGTTCAATTTGGACTTCAAGAAGAGTTTTTGGAATTTCGCTAATGTTTGTGCCCCTTGATTAGCAATGCGATCCTTGTCATCTATAAGGCTATTAATTTTCTTCCTTAGAATATTATTATTCTCGCGGGAGCTAAGATATAAACGTTTAAATCGGTTGGCTAAACCTAAACTAGATCTATGCTCAATTTCTAAGAGATGAAATTTGGTTGAAGTTCATTTATTGAAAGAGAGTTAATTTTGTTCGACGAACTACTTAAAGATTCGTTGAGATGAGCAAGAAGAGCATCATTATCCATAGGCTCGGAAATGAATGGAGAAGGATGGCTTTTTCGAGAAAAGATTATAAATGTCTGCGAAAATGATAAGTCGAGACAAAGAAAAATAAATGACAAAATAAAAACGAGGAAAAGAGAAGAGTTTTGTACCATAAAGTTGTTGATTAGCACTTTGAAGGGTAGAAATTTTATTCTTCTCGAGTAGAAGATTGATTTCAGTTGTTGAATTCTTTCGAAGAAGAGCAGCAGTCTCATTTTCATTCTTCTTGCGAGATTCAACTTCTAGTTCTTTGTTCTTCTCCTTAAGTTGAAGGTTTTTCTTTTCAAGGTTGTTGCGCCTCTTCTCAAGATCTGAGGCAACAACAAAGGAAGCTCTTCCAGACTATAAAGAAAGATGAAGAAGCTATTAATATATGGTCTAAAATTAAAAATTATAAGGAATAGAGAAACATAGACATACCAAGGCACTGAGTGCATTCAAGAAACTGGGAGTCAATGATCTGGAGATCCCTTGAAGAGACTCATTACCCTCCAATAAAGAAGCATCACATATACTTGCGAGAGCTTCGCATATACCAGAAAGGTGATCATCTCCAAGTCCCTGCATGGAGTCTGAAAAGATATTAGACAATAATGTCATAGGAGATTCAGTTGGGTGATCCTCCTTCGCGGTATAAGTGTCTACATCATCGTCTTCTTCATCAGAACTTTCACTAGATTGAGGACTTGAGCGAGAAGAAGAATGGGTCTTTTGTTTTTTAGAAGGCGGAGCAGCAGATTTTTTTCTTGTAAAGAGGGCCTTTACCCTTTCTTTTGTTTCTCGCAGCTTTTGAAACTTCATCCTCGCCGGCAACTTCAACACCAACCTACATACACGAATGAAGATAAGAAACAGAGGCAACAATATTGTGAATAACAAGAGAAAATATTTCTTACTTCATCCGTGATTGAGCGAAGTATCGCTACTTGGCTTTGGATTTCTTTCATAACTCTTTCTCAATTTAATGATCTGAAAATTTCGCAAACTTAGTAGATATAAAAAGAAGGAAACATTGCGAAGCGAACGAAAATTAGAAAATGTACCTCTTTTGCTTTCTCGGGCCAATTAAATACCCAAGGATGATAATTTGCGAGATTCGCAGGGAGTACATGGGAACCTGAGATGTAAGGTCCGTTCAAAAATAGCGGGAAGATACACCACTTCTCATCTTTAGAATAGCGAGGGACATTGTTCTTGCCATAGTGCCAATCAATATCTAACATGAGTATCTTATCGTCGGGAATGTTCTCTTTTCTTTTCAATCGAGCACCCCAGCGAGATTTATCATTCTTCATATTTATCACTTCATAATTTTCAAAAAAATTTTCTACCGTGTACTTTTCAGCGACTATCTCTAAGCTTGCGAAATTAGGATCTTTGACGTTATCAGGATATAGAGACCCCTTACCAGCGCCACGATTGGCGAATTCAAGCATTAGACGGATGCAATCACCACTTAATTGATAAATAGCTCGCGAGAATTTCTCATGAGCAAGAATTTCATAGAACAAGGGCAGTTCGGGATTGTAGAGAGGAATGGGAAGACCTGCGAGGATTTGACCTAGCGAGATTATGATTTTCTGATCATCACACTAATGATCAGTAAACAACTTTGAAGAAAGAATAGATGAAGATTCTTGATTGGGAATAGTAGACAAGGTGAAACCCTTCTCTTGTAAATTCTTTTGAGTTTCACCCAAAAGGATTTCGTATCTACGACCAGGTGGAGCCATTCTCAGAATATGGGAATGATTAGAGAAATGAAGATCAAGAGAAAGAAGAAAAGGAAGATTTACAGTAGCAGAAACGTGAATTGCGGAGGAGGAGAATTGAAGAAAAATTGCAGAGAGAAAGTAAAAAAGAAGAAGAGGAGGGTGAGAAAACTATATATAGAGAAGAATTCTCGAGAAGATAAATGCATTTAATGCAAGAGGGGACGTGAATGGTCAAGAAAAAACGGTTGAAAGAGACGTGTCAAGAAAAGAGTGGAAGAAGAAACATGTGTAATAAATTCTGTGTAAAAGTACGGGATCGTAACAGACAAATATGAACAGTTACGGCATTTTAAAATACTAATTCTCATGACATTCTCTTCTTCGCAGAGAAGACATGAGAAGAGGCAAGATGTAGGATCAGAATATCGCAACAATAATACCTTGCGAGATTAATAAACGACGATATGGCGAAGGCGTCGCAGAAGAGTAATATAAATGACGCAATGAATGACGACAGCCAAAGCACGAGAAAGATGTGAAGATCTAGCGAAGTTTAGGAGTGTTGCGAGATTGTATACTTATACACTTGCGACATTTCGCAAGTCATTCCCGAAAATAAAGGACAGCTTAGCTGTCATCCATTGTGTATTACCCTATATAAAGGGTCGAATAAGCCTGTTGTAAGGGAGATCTTTTTCCGAGTGTGAGACAAGTCATTAGGAGAGAGAAATTTTGTGGTGATTGTAATTTCTTTAGCTCTTTTCTATTTTATCTTGTAAACATTCAAGGAATTAATCAATAAAATCATTGTTATTCATCTTCAAATGTCTTAGTTGTGTGGATTATTGTGAGGGGTGTAGTGTAGGATTTCCTGCAACTACAATAATGATAGTTTTATTCAAAAATAGACCTTATACAATAATTGAAATAAATTAAAACTTGATGTCTTTTTTCTCGAAAATAAGAATTCAATCTTATTTTTTATGAGCAACTTAATCCTTCATATCAGTAGTAGAGGAAGGCAGATTATTACTTTCAGTCTTCAGCTTGAGAATTTCTTCAAGAAGATAACCTTGTTGCTTGACCAGAATTTCTTGTAGTTGAGATGTTTTCGTGAAGGATTCTGCACGTACATGTAATTCTGTCTTTGATTGAAAACAAAAATGTGTCAATATCTCAATACACTGATCTTTCTTCAGCATATTCTCTCTTTCCTTCTTGCTAAGCCAATTTCTCCTTTTCATTTTCCTCTTAGGTTTCTTAGCATTAAGAGAAGGTGCAGACTTATTCTTAAAGAGATCTTTCAGATGAAACACCTTTGCGAGAGAAGACATCGGATCCTGACTCACAGTTTGGACAAGGAATGACCAGAGAATGATAAAGATCTTTTTATAGTTTTCATACTTCCGAAAATATAATATTCCTATAAATACGAATATGTTAGAATATATTTTCCATTACTAGATTTTATTCCCATAATATTACACATAAGTGCCTTGAATTTTGCTTCCTCATACACATATTTGGCACACAAGGTGAGGATGCAATTCTAATACCGATTAGGTGGTATTAGTATGAGATTTTCTCTCATCATGGGATTTAGAACAACCAGTGTGTTCTTGATCTAGTATCGTATGAAAAAATCTTCTCTTGTTACCTCGAATTAACGAAGTTTCTTGAGATTGGTTGGAGTTGCATATGCACTTCTTAGCAATTCTTGTTCTTGAGACAGTTTCACACTTTGTCTTATTTTTCCCTTTACCATTAGATGATTTTTCAACATCGGAAGACATTACCATTCTTAAAATGGTTAAATCACTAACGGAGGAAGAGGGAATCAAATCAACAATTAGTGCAATGTTAGTTGTTTCCTCTTCTTCAGAATTATATGAATCAGAGGTCTCGTATAGAGTTACAGCTAATGCCTTGCTTCCGGTGTATTTCCTAAGATTAGAACAGTTTTTAGCCATTTGACCAAAACCTTTACACTTAAAGCACTGAGGTTGATATTCATCATCTTCTTCTTGATCCTTTTTGTTCTTGACAGGAACTCGATCATGGGGTCGAGAAGATCGATGAACATCTTTTATAAATCTCTTCTTTAAGAGATCTCGAAACTGTCTAGTGATTAATGATAATAACTGTTCAATCTCATCGTCGGAATCTTCTGCAATCAATTCATCCGAATCATCCGGCAATCTATTTTTCTTCATGGGAGCTTTTGGAAAATTTTCAGTTTTAAAAGCAATTCCTTTAGCTTGAATAGATTGTGATTCATGATCAAAAATCTTTAACTTCCCAACAAGTGTGCTTCATGAGAGAGTTGAAAGATCATTTGCCTCTATGATTGCATGTTTCTTAGATTCGTATCTAGATGGCAATAACCTGAGAATTTTGCACACTATATCTTTTTCAGAAATAGTCTTTCCAAGAGAGAAAGAAGCATTTACTATCTCAGAGAGTTTAATATGAAACTCTTCAAAAGTATCATTGTCATCCATTCGAAGGTTTTCCCAATCAAATGTGAGAGTTTGAAGTATAGCTTTCTTTCTGATGTGATTCCTTCGAATACGATCTGAAGATTATTCCAAGCTTCCTGTGAAGTTTGGCATGTGGATACATGATGTTGTAGATCATGACTTACAACATGTATAATAGCATTCAAACCATCTGAATTCTGCTTTGCAAAAGCCTTTTCTTCGCCTGAATAATCCACTAAGCATTTAAACTCAGTTTCCGAACCTTCTATTTTCGGGCGATTATAACCATCTAAAAAAGCGGGGGTCTAACAACCTCACCCAATATTTCGTTTAGCAATCTGTATGGACTAACTCCAATATACTTTCAAGAGAATCAACTAAACAGTCAGACTCAATCTTTAGAAAAGTATATCAAAAAGTTATATCTTTGTTTTTTAATGTAATCAGTAAATCAAATAGATAGAAATCCGTGAGCCTGATTAATATAAGAAACAACTTGGACGGTATCAAAGACCAATATCCAAGTGTCAATCAATTCAATCAACAACCCAAAGGCCGGATTCAAGAACTGATTGAACTTACGCACAACCTGTGATATTTCAATTATATAGAAAATATAATGCGAAAAAGAAATAACACAGACACCAGAATTTTGTTAACGAGGAAACCGTAAATACATAAAAACCCGGGACCTAGTCCAGACTGAACACCACACTGCATTAAGCCGCTACAGAGACTAGCCTACTCCAAGTTAACTTCGGACTGGAATGTAGTTGAGCCTCAACCAATATCACACTGATACAGGTAGAGTTGCGTTCCTTACGCCTCTAGAATTACGCCGGATTCTGCGCACTTGATTCTCTTAGATGATCTCACCCATAACTAAGAGTTGCTACGACCCAAAGTCGAATACTTGATAAACAAATTTGTATCACATAAAAAATCTGTCTCACACAGATATACCTACGTGTTTTGTTCCGTCTTTTGATAAATCAAGGTGAACAGGAACAAATTGGTAAACCAGACTTATATTCCCGAAGAACAACCAAGTAATATCAATCACCTCACAATAATCTTAATCGATTAACGAAACAAGATATTGTGGAATCACAAACGATGAGACGAAGATGTTTGTGACTACTTTTCAATCTTGCCTATCGGAGAATAAATCTCGAGCAAATCTTAAAGAAGATAATACTCGATCACAATATAAAACAGCAAGATCAGAACACGCAACTACATAGAAAATAGTTGGGTATGGCTTCACAATCCCAATGAAGTCTTTAAGTTGTTAACCTACAGGGTTTTAGAAAAACCTAAGGTTAAAGGAGAATCGACTCTAGTCGCAACTAGTATCATACAGGAGGTGTGGGAATTAGGTTTCCAAGTTGCTAGAGTTTTCCCTTATATAGTCTCCAAATCAGGGTTTGCAATCAATGCTACCTTGGTAACAAATCATTCAATATTCACCGTTAGATGAAAACCTGATTAGATTCAAGCTAATATATTTCAGCCGTTAGATCGAACTTAGCTTGTCATACACAAATGAAATGTACCAGCATTTAGATAAAGATAGCCGTACCTAAACGTGTACACTTAGTTGGTTCAACAATAGTTAACCGGGGTTATCCATATGAACACTTTCATATCAACCTTATTCATCTTTATCACAACTAGTTCAAATGACTCAAATGAAACTAGTTAGAGAGTTGTTCAATTGTTTATATTCTCATAGAAGTATACAAGACACAATTGAAGCAAAATCGATTTTGATTCAGTCGAATCATTTCATGAGCATTATAGCCACGGTTTGCAAAAGATTGCATTCCTTAACATATAAATGTATTAGTTTATGAATCATTTCATGAGCATTTTAGAACATAATCTACTCAAGTATGCAAACGTGTACGCATACTTAAGTGGTCGTACTTAGTTGGGCTCGCCAGTATGTGAATGTGTACGCATACCTCCAAACTCAGTTGAATTCCGGAACTTGAACTTACGCCAGTACGCGTACGGGTACACATACTAAGTTCCCGGACTTTCATTAACCAACCAGTACGCGTACGGGTACGCATACTATGGTTCCCGGACTTGGACCTACACAAATGCGAGTACACACACTGTGTTTATATCCAATCATGGTTACTTGTTCTAAACTGTCATTTCAATCATTGAAACATTCTTAGAAGAAGAGAATACATGTCTCATACAACTATTAGCTTCAAAGCAATTTTCAAATGATCAATACGAAACATTCCGAGGCTACACCAAATGATTGCATCACACAAATCATGTAAGATGTTACCAGACGATTTTCACATGATCATCTTTTGACTTTAGTCAAGGATAAAAGATGAACTTGGTTAAAGCGAAAGCTTACCAACACATATTTCGAGAAATAGATAAGCGAGATAAACTCGGCTCGAAATATCAAATGTGTATAATGAAGTCTATATAGCCATACGACTTTTGTCTAAATAGGAGATATAATATAAATAGACTTTCCAAGTGATAGATGAGTTCAAGTCTCCACATACCTTTTGTTGATGAAGTTCCACAAGTTCCCTTGAGTAGTTTTTCGTCTTTAATCGATGAACGCCGTGAAGTCTAAAGCTCAACTACACATTCTATCCTAATCCGAGACTTAGTTATAAGTAGACGAGAAATCAAGGCTTATAGTTTTGGCAACTAAACTTGACAAACAAGCTTGAGATAGCAACGCTTGCGAGATCTACAAACAGTTCTAAAAATCCCGTCGATACGTCGATCTAGTTTGACAAAATCTTATATCAGAAGATAAGATTCTCAAGAATAAACAAACTAGTTGCAATCAAAGTTTCAACAATCGTTAGTCAATCATATCTATCGAAAACTAATAACACCGCTGTAGCGCCCCCTAATCTAACAACTGACTAATCTAAGAGATTTACTACATAAATAGGCACTAACGATCTAAAACATCTAATTAAATATTAAGAAAGAAGTTCTAAAAAAAAGATTAACTCGAATCTATACCCTCTCTGAAATAAATACAAGAACTCCTCTCAAATGATACATATTTTTATAGTGAGTTGGTTTACAAGTAGAATATAAACACAAAATAATATAGCGGAAGCTAACCAACTAACGAAACCAACTCCTCGAAGCCTTTATCGTCGCGTTCACATCTTGAATCTGTCTCTGAAACTGAAAGTGGGAACGGTTGATCACATCATCCCTAAAAGGGGTGCCCATTACAAATAATAACTAACTTTCAAGTAATCACTAGAATGATTTAAAGACAATGCAGGTTTTACTGAAAACCGATAAAACACAGAAAAACAGATAAAGCATATTAAAATAATAAGTTATACTGAAATATAAAGTTCTACCAACCATTAAACCGGCACACATTCACAACATAAATAATAGTTGAGCGGCGTCTTCCTTCGGAGTAGCAAGGCATGACTATTGCGGATTCTTCAATGATCATTAAAGCGCCCATGAGGTTTTCGTCCTCAAGTCATAAACGATGTGTACCTTACCAGTACCTTATTCTACCCGCACTCTACATAGCAAGTGTCCAAAGAGATCTAATGGTAACAACATTATATCCAATCGAAGTGCTTACATAGTGGAGAGCCCCCTTTACCATCCCCGCGTAAATCCAACAATATTATATAAGATTCTCAACATCATTCTCTCTAAACACCTAAACATAATATAATAACTTTTGAAAGTAATTTAAAAGAATAATAAACATCCATGTATGAGACATGCATTTCCCCCGTACAAAAATAGGGAAAATATAATGGCCAAATTAAAACCAGACCTATATAATATTCAACCCAACGAGGCCTATCTAGGTTTGCATAAATTAGGTATAACATTTGGGGGTACACATCTCACACCAATCAAAAGAAAACCTTCTCCCTTTCATGCTAACAATAAATAAAGATTGTAACAACTTTCCAATCAATGGAAAGAATCACTTTTGAAAATAAGTAAATACTCCCAAAACACAGATATTAGTTGTTTCTAAAGATCCAAGCCCATCCCAAAATGTAAAAGAAAACTAGTTTGTAATATACGCATATAATACATGCATACACTATCATATAATAAAAAAGATATGCATGGATTTCACAAAAGATATATTTATAAACAATAATGAATACAAGAGAGTTCGTTATCGATTCCCACCTCTTTTGATGACTAGCCTCGCATACCTTGAGATCCATAATCCACTGGTTAATTCTTTAGATCGGTCGTTGTTAATAAAGATTAACTGTTAATCACACAATCACACTAAGGATTAACAAAAAGGCTCATACAAGGCTCATTACACAATCTCATACAATCCTCTAGTTATAAGTTAAATGAACTATCTAATGGTTCCAAGCCCATTTATGGTTCTACACATTTTCATTATCTATCTTTATCATACAAAGGTTTACTAATCCAATTAGATTGGTTTTATAGTCCATTAGATATGTCTTATGAATATCTACAACTTTGTAGAAGGAACTAAAGGTTAATTCGGACCATAAGGGGTCCAATACATCTAATTATCAATGACACTAAGCTCAAAACCACTAAACTCGGCCCATTAACACAAGGCCTGGTCACCTACAGTCACTAACGGTCAACGTCTGGTCAGAGAGATCAACTAACAGTCAACGTCAATAGTCAAGGTCACGTCCAGGTCATAAAGTTAACTCGGTCAAGGTCCACTGAGTCAAGTCTGGTCAAAACTGGTTAATGAGTCAACTCAGGGTTAGACTGATTGATGTGATTTTAAAAGTTGAGTTGTAGTAAGAGTTCGTTCAAGACTTGTGAAAGCAGATTTTAGACTTAATTTTAAATTAAAAATATAGCAAACTTAAATAAAAGTGATATGAAAAATATGGAGAAGACTGGGGCTATGGATTCCACTAATTACCAATATCAAAGTGATTAATATTCTCTAATTATAATTATGCAAATCCTTCATTCAAATTGATTCTTAATATTTCAAAAGTTGATTTTTAGAAATAACAATTGTAGATCGAAAGTATGGGACATCAAACCCTAGGCTAGCATGCTCCATCAATTGAAATAACAATTGTTTAACAAAACCATTTTATCTATTTATTTATCAAGGCAAATAATCATATAATAATTGCATAAATTAAATAAAATAGAGATTACCACTTTTCATTGGCGAATTAGCTTCCTCGATGAAATAGAGAAAAACTATTAAAAACCGGGTTTGTAATAATTATATTTGTTACAAACCGAACTGTTACAAAGTACGATATGAATGAACTGTCGTTGTCACTGTGGCAAATACGACCGTCCCTTGTGTGTCTTATGTTCTTCACAGCAGCAGAAACTGGCGATTCTCTGCAGCTTGATTTTCTCACTCTGTAATACTATGTCTCCCTCCCAAACTCTCGATAACCTCTCACTGATATACCAGCACCTATTTATAACCCAGCAGCAGCAAAATCTCACGTAATAACTTCATATAATTCTCCATTACTCGGCATTATTTTTCACGGCCAGTTTTAGATTGTTTTGATCTCTACACGCGTTCTGAAGCTTCCAAGTTGCCATATTTAACTCCTTCACACTCCAAATAGTTGTTAGGGTCTTCCGAACACGTGCAAACTCCTCTGTTGCTCGCACAATCTTGTGAATATCTCCTCCGATGAGTATCTCCCTGATTTCTTCGAACCTTGGTATTCAGCCGAACTGGATCGAAACAACACATGAATAATCCCTGTCTAGCCCATTGGAGTAGACCCAATTAATTCCAGCCCTTTAGTCTCACTGCAACAAGCTCAAATCCCAAACCCTAATTCCGGCAATTAAAACTTGGTTTTACCGCCATTTTTCAGAATTCAAACGAAGAGGAAAGGTTACCCCCCATCCAGAGCAGGGGTGCGAATAGTAGCTTCCTTGAGGGGTGTCGTGAGGGTGCCCCTTATCCAAATTATGGGAGTCTGAATATCAAATGTCCTCCGGGGGTGCTCCTCGCAACTTTTCGAGCCGATTTTTCCAAAAAATATTTATTTTCCAAAAATACCTAAAAATACATAAAAACACAATATTAGTACAAAAATCGAGTTCCAACAATACCAACATTGAGGACAATTCAGACACAAAAATGTGTCAATCACTGATTCACCTCAGTCATATATCCTAAGTCATCTAAGGACAGAGTTAGACAGACAATCTGACTAGGATGACAAGTATGTATAAAATACAAGGCCAAAGCCTTAACACAAGCCAGAGCTATTGCTCAGGCCAAAGAATACTTATACATACACAAGATGCAACACAAATATGCCAAGGCTACAACCAACAACCTAACTCTTCTTCATTAATTCATTTCAACCAGATTAACTTCAACTATAATACTTCAGTCATACATTCAATTCAAACTTCATACTTTCTAATTTCAGTCACAACCATTGTCTTTACCATGGCAGCATCAACATCCATAGCGAAACTAAACATCCACAACAGTGCCAGTGATACAATCCTCCAATAATAACACAAACCTCATCTTCATTAATATCTCAACTGCAATTTCAAAAGTTAAGTATCAATTCTTATTTTCCATACTACCCATAGGCTACAACACCACACATACAATATCACCAGTACCACCAGTTCAACTGAATCTCAACACACACCCTTCACAGTCTCAAGCCAAAACTATAACCTGCGGAACTGCAATCTTCTTCAAATCTTATCTTTGTTTCTCACCTGCAACAATCCACACATCAAACTGCCACCATTAATTTCTCAATTCCCTCAACCCAAACATATTCACAACCATAACAACTTCCCCTTCAGTTCAGCAGTTACGACTCCAACTAAAGCCACCAACCATCGATTCTGACTCAATCTTTTCTTTACAGGTTTAATAATTCTTCAGATTCATCACTCCCCAGTTCTTTATTTCATTCACTAGTAACTCTCTGTGTTTCTCTTCTAATCTAAACTGAAACACAACTTCATTCTATACTTAACTCGATCTCAGTTCAGCACTACCAGTTCAATTCCATTACCTCCAGAATTATCTCATCTGCCTCAATGCCTTTACAGCTCTACCACTTGCTCTACCAGCTCCACCAGTTACCGCTGCAACTTTTCGGTTTGCGACTCCAACTTCGCATCAATCTTGGTGTACCAATTCATACATCTCCTAATTCATACATACCACCACCAAATTCAGTTAACTACAATAGCAACTCAACACAGACATCCACATGCAACTCCACTTCAATCATCCAACCCAGTTCATTCAAGAACAATTAACAAACCATCTCTTCATTGCCTCCACCTACAGAACATCTTCATAATTTCAAATACATAATCATCTCCCAACAACAATTATCAACCACCACAACTCAGATCAACAACAACTCCATTCTTATAACTCAACCACATCTCTATTAATCAACAGAACCCAATTCCATCTTCATTATCTGCAAATCAACCTAAAAACCCTAACTGCTCCAACATCATCTAACTCTTTTTCATGTAACTCAAATTCCTAAAGGAATCAGATTAAACTATAAACAACCTTTCCTACCCTAATTAACAACAAACCCACGAAATATAACACCAAAACAAACTCAATATCATAAAGGAAATCAATCAAAACCGAAACCTTAAATTTAATCTTCAATTTACCTTTTCTTTCGATTCAACACCAAAGAAGCTTCATATCTTCAATTCAATATCAACCCCTCGGTTCTTCATCCATCAAGGATAGTAAGTCATCATTAATCTGTATAAACCCTCACTTCAGAAAACCTAACTTCGATTTACAGCAGCAACCAATTCTCATCCTTCCGATCTAATTCAACCACATAATCAACATCTCCGTTTTCGATTCAACTTACTAACAAGCTTCTATGAACTATTCTCGAGAGACTTAAGCTTAATCCATTGAAATGGAAATCGGCAGAGAAAAAGGGAGAGGGAACTGAATAATAAAAGAAAAAAAGAAAGAAAGAAAGAAAGAAGAAGAATGAAGAAGAAGAAGAAGAAGAAGAAAAATAAGACTGAAGTTTATCTTCTCAATTTACTCCCGATAAGACCAAGAGAAAAACTATGGAATATCCGCTGAATTGATAAGGGTATCCCCAAACGGTTCAATGGCAAAAAACTATTTTTCCCCTCTCACTAATTTGATGAAATCTTCTTCGTCTGACATCCGAATGACTCGTTCGAGTAGTCCATTTCGCATAACATTTCGATATCTTTCCAACGGTACTAGTTTCGTATCTAGATCGTTGTTAGATTAATTTCTATTAATTAACATTCGTGTTAATCTAATCGATTCATTAACGGCTAAATCATGTCTTAACTGGTCTAATAGCATTGACGAGCTTGAGGGTCGTTACATTCTCCCCACCTTATACATTTTCGTCCTCGAAAATCGAATCATCCTTCTTAACGTTCGAAACTCCCCACCTTAAAGAAAAATACTATCTCTCGGCTAAATGCAAGTACTGCTCATACTTACAAACGCGCGAAAAGCAACTCATTTTAAATGAGTTCGAAACAACAAGAAAAGAAACACAAGCCTATTTGGTTTTCTACAACTAAAAACTATAATTTGTAGTTCTAAGTTCAATAGACTAATTTCCTTTTTCATAATAAAATTGTCTCTAAGCTCACTATGGTGAATTTGATTCTAACATATAAGTATGTCTAAGTTCTCCGCGCTAAAATTATAGTCTAGTATTTAATAATTTCTTAATTTAATGTAGTGTATCCATATAACTAATCTTACACTTTAATTAATATTAAATCTTACATTTTTAATTAATTTAAGACTTACAATTTTATGTATTTGAAATTTTACTTAATTTTAATCATCATTTTATCAAAATTAAGTTATTTTAAGTTATTATATAAATTTACCTTTTGATTCAATCATTTGATTTGATATTAATATATACTAATACTTTTTATTGCACACATATTACTCATATATATATATTTCTGCTTTCAAATATTCAATTTAATTTTTTATTAAATGTATAGATTTAATTCCTTTATTAAAAATATCAATATCATATTTCATATTAGAAATAAATTAATTTTATCCATATAACTAATTCTAAATTTGATTTCACGTAAATCTATAATATCTACTATTTTGACTCTACAGTTATACGATATATAAATTTTCTAAACATTATTTATTTTAAATTTGCTATGAACATATCTATTAAGATACTATTATCAACAGTGTTATTATTTTCCAGATCTTTATTATGTTCGTTATGGTTTGTTGATAGTCCAGTTGGTACACTAAGTCTTAATTTCCTAAATATGACTCTACATCCACGTAAGATTGATATAATTAATTTTATTTATTCCTATTGAATCCGTATACTATATCTTGTAAAGCACTGGCATTGGTAATTTAATATTATTTCAATTTGAGTCTACCTAAAATTGTAATGTATTCTAATAGTCTTTAGATTTCTCTATTAATGTAAGATATCCTATTAATATGCGAATTTATTTTCTTTCAAGTCTACTTTTGTACTAAGCATCCAAATACATTATTATTTCTTCATGTGTATTTGTTTTATTTTAATGATCTACTAAATCAGTTATTGGACTAAAGATAATTTAAGTATAAGATTACTAAGGAATTTAGTCTTTTTATATGATGCAATATATTCGCACTTTCTTAAGTCTAATCCTAATAAGTTGTATATTATCTATCTGATTTCAAAGCACAAGAATGCATTTTTATTTTTATTTAATTACAACGTCTGACTGTAGATGATTACTTATAATTTTGCGTAGTTACTTGATCCAAATGATTACTTTTATCATTGTACATTTACTAATGATATTTTAATTAGATAAAGTTCACTACAATACCATTTGATAAGTGTTAATATTACTTTTGTTATGATTATTAGTGATCCTATTATCATTTATTATTATTAACACTAATGGTCGAACTATTATCTTAACTACCTTTACAATTTAACTTTATTTCTAATTTAATAGATTAATGGTTCTAATCACAAGAGAAGGTACTCTATTAGTTTCTAAGTAAAATTTGGGACCTATCAGTTCACTAATAAAAGCAAGTTCTCGTTTTACGAATGGTTATCCATGCATGTAGTTGCCCTGTCTAGGCTGATCAGACCTGACAATGCTTTCCTACGGCCAAAAGACGACACAAACATATCCGAATTACAAACCTCACTATTCTCCAGTGTTAGATTATTTAAGTGTTAAATAACTGAGACTAATAAATCTCTAATTTCCTATTGAAATTTCTAACTTATACTATAATTGGTTTCAACCTACAATTTTTACTTCATAAATATATACACACAAACAATAAGCAAGCAATCAACATGCTGAACAAATCAATCAATCAGTTCAAGAATATTTTAGTTCTTTATTATTTTTAGTGAATTAAGATTTATCTCACAAACCCAACCCAGTTCCAACTATTCTGGTTCACTATCTTGCACTGGCTATTATCTATTGTTTCCCATGTAAGATCTAATAGTGAGCTCTGATACCAAGTCTGTAGCGCCCCCCTAAGCTAGCAGCTGACTAATCTAAGAGATTAACTACATAAATAGGCACTAACGATCTAAAACATCTAATTAAATATTAAGAAAGAAGTTCTAAACAAAGATTAACTCGAATCTAAACCCTCTCTGAAATAAATACAAGAACTCCTCACAAATGATACATATTTTATAGTGAGTTGGTTTACAAATAGAATATAAATACAAAATAATATAGCGGAAGCTAACCGACTAACGAAACCAACTCCTCGAAGCCTTTATCGCCACGTGCACATCTTGAATTTGTCTCTGAAACTGAAAGTGGGAATGGGTGAGCACATCATCCCTAAAAGGGATGCCCAGTAGAAATAATAACTAACTTTCAAGTAATCACTAAAATGATTTAAAGACAATGCAGGTTTTACTGAAAACCGATAAAACACGTATAATCATATAAAGCATATTAAAATAATAATTTGTACTGAAATATAAAGTTCTACCAACCATTAAACCGGCACACATTCACAACATAAATAATAGTTGAGCGACGTCTTCCTTCGGAGTAGCAAGGCATGACTATTGCGGATTCTTCAATGATCATTAAAGTGCCCATGAGGTTTCCGTCCTCAAGTCATAAACGATGTGTACCTTACCAGTTCTTATTCTACGCGCACTCTACATAACAAGTGTCCAAAGAGATCTAATGGTAACAACATTATATCCGATCGAAGTGCTTACACAGTGGAGAGACCCCTTTATCATTGATGAGTGCCAAATATTGCATATTTATACACCTTTTTATTGGCATTTTACTCATCTTTTGTGCTCAAGAATCAGATATTATCCCAGATTCTGTATTTCCTTTGTTTTCAAGAATAAATATTTGTACTAATTAACTTTGTGTTTTTAGGTAATAAATAAAGCTCGAGAAACCGAGGAGCCCAAAGAGCGAAGAAGTGGAGTCGAGCATCTATGGAGCAGAAGCCAAAGCCCGCGCGCAACGCTTGCAACCCAACAAGTAGGAACTCATCTACAAGACATGGGCTTGAGCTAGACCCGATCCGCGACCCGGATCCGAGCCCATCCACTCCCAGCCGTTGAGATTTCACTCATTCGCATCCTACGCTCGCTGCTTCCACACGCATCGAAGTTTGCTGCTCCCGCTCAACACCAGATCACGCCAAAACCGCCTATCACCCTCGGCCGTTCAGATCTCCATCAGCTCCATCCTACGCTCGCTGAGGCCTTCCCATCATCCTTCGCTGTCCCTGCTTCACATCGAAGCACCCTATACCTATACCACTCGAGTAACCCTCATTTCTCCCTCACCTTTCTCTTTCTTCACCTGCTACCTCCATCAGAGAAAACCCTATCGACCTTACCTCCACCTCCTTCTTCCATGCCTTTTTACAGAGTCATCACCACTCCATCCCCTAGCTACGCTATCACCAACAACCCCTCTAGCTTCTTATCCGCCACCCTTGCTTCATTTCTCTCTTACATAGCTTCTCTTTAACCTAGAAGCTAGGTTTGAGATGAGTGAAGCTAGGGTTTTCATCAACCACCCCGCATGGTCGATTCAGAGGAAGACAAGGCGCAAATCAGGTTTGGGTACTCGTGTATTTGCTATTTGAGTGCTTGTTTGTTATAAAAGAGATTTTTGGGGGAGGGAAGAGGATTCAGTCAGTTTTTAGTTTTCAGTTTTAGGGTTCATGTTAGTTTGCAATTTGAATCAACTCTGTTTCTTAATGTTTATCATGAGCTAAATTTACTTGCTAGGATTTACATGAAGCCTTAATTCTAGTTCTGTTGTTCAACTATGTTGTGATTGTTCTTGAATGCTTAAATCTTAAGATAATTTCAATCATTGCACTTCAATACTTTGCTTTCACATTGAATATCATGTATTCATTGTAGCTAGGATTAAACTGTATTGATTGTGCTCAGCTCATGCTTAATAGATAGCTGCCAAACTCTTGACTAATTGTGCTTAACTTAGACAATTAGTGCTCTGGCTTGGTACTTTAGTTGTTGATTAAATTATTACATTGGTGAAACCCTTAGATAAGTGAAGCTTGACACACTTTACCTATCTTTAGAAAAGAACATTCAAGCTAGTTGAATATCATAACTTGAACCAGTGGTGGATTGATAATCCTGGTACCACTCAATCAGCATCTTATACTTTACTTTGTTCTTGAACATTTCAGTTCATAGTCACCAACTTCAAATCAGTCGTAAAGACTTTAAACATAAAGCTTATATCTCTGTCACAAACCCTGAAAACAGTTGAGAAACCCTGAGAATAACATAGCACACCCTAGTTCCCTGTGGAAAGACCTGTGCTTGCCACTGCCTCCATTGGCTCTGTGCACTTGCAGAATTAGAACATAGGAAAAGCATATTTCTTTTGCTACCAAGTTTTTGGCGCCGCTGCCGGGGAACTGGTAGCGTGCTACTTGTTCATTAGAGGTTAAGTTTACTGTTTTCAACCCTTCCTTGTGCTTAACCCTGCTATCATTGCTATAATTTGCTATAATTTGCAACTCAGGCATAGCTCTGAGCTCTGCCATTGTTGTCTTGCCCTGTGCTTTGATTGTGAGACCTTGTGAACTGAAATTTTTCTTTCAAGTCACGGTACTGTGGAGCTTGGTGGGAGAAAAGCCCACTGTGGAGTGCCTTCAACCCAAGTATTGCACCTTTGGTGGTATTGATTTCTTAACCCTACTTCTACTCTGTCGTATGCATGAACTAGTACTAGGCCTTTCATCTTGTGAGCCATCCGCCACACCGCAAGCCCCGTAGCCGCAGACTTTGACACAGCCAAGTTGGCTGAAAGCTCAAGTGAGACTTTGTGATAGTTCTCATCTGAGCAGTTGTAAGCCTTGCCTTGTGTATTCCACAAAACCCCTGTAGCTGCAGACCTTGAACCCTGTGAGCCTTCTCATTTGCTAGCCCCTGAAGCTGCAAGTGTGAGCCATTGAGCAATTTGTGCATGCTGTGAATCTGCGAAACCCTGAGATTGCCCAAGCATACTGCTCCACCCTGTTGACTTGCTAAACTGTCAGACCTGGCCCCTGATTGCATGATAAGATTCTTGCTAGGCAATGCTTTGACCTGAAATCTGGGTGACCCTGCTGCTGAGTATTCTACTCCAGCCCCTGAGCTCAGAGTTTTGCATCTGTAACCATAAGATATTTTGAATAGCTGTGAATGATCAATCTGTGCATGTTGTGAATTTTTTTATATAGCCTGCTGATTTCTGTGTATTCCTGCGTAGTTGCTCTCTAACAAATGAGGTCAACTGACCTAGTTGACATTATTTGTGATAGCATCATTTGCTACAATTTGTGTGTGATCTTGTATTTTGTGATTGAGTGTTGAGTAGCAGAAGTAGAAGTAGCTGTTAGGCTGTTTTTCAAAGTCACAACCCTGCACAATGCTGCACCTTTGAGTGGGCACATCCAACAACCTGTGCACATCACAAAAATTTTGCTTCACCTGTGTGCTGTGTATTTTTTCTGAGTTTGATCTCCCTGTGCATACTCTGAGCTGTGCTGTGCTCAATTGCAATCTGTGCAATCACAGGCTGTGCACAGCCAGTGCCTGAGTTTGCCAAAACTCTGCACCAACAGACCCTGGCAATCTGCCAACCTGCACCAACTGTCAACTGAGCTGTTTCAGCTAAACCCAACTGCTGGGCCTGCCTAAGCTAAAACCCATTTTTGGGCTTGCATTCCACTGATTCTCAGCCCACAAATCTGGGCTGTCACCCTACAAACTATCTTAATTCTGGGCTGTGCATATCAACCCACTTCTGGGCTTGCACAAAACCGAGCCCAACACCATAACAACTGAGCCCACATCAACCCAACTATTGGGCTCACTTCAAATCTGGGCTGTGCAAACAATCAAACCCACACCTTTTGGGCTGGAACCAACCTATTCTGCTGGGCCTTACAACACCAATAACCAATCTCTTGGGTTTGAGTTTTGTTTTTGTGGGTTATTTTTGAGTTTTATTTTTGTGTGTTGAACTTGTTGGTGTGTTAACATGCTAGATGCTAGCTAGGCTATGATTGTGTCTTTTAGAGACCAAACAAACCGACTAGTTAGAATCCGCCCGGACGAAATCGTTAGCATACCCAGTTCTTCTACCGAAAGCCCAATTCCATCAGAAAGCCCATCCGAATCAGAAACCATGGGTGAGGAACTTAACCAACCCCGTAGTCTCAAGGACTACATGTACCCAACTAGGGCAAGCCAGCCCTCTTGCATCATTCTGCCAGCTGATGCTTGTCAGTTTGAACTGAAAGCAAGCATCATTAATATGCTACCCGTGTTTAGAGGGGTCAATGCTGAGAACCCCTACCATCACGTGAGAGACTTTGAGGATATTTGTGGGACTCTGCGTTTTAACCAAATGACAGATGAGTCCCTCAAATTGAGATTGTTTCCTTTTTCTCACGAAGGACAAAGCCAAGTCTTGGCTTCATGCCCTACAACCACAGTCCATTAGAAACTGGGATGACCTCACAAAAGAGTTTTTCAAAAGTTTTTCCCAAACCATAAGATCTGCGGCAATTCGCCAAAGTCTAAATGGTTTTGTGCAATTAGAAGACGAAACTCTAGCAAAGTACTTGGAGAGATTCAATGAATTATTACTCCAATGTCCCCACCATGGTTTTGAAAAATGGAGACTCGTGCAAATATTGTATGAGGGTCTAGATGTTAGAACCCGAACCACGGTCGAGTCAATGTGCAATGGTGCATTTGTTGACAAGAGTGCCGATGACGCTTGGGCTTTTCTAATCGAAGTCGCTGAAAAGACTCAACAATGGGAGTCCATCCGAGAACCAAAACGGACTACCCCCTGTACAAAATGTTCATAGAATCGAGTCGACTTTGAGGGAAATGCAAAAATGGCATCTTTGGCCCGGAGAATAGAAGTGCTTGAGTTGGAAAAGAATGTAAAATCTAATGCCCCTACTCTCAGTGACCAAATTGATAAGGCCACTTGTGCCGCATGCCATAGTTTCGACCACTTAGTGGACAGCTGTCAGATTTATATGCATTTCAAGAGTCCAAGTCCGAGCAAGCCAATGCATTGTACAGAGACAAGAGAACAACCCTTATTCTCAAACCTACAACCCGGGGTGGAGGAATCACCCTAACTTCTCATGGTCCAAGGGACCTGTACAAGGGGACCAACACATAACAACCAAGGATACTCATATCCTAGAAACCCCCAAGTACAACCACCCACTCGGTACCTCAGTAGAGAAAAAGACTAGCTTTGAAGGCGTGTGTTGGTCTGTTGACCCAAAATCTTACAGAACTGAGGAAAACCACCGACCAACGTTTCACAAGTCTAGAACTTAAGATGGGACAAATCTGTGATGCATTGAATGAAAGAGAGAAAGGAAAATTCCCTAGTCAACCCCTACAAAATCCAAAGGCTGTGTTTCAAGCGGGCTCCTCTACCCGCAATGAAACTTCACATAGTCAAGCAAATCTTGTCACCACTCTCCGTAGTGGTAGAATTGTTGAGAACCATGTAGGTGTACCACCTTCAAGCGAGTCTACATCGGACTCCCAAGTACACACAACACCACCGGAAACATCTACGTAGAGAAAGAATCGAGCCCATTGAGAAAACCAAGAGTCCTACTAATATAGATGTTCTGTGCCAAGTCATGTTCTGTTGCTCCATTTCCACAACGGTTGGTGCAACGAAGGGGGTACCCAATACAACGATATGTTGGAATTGTTCAAAAGAGTTAACATAAACATTCCATTTCTCGAAGCAATCGGGCAAATACCTGCCTATGCTAAGTTTTTAAAGGACACTGTGCACAAAAGCGAAAGCTTCATGTGCATAAGCGTGCCTTTCTCACATAGAGCAAGTAAGTTCAATTATTCAAAACAAAACCCCACCTAAGTTTAAAGACCCGAGTAGCCCGACTATCTCTTGTACTATAGGTAAGCATACAATCGAAAAGCTTTATTGGACTTAGGAGCTAGTGTGAACCTACGCCATATTACGTGTATGTGCGGTTAGGTCTTGGGGAATTACAACCCACTCTGTCACGCTACAATTAGCGGACAGATCATGTGCGAATCCCTCGGGGAATCGTTGAAGATGTGCTAATCAAGGTTGATAAATTTTATTTCCCTGTGGACTTCATTGTGTTGGATACCCAACCTGTGCAAAATCCCGAAAATCATATTCCCGTTATCTTAGGACGTCCCTTCTTGGCAACGTCAAACGCTATCATAAATTGTCGTAGCGGGATATTGAATTTGTCTTTGGCAACATGATTGTAGAACTGAATGTCTTTCGTGTGAACCAACAACCCATAGAGTGTGATGATGATGAATTGCACGAGGTTAACATGATTGAGAGTCGATTCAAGACTCATTGCCCGACATTTTGTCGGTGGACCCTGTGCAAGCATGTTTAGACAATTTTGACTTAGATCTCTTCAGTTCGAGTACATTAGTGAGGTCCACTCTTTGCTAGAGTCTCTGTGCCACCCATGGATATTGCCAAATGGCGAATGCGGTGGAAACTCTTCCACTCTCGATACCACATCTGCCCCCCACCTCTTGACACACCACCTAAGCTTGATTTGAAACCTTTACCCGATACCTTGAAGTATGCATTCTTAGGTCCTTCGAGACTTTTGTGATTATTGCATCATGTTTAGACACGGAACAGGAAAGTAGACTCCTAGAAGTACTTCAAGAACATAAAGGAGCCTTAGGTTGGACCATCTCCGATCTTAAGGGTATAAGTCCCACAATTTGCATGCATCACATAAACCTTGAGGAGAACACTAAACCATCTAGGGAAATGCAAAGGAGACTTAACCCCAACATGAGAGATGTTGTCAAGGGTGAGATTCTCAAGCGCTTGACGCGGGTATCATTTACCCCGTCCACGATAGTGAGTGGGTCGGTCTATTCGGGTAGTACCCAAGAAGTCCGGCATTCTTTGTAGTTCAAAACGAGATGAATGAGCTCATTCCCACCCGTGTGACCTTTGGGTGGCGAGTATGTATTGATTATAGAAAAGCTGAACACGGTAACCAAGAAAGACCATTTTCCCCTTCCCTTCATTGACCAAATCTTTGGAAAGGTTAGCCAAACATAAGTACTACTTTGCTTCTTAGATGGCTATTCTGGCTACAACCAAATTCACATAGCACCAGAAGACCAACAAAAGACCACATTTACATGTCCTTATGGAACATTTGCTTATCGTCGTATGCCTTTTGGGCTGTGCAATGCACCCGCTACTTTTCAACGTTGCATGATGAGCATTTTCCGACATGGTAGATAAATTTCTTGAGATTTTTATGGATGATTTTTCTGTGTTTGGATCTTCATTTGATGAGTGTTTGCATCACCTCACATGTGTGCTAGTTAGGTGTAAGGAGAAGAGTTTGGTCTTGAATTGGGAAAAATGCCATTTTATGGTTAATTCGGGCATTGTTCTAGGGCATATTATCTCGGAAAAAGGCATAGAAGTAGACAAAGCCAAGGTAGATCTCATTCAACAATTGCCTCAACCTCGTTACGTGAGGGACATTAGATCATTTCTAGGCCATGCGGGTTTTACTGCCGATTCATCAAAGACTTTAGTAAAATTTCACGACCTTTATGCAATCTTCTTGCAAAGATGTTGCATTTGTCTTTGATGATTCTTGTAAGGAATCATGGGAGTTACTGAAGGCTCTCCTTACATCTGCCCCTATAGTCGGACCTTTGATTGGTCATTACCATTTGAGATTATGTGTGATGCGTCGACTATCTTTGTAGGAGCATTTTAGGCCAAAGAGTAGACAAACTTCCATACGTGATCTACTATGCTAGTAAAACCCTTAATGATGCTCAATTGAATTATTCCACTCTTGAGAAGGAGTTACTAGGCTGTTGTGTTTGCATTAGACAAGTTTAGATCTTATTTAATAGGGTCTAAGGTCATCATTTATTCCGATCATCTTTGCATTGGGATATCTTCTTTCTAAGAAAGATGCTAAGGCTCGTCTAATTCGGTGGGTACTCTTGCTACAAGAGTTCAACCTCGAAATTCGAGATAAGAAAGGGTCGAGAGAATGTTGTTGCCGATCACTTGTCTAGGTTGAATGTTGAATCTTCGATGAGTCTGTGTTGATTAGGGAATCATTCCCCGATGAGCAATTGATGCTTGTGGCTGAAATGCCATGGTTTGTTTGATATTGTGAACTACCTCGCTACGGGTAGAATGCCCTTGCATTGGTCTAAACAAGACCGTGCTAAGTTCTTGGCTGAAGTTAAACATTTCCTTTGGGATGACCCATATTTGTTTAAAATCTTGCCAAGACCAAATCATTAGGAGATGTGTCCCCAATTCGAACAAAGGGACGTCATCTCTTTCTGTCATGACCATGCATGTGGAGGCCACTTTAGTGCCAAGAAAAGCTGCTGCAAAGATCTTGCAAAGCGGTTTCTATTGGCCAACACTTGTTTAAGGATTGCCATGCATTCTGTGTTGCTTGTGACCGATGCCAGAAACTAGGAAGTATATCTAGGAGAAACATGATGCCCTTACAACCCATATTGATTGTTGAACTGTTTGATGTTTGGGGCATTGATTTCATGGGTCCATTTCCGAATTATGAAGGTAAGTTATACATCCTTGTAGCTGTCGATTATGTCTCCAAGTGGGTAGAGGCAATTGCAACCAAAACCAACGACCATAAAGTTGTTCTTTCTTTTCTTAAGGAGAACATTTTCTCCCGTTTTGGAACCAGAGAGCAATAATCGGTGATGGAGGTAGTCATTTACGCAATAGACCCTTTGAATCACTAGTGCGCAAGTATGGAATCACTCATAAGGTCGCAACACCTTACCATCCTCAAACCAAAGTGGCCAAGTAGAAGTTTCTAATAGGAAATTAAGCATATTCTTGAGAAGACCGTCAATCCTTCTAGGAAAGATTGGTCTTTGCGTTTAAATGATGCTTTATGGGCCTATAGGACTGCATACAAGACTCCCATTGGGATGTCTCCTTACAGACTTGTGTACGGAAAAGCATGTCATCTACCTGTTGAGTTAGAACACCGTGCATACTGGGCTGTGAAAAAGCTGAATTTTGATCTTGATAAAGCTGGTACCCGTAGAAAACTTCAACTCAATGAGTTAGAAGAATTGAGAAACGATGCATATGATAGTGCCAAAACGTACAAACATAGAATGAAGGTGTTTCACGACAAGCGCATTCTGCGCAAGTCTTTCACCCCAGGTCAAAAAGTTTTATTGTACAACACTAGGTTGCATTTGTTTCCAGGAAAGCTACGTTCCCGATGGTCTGGACCATTCGTGGTACGTACCGTTTTCCCCCATGGAGCCGTAGAAGTTGAAAACCCAGCAAACAAGAACATTTTCAAAGTCAATGGTCAGAGATTGAAACCATTTCTGGAGCATCTTCCACCAGAAGTTGAGACCGTTGACTTGGAAGACCCCATCTATGTGGACTGATCTAGTTCACTTGTGTACATACTTATGGACTAAAAATCCATCATCTTTCCCTTTTCTTTTTCTTTTTGCATAATTTTGATGTGTGCTAACCAACCTTTTTGTCTTGCGCTCGTGATTGTTTGCTTTCAAAGCATTCATCTTTCTATGGTTTAGCAACACCCTTGTACATCCGGTAATCTCTTCCCTTTTCTTTATTTAACATAGTTCTCTCGGTATGTGACTTTTTAAAATTCTTATTATCTGTTGACACATTGAGGACAATGTTTAATTTAGGTTTGGGGGTACATACATTTGCATGTAGAGTTTTTAGTCTTTCTTTTAAAAAAAAAAAAAAAAAAAAAAAAAAATCGAAAAACTCAAAAATTTGCATAAAAACCTCCAACTTTTAGAGATTTTAGAGTCACTAGCATGCTTTTAGCTATGTTTACATAGAGAGTCGACCGAAATAACAAGAACTTGGAAGTCTTGGAGAACGCAATCGGGTTCCTTAGTTGATTAGAGCGTTAAAGTCGGATTTAACCATACCGGAGGGCGAATTAGGTGTTGTTTAGATATTCGGTAGTAGAATTGTGATCAACCATAGTGGAGACTACCCATTTTACATCAAGCGAGGTACCGACCTTCACTCTTTGTGACTTTCTAGAAAAGCTTTTAGAGTGGGTGTCACCGTACGTCAATTCCGGGTAGGAATGGTGAGCTACCCAACTTCGCACCACTTTCAGCACTACTTTTGATCTCTTGAGTGCTAATTCCGTCAATCATGAGGGTGACGTCTAAAGATGAAAACTCCTTCTAAATATCGATTTGCAGTTTACACATCACTCTCTCTCTCAATCAGCAAGATCCATAGAAACACATCATCGTCGGCAAAGCGGAGCAACATCAGAATATTTGAAGAAAAGTTGATATAGTCCAAGGTTACGTGCAACAAAGAAAAGAAAAGAAAATAGGATGAGAATTAATGAAGTTTGTAAAATCAAGACAATACAAGTTATGGAAATTGTGTGATATAGTCCTTCATCCATGGAGTTAGTAGTTTTACTGTTTTTATTTTCAATTAATGTATATAGTGAAGTTCTTATAACAAAAAAAAAAAAAAAAAAAAAAAAAAAAAAAAAAAAAATTAAAAGATAAAAAAAAAAAAAAAAAAAAAAAAATAAAAATAAAAAAATTGTAGTTTATTTTCTTAGTTTTGATACCACCATGGTAAAGAAGAAAATTCCAAGTAACAAGGAAATTGAGTAGAAAAGTTAAAAATTGTCAAGTTTTGTGAAGTTTAGAAGTTCGTCATCAACATTTGAAGACCGAAGACCGAAGATTGAAGACGTTTCTATGGTTCTTATGAGAGAGTGATATTAATTGCCGATCGGGTGAAAAGGTAGTGAGTACTCCCACCCTTGCTAATGGTTGATTTCCTTCCTTAGAGATCATCGAAAAAGATTCTTTTGTCCACACTTTTGTGGAGTCTCAGATTTTATTTCGGAAGGTTATCCTTCTTACCTACAACGTGTGCGGGATTTCTCTCTTTATTCCTGCCTGCACACATGAGAGACTAAAAAGCGATCTTTTTGAGTGCAATTATCATAAAACCCTAATGGTGAGGCGAAGTCGAGGCTTATGATCACAATCGAATCCGAATTCTTTCATATGGTATGGCTACTTCTCGCAAAGCACTTAAGGATGAGAATGCGTTCTTTAGTAGTTCTAACTTCTTGTTACTAGCATGCGAAACTCTATATACTCATAGCTCCTTGGATGCTTGAGACTCTTTTACACTCGAAGTTGGAGAAGGTTTTGTGGGTACACCTCTTGGTAAACCCTCACGAGACTACAACTCGTCCACTAGGGACACCTAGGGGTTTAAAGGCTTAGTGCATACGCTAAATGCATTCGAGAGACCTACGACGGTGGTATAGTTAGGATTTCTTCATTTTTGTTTCACTTGAGGACAAGTAAAATTCAGGTTTGGGGGTATTTGATGAGTGCCAAATATTGCATATTTATACACCTTTTTATTGGCATTTTACTCATCTTTTGTGCTCAAGAATCAGATATTATCCCAGATTCTGTATTTCCTTTGTTTTCAAGAATAAATATTTGTACTAATTAACTTTGTGTTTTTAGGTAATAAATAAAGCTCGGAGAAACTGAGGAGCCCAAAGAGCGAAGAAGTGGAGTCGAGCATCTATGGAGCAGAAAGCCAAAGCCCGCGCGCAACAGTTGCAACCCAACAAGTAGCAACTCATCTACAAGACATGGGCTTGAGCTAGACCCGACCCGCGACCCGGATCCGAGCCCATCCACTCCCAGCCGTTGAGATTTCACTCATTCGCATCCTACGCTCGCTGCTTCCACACGCATCGAAGTTTGCTGCTCCCGCTCAACACCAGATCACGCCAAAACCGCCTATCACCCTCGGCCGTTCAGATCTCCATCAGCTCCATCCTACGCTCGCTGAGGCCTTCCCATCATCCTTCGCTGTCCCTGCTTCACATCGAAGCACCCTATACCTATACCACTCGAGTAACCCTCATTTCTCCCTCACCTTTCTCTTTCTTCACTGCTACCTCCATCGGAGAAAACCCTATCGACCTTACCTCCACCTCCTTCTTCCATGCCTTTTACGAGTCATCACCACTCCATCCCCTAGCTACGCTATCACCAACAACCCTCTAGCTTCTTATCCGCCACCCTTGCTTCATTTCTCTCTTACATAGCTTCTCTTTAACCTAGAAGCTAGGTTTGAGATGGGTGAAGCTAGGGTTTTCATCAACCACCCCTTGCATGGTCGATTCGAGGAGGAAGACAAGGCGCAAATCGAGTTTGGGTACTCGTGTATTTGCTATTTGAGTGCTTGTTTGTTATAAAAAGAGATTTTGGGGGGGAAGAGGATTCAGTCAGTTTTTAGTTTTCAGTTTTAGGGTTCATGTTAGTTTGCAATTTGAATCAACTCTGTTTCTTAATGTTTATCATGAGCTAAATTTACTTGCTAGGATTTACATGAAGCCTTAATTCTAGTTCTGTTGTTCAACTATGTTGTGATTGTTCTTGAATGCTTAACTCTTAAGATAATTTCAATCATTGCACTTCAATACTTTGCTTTCACATTGAATATCATGTATTCATTGTAGCTAGGATTAAACTGTATTGATTGTGCTCAGCTCATGCTTAATAGATAGCTGCCAAACTCTTGACTAATTATGCTTAACTTAGACAATTAGTGCTCTGGCTTGGTACTTTAGTTGTTGATTAAATTATTACATTGGTGAAACCCTTAGATAAGTGAAGCTTGACACACTTTACCTATCTTTAGAAAAGAACATTCAAGCTAGTTGAATATCATAACTTGAACGAGTGGTGGATTGATAATCTGGTACCACTCAATCAAGCATCTTATACTTTACTTTGTTCTTGAACATTTCAGTTCATAGTCACCAACTTCAAATCAGTCGTAAAGACTTTAAACATAAAGCTTATATCTCTGTCACAAACCCTGAAAACAGTTGAGAAACCCTGAGAATAACATAGCACACCCTAGTTCCCTGTGGAAAGACCTGTGCTTGCCACTGCCTCCATTGGCTCTGTGCACTTGCAGAATTAGAACATAGGAAAAGCATATTTCTTTTGCTACCAATCATCCCCGCGTAAATCCAACAATCTTATATAAGATTCTCAACATCATTCTCTCTAAACACCTAAACATAATATAATAGCTTTTGAAAGTAATTTAAAAGAATAATAAACATCCATGTATGAGACGTGCGTTGCCCCCGTATAAAAATAGGGAAAATATAATGGCCAAATTAAAACCAGACCTATATAATATTCAACCCAACGAGGCCTATCTAGGTTTGCATAAATTAGGTATAACATTTGGGGGCACACATCTCACACCAATCAAAAGGAAACCTTCTCCTTTTCATGCTAACAATAAATAAAGATTGTAACAACTTTCTAGACAATGGAAAGAATAACTTTTGAAAATAAGTAAATACTCCCAAAACACAGATATTAGTTGTCTCTAAAGATCCAAGCCCATCCCAAAATGTAAAAGAAAACTAGTTTGTAATACACACATACACTATCATATAATAACAAAGATATGCATGGATTTCACAAAAGATAGATTTATAAACAATAATGAATACAAGAGATTTCGTTATCGATTTCCACCTCTTTTGATGACAAGCCTCGCATACCTTGAGATCCATAATCCACTGGTTCATTCTTTAGATCGATCGTTGTTAATAAAGATTAATTGTTAATCACACAAGCACACTAAGGATTAATAAAAAGGCTCATACAAGTCTCATTACACAATCTCATACAATACTCTAGTTATAAGTTAAATGAACTATCTAATGGTTCCAAGCCCATTTATGGTTCTACACATTTTCATTATCCATCTTTATCATACAAAGGTTTACTAATCCAATTAGATTGGTTCTATAGTCCATTAGATATGTCTTATGAATATCTACAACTTTGTAGAAGGAACTAAAGGTTAATTCGGACCATAAGGGGTCCAATACATCTAATTATCAATGACACTAAGCTCAAAACCACTAAACTCGGCCCATTAACGCAAGGCCTGGTCAACTACAGTCACTAACGGTCAACGTCTGGTCAGAGAGGTCAACTAACAGTTAACGTCAATAGTCAAGGTCACGTCCAGGTCATGGAGTTAACTCGGTCAAGGTATACTGAGTCAAGTCTGGTCAAAACTGGTTAATGAGTCAACTCAGGGTTAGACTGATTTACCTCAGTCAGATATCCTAAGTCAGCTAAGGACAGAGTCAGACAGACAATCTGAATAAGATGACTAGTAGGTATAAAACACAAGGCCAAAGCCTTAACACAAGCGAGAGCCATTGCTCAGGCCAAAGAATACTTATACACAAACAAGATGCAACACAAATATGCCAAGGCTACAGCCAACAACCTAACTCTTCTCCATTAATTCATTTCAACCAGATTAACTTCAACTACAATACTTCAGTCATACATTCAATTCAAACTTCATACTTTCTAATTTCAGTCACAACCATTGTCTTTACCATGGCAGCATTAACATCCATAGCAAAACCAAACATCCACAACACTGCCAGTGATATAATCCTCCAATAATATCACAGACCTCATCTTCATTAATATCTCAACTGCAATTTCAAAAGTTAAGTATCAATTCTTCTTTGCCATACTACCCATAGGCTACAACACCACACATACAATACCACCAGTACCACCAGTTCAATCGAATCTCAACACACACCCTTCACACCCTCAAGCCAAAACTATAACCTACGGAACTGCAATCTTCTTCAAATCTCATCTTTGTTTCTCACCTGCAACAATCCACACATCAAACTGCCACCATTAATTTCTCAATTCCCTCAACCCAAACATATTCACAACCATAACAACTTCCCCTTCAGTTCAGCAGTTACAACTCCAACTAAAGCCACCAACCATCAGTTACAACTCAATCTTTTCTTTACAAGTTTAATAATTCTTCAGATTCATCACTCCCCAGTTCTTTATTTCATTCACTAGTAACTCTCTGTGCTTCTCTTCTAATCTAAACTGCAATACAACTTCATTCTATACTTAACTCTATCTCAGTTCAGCACCACCAGTTCAATTCCATTACCTCCAGAATTATCTCCTCTGCCTCAATGCCTTTACAACTCTACCACTTGCTCTACCAGCTCCACCAGTTATCGCTGCAACTCCACATTATAAATACTTCTCGGTTTGCGACTCCAACTTCGCTTCAATCTTGGTGTACCAATTCATACATCTCCTAATTCATACATACCACCACCAAATTCCGTTAACTACAACAACAACTCAACACAAAAACCCCAACACATACATCCACATGCAACTCCACTTCAATCATCCAACTCAGTTCGTTCAAGAACAATTAACAAACCATCTCTTCACTGCCTCCACCTACAGCACATCTTCATAACTTCAACTACATCATCATCTCCCAACAACAAGTATCAACCACCACATCTCAGATCAACAACAACTCCATTCTTATAACTCAACCATATCTCTATTAATCAACAGAACCCAATTCCATCTCCATTATCTGCAAATCAACCTAAAAAACATATGACTCTTTTTCATGTAACTCAAATTCCTAAAGGAATCAGATTAAACTATAAACAACCTTTCCTACCCTAATTAACAACAAACCCACGAAATATAACACCAAAACAAACTCAATATCATAAAAGAAATCAATCAAAACCGAAACCTTAAATTTAATCTTCAATTTACCTTTTCTTTTAGATTCAACACCAAAGAAGCTTCATATCTTCAATTCAATATCAAACCCTAGGTTGTTCATCCATCAAGTATAGTAAGTCATCATTAATCTACATAAACCCTAACTTCAGAAAACCTAACTTCGATTTACAGCAGCAACCAATTCTCCTCCTTCCGATCTAATTCAACCACATAATCAACATCTCCGTATTCGATCCAACTTACTAACAAGCTTCTATGAACTATTCTCGAGAGACTTAAGCTTAATCCATTGAAATGGAAATCGGCAGAGAAAAAGGGAGAGAGAACTGAAGAATAGAAGAAAGAAAGAAAGAAAGAAGAAGAAGAAGAAGAAGAAGAAGAAGACTGAAGTTTATCTTCTCAATTTACTCCCGATAAGACCAAGAGAAAAACTATGGAATATCCGCTGAATTGATAAGGGTAGCCCAAAACGGTTCAATGGCAAAAGACTATTTTGCCCCTCTCACTAATTTGATGAAATCTTCTTCGTCTGACATCCAAATGACTCGTTCGAGTAGCCCATTTCGCATAACATTTCGGGATCTTTCCAACGGTAATAGTTTCCTATCTAGATCGTTGTTAGATTAATTTATATTAATTAACATTCGTGTTAATCTAATCGATTCATTAACGACTAAATCATGTCTTTACTGGTCTAATAGCGTTGACGAGCTTGAGGGTCGTTACAACTGCAAGTATCTAGTTTCTCACCAACAGTACTCTTAGAGCTTCTTGATCCCACAGAAGTCTTTAAACGAGCGGTCTTAAGAGATTTCACCTAATTAGGATACTTTCCTCTCCGATTAGACGGCTCCACCAGAAATAACAAATAATAAAGTTTGCATGGCTCTTAGGATAGTTTGCTAGAAATACAAACTTAGGTATTTATAGACCAAGGATGTCTAGACACGAAGGAATTTCCAATACCGAAAATATTCTCAAGATATGCAATGAATAACAAGATTCGATTTTCATAATTCCAATAAATGCTTGTCCAATATTTCCGAAATCTGTCAATAGAAAATCTCCAATTAGTAAATGCACATTTACTAACTTTTATTTTCTAGAGCTACACATTTGCTGGTGATTAATGTATATAAAACTAACAACCTTAATTAAAAGATTCTTAATTTATTTCGGCACATGATTTCCTTGAGTACTAAGAAATATCTTTGAACAACAAATGATAAGAGTTACTGCCCGTGTTCAAAGTATGTCGACATCTTTTCTCTGTAAATCATCTTTCATATTTACTTTCTTGGAATCGGTTGTACCACACTTCCAAAAAAGTTTAGAATTGGTTCACCTGTATTCCAAGACTACTATGTGATAGATCAAGTATCAAATCACATAAATGGGTTCAATCGGTTCTACCAATCACTAGGATCGGTTATACCCTAATATGGAAATACTTGTGATTGTTCACACAAGTTACCAGGATCGGTTACGTCAATTACCAGGACCGGTTACCATATTCTCATGGTATTGCTTGTGATCGGTCACACCAGTTACCAGGATCGGTTACACCAATTACCAGGATCGGTTACACCAATTACCAGGATCGGTTACACCAATTACAAGTACCGGTTACTAATTACAAGGATCGATTACACATACTCTATGATAGGTCACTCCAATTACTAGGATCGGTCACACCAATTACAATTATCGATCATACCATCTCATGGTGATTACTTAGGATCGGTTAGACTAATTAATAAAAACTAGTTATACCAAATCATAAGTCAGGCATTGTGATTAGTTATACCAAGATACATAACAAAGTTACGATCGGTTCTACCATTTCACACATATTGGTAATCCCAAGATTTGCAATGAATAGCCGTACCAATAATCCTGGCGATTTCCTTTTCGATTCATTAAACAAGTTCATGAATGTACTTCCTTCAAACAAATGTAAACATTGTTTCTTAAGTTGAAATATTCACCATAACCCATTCACATAATCATAACAGTATATATAAGATTATCTCGATGTCATATCTATGAAGTTCAAAAGATAAGCGCTATACTTCGTAGTATAATTCCTTAATACTATGATCATGTCTCACTACTAGAGTAATATATCCAATAGACAGATTCGCAGTTATGTTTTCAATATAGCACGACTTGTCCCAGATATTTTATTATTCAGCATGATGTTGCACATTGTGAGGAGTATGCGAAACAACATAGACTCGTGAGAATGACAACAAAATAATGAAATCGACATTACGAAGAGCATAAGCATTTGTTAGAAGGATTAGAGGAAACTCTCAGTGATCAAATAGTTGGAATGGATGAAAGAAATGGTATTGGGCTTACTATCGGTGTAGGGCCAAATGTATCTATAGATGTTTAAGAGGATCTAAGAATATTTAAGCGATCCAGACAGGATGAGTCAGACACTCACCCCTTAATATTGAAAGAAAACTCCTTTTCAGGTTATCAACTCCCAATCTCGTACGAAAACCCCACTTATCAATCACAACATCCAAACCTAGATGTTTCCCAAATCAATTTGGAGGGTAAAGCTTGTCATACTAAGGATACCAATGTTTCTTAGCTAGATCGTGTTATGAGCATGGAAGGTATGGAGGAATAGGAAAGCGATGGTGGAACGTCTGTTTGCTACACAGATTCTGGAGTTACGGATATTGTTACAAATCAGATTAGCTTTCTAAGACTTTGTAAGTATCACATTCCTTCTAGGTGTTTTAATTTTACCAATTACATATTTAATTTCAATTTGAACTGTGATAGTTTTCTGGGGTTTTCGTTTTGTTTTTTTATTACGAATATAGGAATTTTAATGAACACTTTTGTACAAGTTTAAGGTTAACTTATTCGGTTCTTAGTCATAAGTTCTTTAGCAACTGTTTTTATTTGACACCTAATACTGTGAAAATTTTCTTTTTAAGTTGGAAATATTTTTGCTTTTCTGTCGAGAATTGCAACATGAAGGTTATGGCATGGAATGTACAAGGGTTTGGGAATAAGTATAATGGGAAGCAACTCATTAGATCTAATGATCCTGATATTGTCTTCTTAAGTGAAACTAAAACAACGGATAAGAAAATGTACGTATAGGTATACCTAGAACTATAACTATATGAAATATTTGTATGTTAATCCCTTAGGTGCTTTTGGTGGCCTATTCCTTCTCTGGAAGGAAGGCATTCATATAGATTTATTTGATATGAATTTCAACTTTATATCAGTTTTAGTTAATATTGATTCAAGGAGTGGTCATACCTTGTAAATTGCATTTATGAGCCTTATCTGATGAGGGTTAGGATAATCAATGGGATTAATTACCTAAAAAATTTGGGGACCTAAATTTTATAATTAGGCAAGAGGGCAAAGTTGGTGGCAACTTAATACCTCAAAGCCAATTAGATGAGGTAAGAAGTCACATTGATCTTAACTTTATAGGCAACCCTTTCACCTGGAGTAACCGTAGAAGTGTGATACTTTAATCTTAGAAGGATTAGACAGGGTCCTTGTTAATAGTTCTTGGCTTGATTATTTCCCTAGTGATGTAGTTTACCACCTGAATGGTGTTGGCAGTGACCATGTTCATATACTGCTTGTTAGTTATAGGGAGGATAATCCCACTAGAAAACCCCAGAGGTTCAATAGGTGTTGGTTGAATGATATTTCCTGTAGAGAGGTCATTTCTAGAAATTGGAAGACTGAGGAGAATGGTTCCAGGGCTTTTAAACATGCAAAGTGTTTATACAATGTGAATTTAGCTTTGAGACATTAGAGTTTAAATTTTTTTGGTAATTTTCAGAGTCATATTAATTATATTCAACATCAAATTAATGTTGCTAAAATGAATACGGATAACGATTTTGATCATCTTGCTAGACTTGAGGAGTCTTTAAAACATTGGTATACTATTAGACAAGACTATTATATACAGAGGGATAAAGAAAATATTTGACGACAAGAATACTAAGTATTTCCATGGTAAAGTAAAATTTAGGAAAAAAAGAACACAAATTGAGTGTCTGCAAAATATTTTGGGTATTTGGTTAATAGATATGAGCATGATTGCTACCGAACTTAGAGACCATTTTATAAAGATAAGCAAAACCACTAATCCATCTAGGAACAATGATTTTATTAATGATTTTCTTGTATTTCTGAAGAGGAAAATGAGTTCCTTATTAGTACTTCTACTGATGAGGAAATTAAAAATATTTTTACTAGAAAATACAACCTTGGACCTCTCCTGGTCCGGATGGCTATCCACCTGGTTTCTACTAGTTGATGTGGGATATATAGTTGGAAATGACACAATAGCTATGGTTAAGAGTTTCTTTAACTCGAGGTATTTACTTAAACATTTAAATCACAAATTTATGTCTTTAATTCCTAAAAATGATTGTCCTACAACTGCTGCAGACTATAGACATATAAGTCTGAGCAATGTGAGTTGTAAGATTATATCTAATCTCCTAGCCAGCAGACATAAAACTGTTATGGAAAAATCCATCAACCCTTATCAAGCCGCCTTTCTATCTTCTAGACAGATAACTGATAATATAGTGGTTGCACATTATATGGTTGATACCATGAAGATAAATAGATCTCAAGTTGGTGTTATGTCCATCAAGTTAGATATGTCAAAGGCTTTTGACAGAATTGAGTGACATTTTCTTCTTGATATTTTGAAATAGTTAATTATCCTACAAGGGGTATATATCCTACAAGGTTGATTGAACAATGTATAAATACAGTTTTTACGTCTATATATACTTCTCAATGGATCTCCAGGTGAAGTTTATTATCCTACAAGGGGTCTTAAACAGGGAGACCCCTTGTCACCTTATCTCTTTATAATTTGTATGGATGTTTTATCTAGAATGCTTATAAATGTTGAGAACAAGAATGAGATTCAAGGAATTAAAGTAACCAAAGATGCCCCATCTGTGAGTCACCGATTTTTCGCAGATAATCTGTTAGTTTTTATTAAGGCTAGTGTTAAAGGAGTTCGGAATCTTGAAAATATGTTAAGCATGTTTAGTAAATATTTTGTTCAGGCTATTAACTTTGAGAAATCTGGATTAGCTTTTAGTCTGAAAACTGATCCTAGAACTAAGTTGCAGATTGGGAACATTTTGAACATTCAAAAATTAGGATTTCAAGATAAATATCTTGGAGTACCACTTTTAATCTATAAGAATAAAATGGAAACTTTAAGACACATAAATGATAGTTGTGACAAAAGACTAGCTTCATGGAAAGAGAAACATCTAAATCAACCAGGAAGAACTACACTTTTTCAATCTATTCTAGATACTTTGGTTTACCATCATCTTGTTGTTTTTCCAATGCCAAAAAAGATGACATATAAACCAGATGTCGCACAAATGAGATTCTGGTGGAATACGAAAGGTAGCGCTAGGGGTGGGTACTTTAGTAAATGGGATAATGTCACCAAGACTATAGCTCTAGGAGGTCTAAATATTAAGAAAACTGAACACTTGAACAATGCCTTACTAGCTAGACTTGCCTGGAGACTCTTAACTGAACCTGATGCTCTTTGGGTGCAGATTATGTCCCACAAAATACTTCTCTAATAGTAATCCCTTACATGCTGTGAACCAAGAAAATGTGTCTTGGGTTTGGAGAGGGGTTTGTAGAGGTCTAAAGAGGATTAAAAAAATATTATTATTGGGAATTAGAATCCCACAATGTGGGAGGGATATTTGTTTTATTTGACACCTAATAGTGTGAAAATTTTCTTTTTAAGTTGGAAATATTTTTGCTTTTCTGTCGAGAATTGCAACATGAAGGTTGTGGCATGGAATGTACAAGGGTTTGAGAACAAGTATACTAGACAGCATCTAGGAGAACTCATCAGATCTAATGATCCTGATATTGTCTTCTTAAGTGAAACTAAAACAACAGATAAGAAAATGTACGTATAAGTATACCTACAACTATAACTATATGAAATATTTGTATGTTAACCCCTTAGGTGCTTCTGGTGGCCTATTCCTTCTCTGGAAGGAAGGCACTCATATAGATTTATTTGAGATGAATTTCAACTTTATATCTATTTTAGTTAATATTGATTCAAGGAGTGTTCATACCTTATTAAATTGCATGTATGGAGCCTTATCTGATGAGGGTTGGGATAATCAATGAGATTAATTACCTAGAAAATTTGGGGACCTAAATTTTATAATTAGTCAAGAGGACAAAGTTGGTGGCAACTTAATACCTCAAAGCTAATTAGATGAGGTAAGAAGTCACATTGATCAATTAGGATACATTGATCTTAACTTTATAGGCAACCCTTTCACCTAGAGTAATCGTAGAAGTGTGATGCTTTAATCTTAAAAGGATTATACAGGGTCCTTGTTAATAGTTCTTGGCTTGATCATTTCCCTAATGTTGTAGTTTACCACCTGAATAGTGTTGGCAGTGACCATCTTCCTATACTGCTTGTTAGTTTTAGGGAGGATAATCCAACTAGAAAACCCCAGAGGTTCAATAGGTGTTGGTTGAATGATAATTCCTGTAGAGAGGTCATTTCTAAAACTGCTGCAGACTTTAGACATATAAGTCTATGCAATGTGAGTTGTAAGATTATATTTGTTAGAAACCTTTGCTCGGTCAAACTCAAGTATAAAAGCATGGTACAAAGCCAAGCTCAGAATCCATATCACATATGAATGTTAGAAGAAGTGTGAGCGATTTATCACGATTTAGCTACCCGATTCAAGGCAATACAAGCTCAAAGTACAGTGCACATTGCAATCAAGTTTAGGATAATTCGGGTGGAGACAGGTTAGTGCTCGAATGATGGTAGCAGGTCATTTCTTAATTACTGTGTGTTACAGAAAATTTGGGGACCTAAATTTTATAATTGATCAGTTGGTTTGATTGGCTCCAAGAGACATGGTTCTAAGTTGGATGGCTTATCAATCATTCGGGATGGAAAACTTAATACCTCAAAGCTAATTAGATGAGGTAAGTCACATTGAATATTGATCTTAACTAATGAAGCTAATTATAGTGAAATGGGCGGTGAAGGTGACCCTTTCACTTGATTTACTTGGGTATCATTATAGTAGGATCGTAAAACGAGGATGAAAGTGTGATGCTTTAATCTTCAAAAGATGATTATACGGGGTCCTTGTTAATAGTTCTTGGCTTGATCATTTCCCTAATGTTGTAGCATTTATCCTTTGAATAGTGTTGGTATGGAGTGTGACCATCAAAGCTTGATTAACTACCAATCCTAATCGTGTTTAAAGGTATATAATTAAATCTAATTACTTGCTTGTTAAATGAAATTAAAACATTAGAAGAACAATTAAACTAACAATGAACCCTAATTTAGGGAGGATAATCGAATTTAAATATTAAAATAAATCAACCCTAGAAAACCCCGAGAGGTTCAATAGGTGTTGGTTGAATGATAATTCCTGCTGTGGCGGGGTTGGGAGAGGGTCATTTCTAAGGGGCTGCTGATCGATGAGACTGAGGCGTAGGATTTAGACATATAAGTCTATGCTATCAATTCTCGCTCCTTTGGCTCTCCGATTCTCCGAGCTTTATTTATTACCTAAAAACACAAAATTAATTAATACAAATATTTATTCTTGAAAACAAGGTCAAACTCGCGAGCAATAAAAAGGTGTATAAATATGCACTATCTCAAGCTTGTTTGTCAAGTTTAGTTGCCAAAACTATAAGTCTTGATTTCTAGTCTACTTATAGCTAAGTCTCGGATTATGATAGAACGTGTAGTTGAGCTTTAGATTTCACGGCGTTCATCGATTGAAGACGAAGTACTTAAGGGAACTTGTGGAACTTCATCACCAAAAGGTATGTGGAGACTTGAACTCATCTATCACTCAAAAATCTGTCTACTCTATCTCCTATTTGAGACAAAAGTCGTATTTTTATATAGACTTCAATTATACACATTTGATATTTCGAGCCGAGTTTATCTCGCTCATCTATTTCTCGAAATATGTGTTGGTAAGATTTCTCTTTAACCAAGTTCATCTTTTATTCTTGACGAAAGTCAAAACATGATCATGTGAAAATCGCCTGGTAACATCTTACATGATTTGTGTGATGCAATCATTTGGTATAGACTCGGAATGTTTCGTATTGATCAATTGATCACTTGAAAATTGCTTTGAAGCTAATGGTTGTGTGATATATCTATTGTCGTCTTCTAAGAATGTTTCAATGATTAAAATGAGAGTTTAGAACAAGTAACCAAGATTGGACACAGTGCGCGTACTTGCATTTGTGTAAGGTCCAAGTCCGGGAACCATAGTATGCGAACCCGTACATGTACTGGTTGGTTAATGAAAGTCTAGGAACTTTGTATGCGTACACGTACGCGTACTGGCGTAAGTTCAAGTTCCGGAATTCAACTGAGTTTGGTAGTATGCGTACCCGTTCGCGTACTGGCGAATCCAAACTTAGTCCGGCCACTTAAGTATGCGTACACGTTTGCGTACTTGAGTAGGTTATGTTCTAAAATCGGTTTATTCATGAACTAATACATTTATATATTAAGGAATGCAATCTTTTGCAAACTATGGCTATAATGTTCATGAAATGATTCGAGTGAATCAATATCGATTTTGCTTCAATTGTGTCTTGTATACTTCTATGAGAATATAAACAATTGAATAACTCTCTAACTAGTTTCATTTGAATCATTTGAACTAGTCGTGATAAAGATGAATAAGGTTGATATGAAAGTGTTCATATGGCTAACCTCGGTTAACTATTGTTGAACCAACTAAGTGTACACGTTTAGGTACTATTACCTTTATCTAAATGTTGGTACATTTCATTTGTGTATGACAAGCTAAGTTCGATCTAACGGCTGAAAGATATTAGCTTGAATCTAATCAGGTTTTCATCTAATGGTGAATATTGAATGCTTTGTTACCAAGGTAGCATTGATTGCAAACCCTGATTTGGAGACTATATAAAGGAGAACTCTAGCAACTGGGAAACCTAATCCCCACACCTCATGTGTGATACTAGTTGCGACTAGAGTCGATTCTCCTTTAACCTTAGGTTTTTCTAAAACCCTTTAGGTTAACGACTTAAAGACTTCATTGGGATTGTGAAGCTAGGCCCAACTATTTTCTCTGTAGTTGCGTGTTCTGATCTTGTTGTTTTCTATTGTGATTGAGTACTGTCTTCTTTAAGATTTGCTCGAGATTTATTCTCCGATAGGCAAGATTGAAAAGTAGTCACAAACATCTTCGTCTCATCGTTTGTGATTCCACAATATCTTGTTTCGTTAATCGATAAAGATTATTGTGAGTTGATTGATATTATTGGCTGTTCTTCGGGAATATAAGTTCGGTTTATCAATTGGTTCCTGTTCACCTTGATTTATCAAAGGACGGAACAAAACACGTAGGTATATCTATGTGAGACAGATTTAGGTATATCTGCGTGAGACAGATTTATCTATTCAATAGACTTTTCTGTGTGATACAGATTTGTTTATCAAGTCTTCGACTTTGGGTCGTAGCAACTCTTAGTTGTGGGTGAGATCATCTAAGGGAATCAAGTTCTCAGAATCCGGCATGGTTGTAGAGGCATAAGGAACGCAACTGTACCTTGATCACTGTGATATTGGTTAGGGCTCAACTACATTCCAGTCCGAAGTTAACTTGTAGTAGGCTAGTTCTATAGCGGCTTAATACAGTGTGGTGTTCAATCTGGGTTAGGTCCCGGGGTTTTTCTGCATTTGCGGTTTCCTTCTTAACAAAATTTCTGGTGTCTCTGTAATTTCTTTTCCGCATTATATTTTCTATATAATTGAAACATCACAGGTTGTGCGTTGTTCAATCAATTAGATAATCCAACGTTTGGTTGTTGATGTAAATTGATTGACACTTGAACATTGGTGTGCTAATATTATGATATGCTAATATTTGTGGTCTATTAACAAACACGCCCAAGTTCTATCATTTTCAGTTAACTTAATTTTATGATATGCCAAAGATAGCCAAGACAGAAAAGAAGGGAGATAGAGCAGGAGGAAGATAAGAAACAAACACTAGTCTGCATTAATTTCCATTTTGATTTGTTATCTTATTTACCCGCTTGTTTGGATGGGAAAAGCAAAACTTCAATTAATCATCCTTTGGCAGACAGACAGTCTAACAGATTTATGTTACCTTATATATCATGTTCAACTGTTCAAGTAATTAGTGGTGACGTAAGTTGGTCTATCTTATTTGATTTCACCAATGGACGTTATGAAAAAAATCGCAATGTTTTCCTTTTCTTATTTTGATATTTTTGAACATGAAACTTCTTTTATTTATTTTTTATTTTTAGGGTTACCTAGAATGTTAATCGGTGATAATTATGATTCTCACAAATTGAGGGTGATAAGTGGAGTTTTTCATTAGATTTTTTACAAATTTGGGAAAATTAGAATATCGGAAAAAAAATTAGTTATTATTTTGTGATAATGGGCGTTACTTATCTTTACCAATTTTTGTGAGTTTTAGAGATGATAATTGGATTTTTTTTTTATACGGTGATAATTGAAGTTATTTTAGGGTTGATAAGTTAAGTTATTTTAGAAGTTTTTTCTTTTTTATACGGTGATAATTGAAGTTATTTTAGAAGTGATAATTAAAGTTATCTTAGAAGTGATAATTGGAGTTTGTTTTTTTTTATATATACGGGTGATAATTTGAGGGGTTTTTTCTTCTTCTAAGGGAGGTAGTTATTACGGGAGGAAACAAACAGAAAATAGAATTTATGGGGAGAAATTATCGGGATTATCCTTTATCACATTACATTATAACGGTTTTTAAAAAAAATTACGGTAAGTTATTTTAGTTAGAAAAAATATTTCGAATTAGTTAATTTTAGGTATTTTGACTTTTCAAAATTGTACTCCCCCCGTCCTAAATTATTAGTCCGCTTTGACTAAGTCAAGATATTAAGGAGACCGGAGGAGTGTACAAAACTACCCCTATTAAATGATATATTATAACCAAGATTAAAAGGAGCATATGGAGTATGTAAGAAAAATACATTGGTAATTATAATGTTTATAGAAATATTTAAATATAAGATAAAAATTAAAATCTTTATGGATTGATTTAGTAGATTTGTTTCCTATTGAGGAAGATGTCATTTAATATTTAGATTAGTGATATCTAAAATAATTTTATAATTGTAAAAGTTTGAAGGATATATTTGAGAGTTTGACTAAAAAATATGGCTATAAACAGAAGCTGGACAGTATTTTAGGACAGACGAAAATAGAATATAGGACAGAAATTTTAGGACAGAGGGAGTAATTTTTTATAAATTTTAAATCCGTTATTATTATTCTCCTAATCTAGATAAAGGTTATGTATGTAATCTAACAGTACTAATAACTAATTATGGGTTCCACATATCTACCATATTAATGATGGATTTTCCATATATAAAAAAGATAAAATGGGCTAGAAATAATTTTCCCCAATTATATATATATATATATATTATGAATCAACCATCTTTATTATTTCCAAATCAAATGCAGCCAATACGAACGGAACAAGTGGCAACGAATTAAATCAAGATCTTTCTTTTACGGTCAACTCATCTCTCCATATAGCAAGAAGTAAACTACTGCTCCTATTTATTTATTTTTCATCCCATTCACCGGGTAATTTATTAATCTAATATTAAAAATCTAACTATCAATGGTAAGCTGACAAATATCAATATTTACGTGCATACAAAGTCCTTTCTTAAACACAAAATTGGTTAAAAAGACCAAAATCAATAATTCATGGGTGAAAAAAACATTTAGATTTTGATACTGTTTAAATAGAAAAAAATATAAAAATAGCCAGGATGTAACCAGTTTCATCCTACCCATTTTCAAATTCTTTTTCTTATTTTTAATTTACATCAGGGATGCATCCAGTTTCATCCTCGCTATTTTTTAAGTTTAAACCAGGATGAATCCAGTTTCATCCTTGCTATTTTTTTTTGTGTCCATTTCACCCTTAATAATTTTTACTCGTCCATTTGAACCATGTTTTAAATTTTTTTGGACAAATGACCCATTTTTCGTTTCTTAAATTATCTAGAGCACAAATTTAATAACTTGCCAAAACAGTAAAAATGTTCCATTTCCATTTTTCTTTTACATGGTCAATGTTATTTATCTCCTTTTATACCAACCATGTAAAGACATATATTTATATCTAAAATCCTTCTTCAATTAGCTAGCAATCAAATCAAATTATGTATATTCTTCTTAAGGCAATAATCTAAAAATATTTAACTAGCACATCTAATCTAATAACTAATATAAAGAAAATAGCTCTTTTTGGTAGGAGACCCCCTAAATTACTTAGTTGTCCCCATTTTTTACATATTTACATAAATACCATTGGTTTAAAGATATATCAAAATTTTTAAAAACTCAATATCTTTCAAAATATACACCGGATTTTTGTAAAATTTATATATTTGGAAAGCTCTTTTAATTATCTACATAAAGAGTACAAATAAGAATAGTAAATTTTTGTTTTAGGAAAATGATTTTAAGACTTTCAAATTTAGTATTGTTGAATGAGTAAAATTCAAGCATGTGCATCGCACATGTGTCCTTACTAGTGCTAATAAAATGAATCCATTTAATTCTCTTGAAAAAGAAAAACAAATCAAGGAAATATGACATAAGCAGAAAGGTTAATTTACTATTTCGTAGGTTACAAAATTACTCTTCCACAAAATGATATAAAAAAAAATACTCTTAAGCTAATTACAAAAATGCCCTTGAAATTAGGATGGGTATTACAGACGCTCCAAGTAATGGTAAGATCAATTTTGTTCTTCCTAATAATCTTCTTTAAGCAGAAAATTTCACCAACAGTAAAAGTGAAAAACTTTCTCCAGTAGTAGATGTCTCTAGAAACCAAGAATGTTATCCCTCTAAGACTGCTCAGTTGAGAACAATTAAAAACATTCCTGTCAACTGCCATTATTGCGGAAAGAAATGTCACATTGAAAGAAGATGTCATCTTCGGTTACAGAATGAAAAACTTCATAACATTCTTGTTTGGATGTCTAAAGAAGTAATCAAACCCGCTTCTCAATGTATTGTCAGAAATTGATCTCACAATCAAGAAAAGTGATGTGATGAGCCAATTCCTGATTATGAATATAACACAACTTCTACTTACAACCGTAAAAAGAACAATGTTATATGGATGACTGATAACTACGAAAAGTCAAAAGCAAAGAGAAAAAGGTTTGGAAGAAAGAAGAAATCTTCAAACTCTTCCCTTTTCTTCAAAGATGATCTTGCCCCTAAAATAAGTGTTCCTGATTATATACACATCAATAATCGTGTTTTGGAACTCAAGATCAATATCAACAGTCTCAAGCGCAAGATCAAGAAAGCGAGAAAAGTTATTGGCTCAGGTAACTCCTGTCCTTCTCTTGTTAATCCAGTTGAAGTTTCACACAAGACTTCTGATTGTGGTCAAGGAGGCGACAAGGAAAATATCAACACCCTTGATGAACTTCATGTTCATCATACTACAACTTGACCATTTTCTGGTGTGTATCATCTGCAAGGCCATGAGATGATGCACATAACTCTCGCGAAGATGCTTCCTTCTTGACAAATGGTCCGCGTTGTATGTATTGATCTTGTTTTTTTTTCTGAGCCCTGCTCCAGACAATTGTTGTGTGTTGTCCGTATGATGCCTTGCTTTAAACTTTAGATTGTTCTTCCTCAATGACGGTTGATTTATAACTTTGTGTTGCACTCATTTTGAGCCAAAGTTTCCTGTCGTGTGTTCAGAACTTGTTTTTGTTCTATGAAAACATGTTTCTAAACAATAGTTCCTCTGGTTCCCTGGTTTTTGATTTTGGGTCATAACCATAGATTTTGTGCACCCGACCCGTTACCCAACGGTTACAAGTAATCCTAGGGTTTCCTTGTGAAAAAATCCCTTAAATATATATCAAGGATTTCTTTTGATATATACTTGTTCGGTAACGTCAAGACCTCTCTTGGATTTTTGGTGTGCACAATGGAAGGATGCAATAAAGAAGATAAGTTTGATGATGCCAAAGTTTTTGAACTTCACGAAGAACCCATCTCCATAATTTGCTTTCAAGCAATTGATCATGAAAAAGATCTTCAGGTTCAAATGTCTCTTCAATTGGTTGGAAATCTTCTTCAAGGTTTTGAGGTCGTTTGTGAACAACTTGAAATTGCATCAAAGAACCTTGCGTTTCTGAAAAACGAGCTAAAGAAAGCATCTGATGAACTCGTCCTTGTCCTTTCTTTGGTCGTTGATCCTGTCTAGTTTTTTAGTTGCTCTTTTGATTATTAACCAGGAAACTTCTTATGAGAATTTATTCTTGTGTTTTAAGAAGGATAACTAGGGTTTGGAATAGCCATTATCGTGAGTACACATAGCTATTTCCAACTCTTGATGGTGGATTTTCACTTAAGGCTAAAATTGTAAAGGCCAAAATTATGCGCTAACATCTTGAAAAAGATAAAGCCATTAATAAGGGATGAATACTTCTTCACCTTGCTAATTCACCTAGAATAGAGTATGTGGCAACAATCCCAGTATTATGTGCATTAAATACACAAAATTCATCCAGGCTGGAGCATGTAGCAACAATCCCATATACCCTGTGAATTTACAACATTATTAATTAATGCATGACCAGCCTTGTATTTCTGTACTCATTACTGGTGCGGCATGACGACTGAGTGTTGTTCTCAGCAGAGCAACACGAATCTCCGAGCATTAATGATGAAGCATGTACGAAATACCCATACAGGCTACAACTCTCGGTGTGTTATACTAGCCCGATTGAGCATATTTGAACCTGAACTGACCATATCAGTCTCAGAAACGATCGCGACCATCCAACTTCACCAGCATGATTGGATGGCTTAGATTGAATCCATGACCCCAAGCAGGTATTTGAATATGCACCACCGACCCAACGCGGGCCCTGCATGGTCGGCCTCCCTAAGGGGTGGCATAGCTTGCCAAACCGTCCAAGCCAAAGCAGTATGGACGAAAAACCCTAAATTAGGGTTTGCGGCACATTACATGTGTCGCAAAACAGTCTCAACCATCCATCTTCGCAGGCATAGATGGAGGGTGTAGATGTAGATTCAAAGGGCCCAAAGCATGTCAACACAAATACCGTGGGCCCGCCTACATACTTAACTGATCGGTCAGACCAACTATGGTTGGTCGTCTTGATTCGTGCGCCCCAAACTGGGTATGACACACGGCCGTCAAAACCTAATTAGGGTTTGTGTTGCGATCACGAGCGTCCATTTTCCCCTGCACGAATGAAGGGTCCAGGAATAGACTAAGCCGGTAAGTATCAACACGATCACTGTGGGCCCACCTATCTCCACACCCGATCGGCCAAGACCAAACTTGGATGTACACCTTAATTCGCGCGCCCTGAAGGTGGCATGCCACGCCCCTTTAGGAATCCTTTGCGGCACAAGATTCCTGTCGCAAATCAATCTCAGCCACTCTTCTTTACCGGTAAACTTGAGTGGCCTAGATCGCACCTTCGCGGGATAGTGAAGTATAGACATGGGCACCAGCATGTCGTCTACACACATGCCTGATCGGTCCTCTATAAAGCACTTCCCATGCTTGGATTCGACCAAGTTTGAAAGAAGGAACTTGCGTACCTCTTAAACCCTAATCCGACGGTCATGAGATGAGGGTTGCAAGTCATCTCGTCCGTCCAACTTCGCTAGCTTGGACGGACAGCCTAAGACATGATGTTATTTTAAGACACTTAAATTTGTGAATTACTCCGTTAAGCTTTAAAAACAGCGATGCTTCATACATGTTGAATATACTCGATGCAGTACCTGCATAGAATACACACGATACTTCACAAGTATCGACTTCCTAAATAACTTAGTTATTTAGTCTAGCATTACATGCTACTTTCCGTGGGTCCCAGGATCCACACACTCGAGACATCAATCATGTCACAAACTGGGGGATACATCTTGGGGTATTGGTCGGCGGTTTACAAGCGTGCGGCGTGCAACACGCCATCACAAGAACGTGTCGGGAAGTCATGGACGGTTAGAGATGACGGGGAGAAGTGGGCAAGCTGGGTCGTGTAACACTAACATAACTCCGCTACTCCATCACTCCACTTCCTCCACTTCCCACGAGAGACGTGAATAAGGCTCAAATGACTTGTATAAATAGGTTCTCCTCCCTATTTCCAAAAATAACATAACAAGTCCAGACAACAGAGGCAAGTGTTGATACCATCGTATTCAAACACGGGCCGATAGCTTACATCCCGCAAGCCCAGTTCAGCTTCCGATATAAGTCATACATAGCCAACACCTTCACAATCTCAACACCTTCTTCGCTTCCCTCCCTAAGATCAACCCCATCTCCTTCACTTTGTGACCGAAACAAGTCTGGAACGGCCATTTCTTGGTTTAGGCCGGATTTGCACAGATTGATTTATCGAATCTACAAGCACTCCCGTGTAGTGCATTTGTTTAAGGTTTAGACTCATTTCTCATCCACACACCCCAAATTACCAAAACCAGCAGAGATAGTTTTCACCCATAAACAATGGGCGACCACAGCGGGAGGTTGATCTATCGGTTACAAAAAATTGAATTCTCAATTTTTCAGTTTTCATCTCGCGATGTATCCTCACCCAGAAACCACAGGTGGTTCAGATATCATGGGAAGTGTAGATAGAATGCTGGAGGATGTCTTGGCAAATCAAGCCGGTATCGCTAGAAGACAGAGCGAGACATTCCGCCTTTTGAATGATATAACAACACAATTACAAGAAGGGTCGGCAGGCATCTACTCAGACAGTGCAAGAAACGATGGATCCTTAGTCAGGAGTCACACCTTTACCAGTGGAGATGCGAGAAGAGCGCGTAATCACAGGGGACTCGGGAGAGACGAACAACATGGTCCAGCTGACAACGAAGACTCGAGGCAACTCCACAGAGGAAAAGACTTGTCCGGGGTACCACAACGTCTGCCGGATGAAGAAAGCGAGCCTGCAGCTTACGGAGCCCTGCTAGAAGATTTATATCTCAAAACTCTTGTCGAAGCCCGGAAGACTGTCCAATCCGCATTGACCTTTCAACTGAGTGAAGAAATGCTTGAGGAAGGAGAGATCAATCAAGGAACACGTGGGTACAGATGATGGGAGCGTTCAATTCGATCACTCAGCAGTGATCTTACGACACCTTCCACACCCCGTCACCCAGGCAAGCGATCCGCGGATATGATGTCACTCACAAGTCTGCCAACTTCATCTCCGAAACGTGCTCCACATCGAAGCCATGTAGAGACACCACAACGTCCACAAACGCATGAAAGGCTGGATTCGAAGTACCTACACTTTCCGTTCCCAATGAAAAAGATTTTGGAGTTGCTGGAGGCATGGATACGAAACGGAGAGGTGGAACTACCTCCTGTATGGCGTTCACCCACTGATCAAGAAGTAATGGACCCGAGGTATTGTCATTTCCACCGGTTCCTTCACCACCCTACCAGTGAATGCAACGCTTTGAAGCGCATTGTTCAGAAGAAACTTAATTTAGAGGGATAGCTTTCCTTCTCTGAGAGATTGATGCAGACGATTTCCTTAAAGAGGCTACTTCAGATACAAGTAAGGCTTCAAAAACAAGTAAGTTCTATTCAACAATTTTACAAGAAATATAGTTTTAAGAATTCACTGGGGACTTGGCATCCCGCACATAGAGAAAGAGGCTCAATGATCAAACGCCATGTTTGTTTCCTTTCATACTTCCCTTTTACACGACATTTGCAATTTCATATGATATGTGCAATCATTCATGACCAAGATGCAAATTCCATTTAAAATAATCTCTTTCAGAAAAGTCATTCACAAAACTATCTCAAAATAAACCTATTCAATTACCTATTAATTCAAAACCGGAAGTCAAATTATGAAAGGAAATCCTCACTATCACTCAAAAAGAAAAACATCTAAAAGAAAAGACAAGTAGGTGGCACGAATCCTTCAAGGAAAGTCCTTCAGCAGCAACTCGTCCTTCTGAGAAAGAGTGACTTTCATCCTTTGAAGTACAGCCTGCTTCAGCTTCAACTCCTTAGACAACTTTTCAACGTCTTCTTCCTGGCGAGTAACACATTCTGCAGAAGGGACTTCATCTTGTAATTTCTGGAGCTCCTGAATCTCGGAGAACCTTTGAAGAACCAAGGAACATTGAAGTCGTACTGCACAAACACATCTCGATGGCACTTCCAGTCTTCAATCATCTCCTCAGAAACTGTTCGACCAGTCGTGACGCTCATCCCATGCATAGAAAATAAAGCTTCCTGAACTCGGTTGACCAATGCAAGACGACTTTTGAGATTCGTAGTGGTAGCAATATGGTCGTGCCTCTCCCATATCACCGTGTACAACCCTTCGAACTGAGCTGGCACACTGAATCCTTCAACCAACACATGACCTGGATAAGGGATAGTGAAGGGAGGATCGAACAAATCCCCAGGCTGCATTACCAATACTTCATCAGTCACAGGAGCCTTATCAGTTGCAGGAGGCCTTTCAGAAGAAGTCACCACGACATCTTTATTGATTGGAACCTGCTCAGAACGTTCTTCAAGGGGAGCCACCTCAACAATAGCGGATGTTGCCTCTCTTACATTCCTCCCGATGTCTACTTCACCTGGGTGCTAATTTCCATTATGGCCCCATCAACAAGATCACTTAGGGAGGCACCTTGTCCAACCGAGCTTGCGTCATCGCTGTCATTGTCTGGAAAAGGAGCGGTTTCACCGGACTTCTCGGCATGAAGATCGGTGTTACCCGGACTTCGAGGAGCGGTGTTACTAGACTTCTCGGCATGAGGATCGGTGTCGCCGGACTTCTCAACATGAAGGCTAACGTTACCAGACTTCTCGTTCTGAATGCGCGCCAACCTTGTGAAAACATTCTCTTTCGGAATTCCCTGATTTCAAGCAAGGATCACTCTTAGAGGAATTTACTCTGGAGAAATGGAGGAATCGACAGGAAGATATTTAAATACCTGCATATTGGAGGAATTGAGGATCACCGAATCACATGCCTGCATTTTAGATCTCTCTCCTGCTTGGGGACTGCAATCATCATCTCTGGTCTATTTGGCTGGGAGTGGCTTCAACCGGAAATGCTTCTTCAAAACGTCAGAAGATGGCTCACCACGGGAATATGTCACAACGTCCTCCGAGAATTCCTGGAAAGACAACAGGTTCTTCCTCCAAAATTCCTTATACTTATCGGTTACCACTGGGTTTCTCCCAATAGGTCAGAAGGGAAGACTCTGCAATGCCAAGAACATGTCAGCATTAAAAATACCCGGGAGGAGTTCTTTCGGAGCCTCCGACGGACGGATAAATGGAACACCCTGGTCAAATCCCATTTGACGAGCAGCCCTGTCAATGTTGTACGGAGTCACAGTAAATGCTTCGTTGAATATAGATGGGATATATCCCGGAATACAGTTGTGCAGATAAATAAGTTCTCCAAATTTCATAGTCTTGACATCGGTACGCAACACAGCATCAGGACCGTCAGAAGCAATATCAAAGGTCTTCGGCTGAACAATGGAAGAGTGGATTGGCCCCCATGGACGTAAATATACGGAAGACACATTATCAAAGATGTCCACGAGTTTCGCACCGGTTCTGGGACACCTCCTCTGCCAACGGAGTATTCTCGAGCCACCATACAAACTGCTGAGCGAAGTTGCAGGAACATGAGCATAACTTTTGAAATGTTCCCACAAGAATGCCTGAAGAAAAGTGAAATGGACGTACGACTCCACCTTCTTGTACCCGTTGGAAACATGCATGTCCATTGCTAAGGCGTCCAGATGAGAATACAGCGATCCGAGGAACAAGGCACCTAAGGGAAGAACTTCACCTTTTGCTAGCTTTATAGCAATCCTGACAAGGACACCTCTTATGGTCTTCTTTCCAGAACCATCGTCAAATATATCACTGGATAGCCACAAAGACAGGAATGCAATCACGCTGAGCTCGTTTTCCAACTCCTGATCCGGTTCTGGGTCTACAGGAGACCACTCCGATACCCACCAGGTGTAAAAGCATCTTGTGTCTTTTTTCTCCTCCTTGTCCAGTTGTCGAACTCGCCACCTTTCGGAGTATAGCGTCATAATCACGTTGTTCCGTGTCGAAAGCTCGTAATAAAAACTTCCAAATGACAGGCGGAGTTCATCAATGCGGCTACGCTTTCCCGAGTAATAGTCATCTCTCCCATTTAAATATAGATGTATGAGTAGAAAGGGCGCCACCGAGAAATGAAAGTAATCAAGCCTGCAAACATCTTTCTTAATTTCAAGAGTAGCAGATGCCATGACTGCATTGAGTATTTGCGCTTTGGTCAAATTGGCTTTAACATCCTTATTATTCAACATGCGTCTCATCCACCCTTCATAAGAACCCAGTGGAGTATGACAAATCTTGAAGTCAATAGGAGAAGGCGGATATTCATTTCTTGAAGACGAGAACCTCATCACAAGTGCCGAAGAAGAAGATGGATCAGCTTCCATATTTTACGAACCAGGAGAGCGGGACTATCCTGAGAGGGATGTTTCCTAATGTTTGGAAAAAGCAAGGTGAACAACTCATCAGCAATGTTCGGCATATCTTTGAAGACATCAACACTTCCGACTTAGCTGACATTATCTTGGAAGACATCTCAACAGGAGTTCTTTTCTTCATTCTACAATAAAAGACAGGAGTTAGTACTTATATAAAAACGCATGGGATGTGTGGTCACACACACGACGGAACACACATTCATGTTGGAGCACACAAAGCTGGTATTGGGTCCAAACGAGGCTGGTATTGAGCCACGTCAACAAATTAAGCCGTTGGTCAGGTCCACGGCTTGGTCGAGGTTACGAGGGCTAACACCCCAAATGAGTTTAATATCACGTAGTCAAGCAGGTATCGGGCCACGCAGATCAATATCATGTTAATAGGCTGGTACGGGTCATGTCAAATCCGGTATTAATCAAGGCCAGTCAAAGTTACCAGTGTTGATCCACGTCAGCAAAGAAGACCGGATGAAGTTTCAAGTCTGGTATTGATCAAGTGACAAGTTCGGTATTGATCGAGTTTCAAGTCCGGTATTGCTCAAGTTTCAAGTCCGGTATTGCTCAAGTTTCAAGTCTGGTATTGATCAAGTCACAAGTCCGGTATTGCTCAAGTTTCAAGTCCGGTGTTGGTCAAGGGCACAAGGCCGGTATAAAGACGACATTCAGTCAGGCATACACGGCATGAGACCCACGTTCAATCGAGCATATATGGAGGGACCACATTTATTTGCATAACACGGTTCTCTTATGTTCATGGGAATCATGTTCACGAAATCCAAGCCGAATTTCTTTCCAAGCTACAACCTAAGAAGCTAGGTTTTGGATGCAAAAAATTCATGGATTCACGGATTGTTTTACTAAGCAATAAAATATTGGCGTATCAACCTCGGTGGAAGAACTAAGCATAATACACGTCTTGCAAAAGGTGTTTACCTAGCAAACTAGGGTTCTACCTTTTAAAAAAAAAAAACAACACGCTTACCTTGCTACGGACGGACGGACGACGACGGCGAGCTCCGACGGCGGTTGGCGGCGGCAGTGGAGATCACGGACGAGAGCTGCCGAACAAAAAAAAAAAAAAAAAAAAAAAAAAAAAAAAGAGAAAGTGTGAAGAAAAAAGAAAAGGGGTCGGTCCTTTTATAGACAAAATTTGGAAGAATCCCAATAGAACAAGGATTCCTCTTTTGCTTGGGTTCCTCTTTTGATTCAAACACGCAAGGAAGGAAACCGGTCCCACCAAAGGATTAGCGCTTGCGCAACGGCGTTTACATGGACAATCGCTAGCTGTGGTCGATCAAAATTCTTCCGGGTAAACTTTCTCTATCATGTCTTCTTCATATAAGTATGTCACCATCTCATGCTTACCCCAGAATGGCGTAACCATTATGCGCTAGGCAGGGGACTTAATGTTGATGGTGGATTTTCACTTAAGGCTAAAATTGTAAAGGCCAAAATTCTGCGCTAACATCTTGCAAAAGATAAAGCCATTAATAAGTGATGAATACTTCTTCACCTTGCTAATTCACCTAGAATAGAGCATGTGGCAACAATCCCAGTATTCTGTGAATTAAATACACAAAATTCATCCGGTTGGAGCATGTAGCTACAATCCCATATACCCTCGTGAATTTGACATTATTAATTAATGCATGACCAGCCTTGTATTTCTGTACTCATTACCGGTGCGGCATGACGACCGAGTGTTGTTCTCGCAGAGCAACACGAATCTCCGAGCATTAATGATGAAGCATGTACGAAATACCCATACAAAGCTACAACTCTCGGTGTGTTATACTAGCCCGATTGAGCATATTTGAACCTGAACTGACCATATCAGTCTCAGAAACGATCACGACCATCCAACTTCACCAGCATGATTGGATGGCTTAGATTGAATCCATGACCACAAGCAGGTATTGGAATATGCACCACCGACCCAACGCTAGCCCTGCATGGTCGACCTCCCCAAGGGGTGGCATAGCTTGCCAAACCGTCCAAGCCAAAGCAGTATGGACGAAAAACCCTAAATTAGGGTTTGCGGCGCATTACATGTGTCGCAAAACAGTCTCAACCATCCATCTTCGCAGGCATAGATGGAGGGTGTAGATGTAGATTCAAAGGGCCCAGAGCATGTCAACATAAACACGAGTGGGCCCGCCTCTGCGATAGGGTGTAGAATACATCCTATTTACTATCTATTGTTTATGCTTTCTTTGTTATTTTTCTTGTAAATTATGTATTTTACGCTTGTTTTGAGTTTTATAGCTACTTTGGAGTCGCACGGAGGAAAGAAGAAGAAATCACCCAATTTGAGCCAAAAGGGCGAAAAGGACATTTCGGGAGATTGATATATGGAGCCCACCAAGGTTAAGGGCAACCCTATTTGAAGGAGTACTAAATCGGATCAGCTAAGGATAAGGGGAAAACCCATTTAAGTGTTAAAGGCATCCAGGTTAATGCTAAGGCACTTTTATGTAAATTAGCTTGGCATGATGTTGGTGGCCCATATTAGTGCCCAGTCGGATCAGTTTTTCTTATAACCTAAAATTGAGTTCTCCCAATCATTTTCATTAACAGAAATTGAGAAGAAAAAAAAAAAAGAGACAGCGGCCGAGAGAAAATTAAAGGTTTGTGTAAGAAATTCAGGGACTCAGGAGAAGATTTAATGGCGAGAATGAAGAAGAGCAGTGCTTCTTCCATGGCGGAGATCGAGAGCCGAGAGAACGAGAGATGAAGATGAATCAGATGAATTAATGGATATGTGTTGGTGGTGGAGATTGAACTGAAAATCGATTCCAGGAAAGAAGGCGGGGGAAAATGGATTCGGTTCGATCTGTGAAGATGGGATGGTGGTCTTTGTGAGATGGGTATGGTTCGATTTGAAGACACGACGGAGAATGGGTGTCATTGCCTTGAAGACGAAAGAGATGGTTTTGTGGTTAATTGAGTTTTGCAGATGGAGTTGCGGTGGTGATTTAATGGAAGAAAGAGGGTGGTATTCTGTTTGTTGAATGGGTTTGGTTACGAGGATGAAATTACAGTCAAAATTCCGATCTTTGCTATGAGATTTGATGTTGCACGATCTTTGGATAAAAGAAGGAGCTTGGGTTTTGACATTGAGTTGATTGAGAAGCGGTGTTGGTAGTGAAATTAGGCGACTAGTGTTGAAGAACACAAATTCGATGTTGCGGTATGATGTCTGTCTTTGGTGAGAATCGAGAGAAGGAACTAAATTTCTTTGTAAAATAGAGATTAGGCTTTGTTGGTTATAGAGCTGCTTGAGTAATGAGTGAAGTTCAAGGTGATTTACGATGTTACGAGGCGGAATTGATCTTGCTATGAAATTGATGAAGCTGTGAATGAATTAGATGTATGTGATAGGAATTTTACGAGGATGTGAAGCTAAAGATCGGTAGGAAAAATTGGCACAGGAAGTCCTATAAACGACGAGAACTCGGCCGATTCTTTGTTACGGCGAGTTAATTCGGTGCCGATGGCCAGATTCCGTCAGAGCCCGATGACCGATCCGTCCTAATTCGGGTGAGTTAGCCAAGAGTAAGACGGTGACTTGGGCTGGTGACTTCCTTCTCTTTGACCCTGTTGACTAACGGTTGGTGACAGTTGACCCTTTTGGCCGTTAGTCCTAACGGAGGACCAGACGGAATATTCCGTCGAATATTCTCCCGAGCAGCAAGAAACTTTCAGTGGCCGGCGGTGACGTTTTCCAGCCACAATCCCGGTTTTCATGAGCCAAAAATTCCAGAATTTTCTATGGACTTCTCTCATGGGTATGAAGACTTTGATCGCTGTCGTAAGCGACACAAATATAATTACACTTTCTTACTACTCAAAATATAAATATAGCAAGGGCAAGAAAGGATCGATCCACGAGAGAGGTCTAGGTTGTCAAATTGTTATGGTTTCCTATATAAAACACCGGAAGAATTTCGATTGTGTAAATAAAAATAAACAAAAAGCAAAACAAATAAAAGTAAACACGCAAATCAAGGATGTGAAAATATTGGATAAAGGTTTCATCTTCAATTGTAAACAAGTTTATGAATATATGAATAGAATTAAGTATTTAATCTAGCTATCATTAAAAGCCAAAGAATACCTTATTGCAAGAATACTCGTAATTTCTAAGTCATCAACACACACATTAGGGCTGCGTATGTGAATTCTACCTAAAGAATAACCTAGCCTTGCGCTAATCAAGTTCAATTCCTAGGAGCATTAAGTTTCAGAAATAGGCTAATCAATGCAATTGTAATACATTGCGCAAACAATTCGAACAAAGGTCAATTTCTACATATGACTACGAGGATGTATCACTACAACCTAGAATCATATCATGCTACTCGTATTCAAGGTTATCGCTCGATGAAAACCCTAAAATAGCTATATATATATGGATGTGAGTTCAATCAATTCTAGACTCGACTAAACAAACATTCAATCATATTGCAATCCATCAATCATGCAATTATTATAACCCGTAGAAATCAAACGATAATATTGAGAGAAAACTAATTCATAAAAATCATAACTTGGTTGCAAAATCCAACTACATCTTCAACCAATAATAAAAACTTAGTTACTTGTGTTTTTGGAAATCATCATCATATTCATCAAAGAAGAGACTATCATGAAACCCTAGAACAAAAGTAGAAGTCTCCTAATGGAGATATATCTAGGTTTTGAAAAGAGTTTTCTATTTATATGCTTTTCTCCCCATAAGGATACTTTCCCAAAATTAGGTTAATTCTTCTCAAAACCCGTCTCCAAGTTGGTCCACCAAGCCCATGAGTGAAAAATATGTCTCGGAATTTTGGGTCCAAAAGCGTCGCCGGAATTGCGACGTCATCAGGAATCCGGCCACCGGCGCCGGAATCCGTCACTTAGGAAAATTTGTCTCCAGCAGCTTTTGTCATCGAAGCTGTCACAGGCAATTCTACACTTCCGGTAGCTCGCTTTGCTTCTCTGCAGTCCACACATTCACAAAAACCATCAAACCCAACTTCTCATTCCTTGAAAACGTACCCAAAAGCGTGGCCGCGTAGCTCATATGTCGGCCGTCGACTCCTGCATCCGACTCATACCCCCTCGCGATTCCTTTGAAATATTGCGATCGACACTTCTAACCTCGAAATAATTTACCGGAACTATGCTCACCGGTGCGCCATTCTCGCTCCGTTTTCGCACAATTTCTGCAGTGCTTTGGTTGCCAAATCTCAGCCTGCGAATTCTGTCAATTCCACCAATCCAGCACCCTGCTCCCAGCTTCCACATGCCAGAGCTGCCATTGTAAGCCTGAGCTGCTTCCAGGTCATTAGTACCAGCACCAGCTCCACCTGGAACAACTCTGTAGCTTCAGCTCAAGACTGATCTCACATTAACTCACCCCCAGAATCACTAGTTAATCGCACAAAGCACCGCCATACTGCAGCTCAGCTGCAACAGCTTCCGTTCTGCATATTCTTCATGCCCACCCATAGACTCACGGCAACTCCAAGCCTTGCAAGCTCAATCCATATTATGCACCTCCTTCTCGGTCAGGCCACTGCTCTATTGCCCAGCTTCACGCGGCCCATAGACTCACGGCAACTCCAAGCCTTGCAAGCTCCAGTCCATATTATGCACCTCCTTCTCAGTCAGGCCACCTGCTCTATTGCCAGCTTCACAGCACCAGTTCATCCACCTCCCATCTCGATTCTCTCTCAGCTCAGATTATGATCTCCACCAGACCCATCTCACAACCCTTTAACCTTGCTCAGCCTTGTTCTTGACCCTACAATTCGTACCTAGCCAGTTCAGCTGCTAAGCACAGCATCTGCCCAACTGTGACTGCAACAGCGCCGCATTCTCCATTCGACACTGCAGAGCACCATTCAATCTAAGCACCACCATCTAGTTCATTCTCAGTTTAACCGTTCTGGCTTCCCATTTGAGCTCTCAAATACCAGCAATTCTTGCAATTCAAAGGTCACACATTTCATTCCCTTTAGCTCTTAACTGCATCAATGCCTGCACCTGCAATTCAACTCACTGCCTGCAGCTCAACATCTCAGCTGGCCACCGCGATCGACCAACTCCACTTCCACGCAACCTCATGTTACTCCTCCCGAGCTCAATTTGTCACTCATAGCCTTCCACTCAATCGTGACTCATTCCCTTTCTACGTAGAAGTCGAACCATGGATAGTAGCTGCCATTGTAACCCTTTACAGCTTCACTGCTCCCCTGTTCAGCATTTCAGCATCTCCTTGAGCTTCATATCATCTCCACCAGTATTTCCCTGAGTTCTTCTCTTCCTAACACCAACAGCAACTCAAGCTCAGCTCTTCTCAGACTCAATCTCACAGCTCCAGCCATTCACTGCAATCCTCCCTGTACTGCATATCTCAGGCCATTCCCTGGCCTGCAATTGCTTGCAGCTCATCTGCTCAGTCACCATTCCAATTTGCAGTACCAGGCCTGCAATTACTTCATCTCTCTGCGACTCAACTTCCGACTCATCAGCACCAGCATCCATGATCAACCATCAACCCCTGCCATCACAACAGCAACATGGTCCAACCATAAGCCTCAGCTGCCTCTCTCTCGTTCAACTCTCCAATGACAGCAGCCATCTCATCGATTGCAGCTTCATTACTTCCAGTGCCATCAATGGCAGCAGCGCCACTTCTCGACTCCCTGGCTTTCTCGAGCAGCAGCCTATCCGTGCAAAACTCTAACCGAAACCCTCCTTCCGGACCCATAGTGCGGCTTGGTTGGTGGGCAATAAGAGCTGCACTGGCGGCCGGTCATTCAAGCATTTAGTCGAGCACTCGCATGCGACCTGCAATGTGGAGAGTGGATAGAACTCTGCAGCATTTAGTACCTTTCATGACTTCTTCCCACATATCACTCCCGCCATTTGAGCTCAAAACCCTTTCTAAATCACCTACGTTCCATCGACACAAACCAACCAAACCAAACACCAATTTAATGTCCGAATTTGGTCCAAACTCCATTGCTTCGATTCGTCTCGGCAAAAAAGCTGTTGCTGCAATTCTTCCTTGATTTCGAGTTTGGTCCAATTCGACATCTCCATGAACCCTTGGTACTCAGCCCTCAATCCCGCCATTTGAACCCTTTGTCGCCCGGCCTTGACTTTGTGTTGTAAGATAGAAACTTGACATTGTGTTGTTTTGAATCTAACTTGACTAAGAAAGATGGTCTAATACCACCGGGATGGCTATCGGCACCCACCGATTCGATATGGGCACCCTCCATTCAAAGTTTCTGCATAATTCACCGTCGGTTCCGGAGGGACCGCGAGGCTTAATCATCGATTTTGTTCATAACTTCTCATGCAATGTTGGAGTGACCTCATTCTTTAAATGCGTTGGCTTCGGATTTTCGCTCCAATGAGTGACTTCTTCTCCTTCTTTTACTCCAAATGACTCCAAAGTACCTAAATACACAAAAACACACATAAGATACATAATTTACAAGAAAACTCGCAAAGAAAGCATAAATACTAGATATTAAATACGGTGTATTCTACACCTATCAGACTTGGGCTAGGAATTGGATGGAGAATTGGACTCAAATTTGTAAAGAGAAGGTGGAAGAGTTGAGAAGAGCTTGGATTTGGAAATTGAATTGCTAAAGGAAAAGGATTCTAATCCTTGGAAGAATTGGAGAATATTGAAGCCTATAAATAGAGAAGTTTTCTACAACTTCTATACATCTCTCTCTACACATCTTTTACACACATCTCTACACACACAATTCTTTTCTTTTCTTATTCTTTGTGTGAACTTTTAACATGAGTAGCTAATTTTATTGATTGAGGATGAATTCCTAGTTTTTAAACATATGATTTGAGTTTTTGTTTTCAATTCTATCTTGAAGTTTTTCACATGATTATCGATTGTTTTTACTAATAGGAATGATCTTAAAGACATTCATGATTGATTGATAGATTGTTTAGAATGCATGCTAAATTGATTTGTTAATTTGATCTAAAGCTAGTGAAAGTTAGGGGATAAGTAATCGTTTCTTGACTCTTTACATAAGTAGCAAACACGAGACCTTGCGGAGGGATTCCGTGGAGCAATTGTGTGTAGAAACAACGCTAGAAAGTGAACCAAGCGAACCGAGTTTAACTACTAGTACTAAACCTAAATTCATAAATCTTAATGCATTCTGGGAATTACATCTTGTAAGCGGACCTCAAGGTGGTTCTTTTGAATAGAATCTGATAACTAAGCGGACCTGTTACTCAGTGAAATTAGGGATTTTGGGGCTAGCTAAGCGGACCTGCTATCCTACGGTTGGTGATAATCTGTGACTAATAACAAGTAGAAAAGAACATAAATTTAATCATTGTTTCATAACGAAGAAGGATTCCTTGATCTTGTCTCTCTTATTGCTTTCAACTTTACCTTTTAATTGTTTTGTTTATTTTCTTTTGTTTTTTTTACACCCCCCTTTCATGACAATTTTTACAACTAGAATCTCGTGCTCCTCGTGGGATCGACCTTGACTACCCTATATTACTAGTTAATTAGGTAGTAAAGTATTAATTAATTTGTTGTGGTTACGACACGCATCAAATTTTTAGCGCCTTTATTCGGGAGCGACGGATGATTTTAGTTGTTTTTATTTTTCTTTTTGCTTTATTCTTGCTTTGTTGGATTCTATTCCGTATCTAACTTGGTTTTTGAATCTTATTTCAGGTATCGGTTTTCCATGTACGGTGGACAAGAGCAAGCATATTACAACAATCATACGGTTTTCAACCTCAACATTATGACAACTTCCAACCATCCTTAGGATACAATCAAAACCAATATTTTGGCTATGATAAATTTTCTACAGAACCTTATGGATATTCTCATACATATCAACAACCTTATGACGGGTATGTAAGTAGACAAACACACGGATGGAAGGATAGTTATGCATCTAATAATTTGTTTTCTAGTAATGTGCAGACAGAGAATTTGGAATATACTCCTCTTCATCGTGTTTTTCCTTCACTTTTTCCAAAAGAGGACTCTATCAACGGTGGTAAGCGTGTGAACGTCAGGAAACTTGCACAGAAATTATACAAATTGGAAGATGATGGAGACTCGGAAGATCTTGTCGCAGAAATTAGTAGGACTATTCATATGGAACTTAAACGATGTCGGGATAAAGGTTATGAAACCGATGAAGATTCTTATTATGGTGAGTCCGAAAGTGAAGATGATTGTGTTGAAAAGGACCAACCTTTGGAGACTTTTGATGACGCTAGTGTAGATTACTCAAGCCTTGATCTTAATAATGATCAAGCACCTATTCAAAAGGACGAGCTTGAGGAAGATGCATTTATTGCTTGGCAAAAATTTCTTAGGGAAAGATGGGAGTCTGCGGAAGTGTATGAATGTTCCGACAATGAGGAAGTTATTCCAACTCCGGATCATAATAACGATCCTTCACCTATTCAAAAGGAGGAGATTGGGGGTGACTTACCTATTGTTATAAATGGTGTAACACCCGCACATGAAGATCTTACAATTTATACCGAGGAAGATTATATGAGAGAAGAATGGCCCGATTCCGATGATGAGAATGTTGAAGAGATGATACTAGAGGATGAAACCACATTCATTGATTTTGTGGAAGACCCAATTGAACTTGCGAATGATTATGATGATACCGCGACTATGGTTAAGGTAGAAAATGACGAAGAATGGTTGCAAGGTTTAATAGAGGACCACGATATACATGAGGTAAGTAGTTCACTTGAATTTTTTAAGGATGAAGAGGATTCTATAATACAAGAAATTGTGAAAGGTTTGTCTAACCCTTTGCCTATTGATTCTTCTCCTTTACCTCTTATTGGTTTGAATGTATGTGCTTCGAAAGTATTTTTGGATGATTTTGTTTCTAAATATCCACCATTGGAAACACTTGATGCTAACACCATGCAGGTTTGCCAAGAGGAATACATGGAAGTTCCCGACTTCTATGTTCTTTATACACTTCCAAGTGTGGACGAGAATAAGTGTGGGGGAAATTTCTATCGAGCGATAATTTCACTATTGTTTTCTTGTGCTAATATTTGTATGGAGTTATTGTTTTCAAAACAGGTATTATGGGTGGATCCTCAAATTTTCCGATTGTTGGTATATGGGGAATGAATCTTACAAGAGCCAAGTCGGGCCGTCGACTTTAAAACAAGCGCTTAATGGGAGGCAACCCATCGGTTTTGTATTTCTTATCTTTTTGCTTTTTGTTATTTCTTTTTCTTGTTTCTTATCATGTTAAAATTTCCCACCTTGACTTTACTAGGAGGATTCAATTACATTGAGGACAATGTAAGGTTTAAGTGTGGGGGAGTGGTTAAGCATGTTTTTAAAACAAAAATTACAAAAAAATTAAAAAAATTTGAAAAAAAAAAAAAAAAGTTTTACTTAAAAATTCCAACTTTTAAAGATTTTAGAGTCCCTAGCATATTTCTAGGTATGTTTACATAGAGATTTTGACCGACATAATTGAACTTGGAAATGTTAGAGAATTACATTCGGATTTCTTGTTTGTTTGAGTGTTAAATAATGGATTTAATCATGCCGGTGATGCGAATTTGGTGCAGGGAGAAGTGCGTTATTAGAGTTCTTTGATCAATCATTAGTGGAGACTACCCGTATTCATATCATGAGAGGCACCGACCAGAATTTTCCATTTACTAAAGAGCTTCTTTTGAGTGTGTGTCACCGTACGATAATTCGGGTAGAATGGTGAGCTACCCAACCTCCCACCAATAAAAGCACTACTCTTTGATCTCTTGAGTGCTAATTTTGTCAATCATGAGGGTGACGTCCATAGATGAAAGCTTCCTTCTTGTAGTTCGATTTGCAGTTAGCACCATTCTCTCTCTCGACAACAACGGATCCATAGAAACACTCTCATCATCAACAAGGAGCGACATCAAAATCTACAAGGAAAGTTGGAAAAGTTTAAGGTTTACAAGCAACGGGCGAGAAAAAGAGCAAATTTCAAACTCAAGTAAAGCAACATACAAATGAGCGGATTTTACATATATGTTGAGGACTTACAATACAATGAGGTAATTTTATATCCAAGTATGAAGACTTATTCATGAAAGCGAAGAAAATTAAAAGGTGAGAATTTTTGAAGTTTATGATTTCAAAGACGATACAAGTTGTGAAGAATCAAGTGGTAAAATACTTCTTCCACGGCCATGGTTTATTTTGTATTTAATTTCTCTTGTTTTCAAAAAAAAAAAAAAAAAAAAAAGGAGAGAAAAACAAGAGAAATATTTGTTATTATTTTTGTTAATAAGCCGTGGGGAAGGAAAATATATAAGGAAGTTTCAGCGACAAGGATTTCAAGGTAAAGAGTTATAAATTGTTAAGGATTTATGAAATTAGAGGGTTTATCATCAATAGTTGAAACCGAAGACGAAGACCAAGAAGTTAAAGACGAGGAGCGGAAGACGTTTCTATTGGATGCCGTGAGAGTGGTGTTATCATAATTGGCGATCGGATGTGAAGGTGAGTAAGTAATCTCATCCTCGATAATATGGTTGATTTCCTTTCTTAGAGATCGTCAGAAAAATGGTTTTTCAAAATATTAAAAGATGTGGGTTTTAAAAATATTTCGGAAGTTATCCTTCCCACCATTCAACGTGATGCAGGAATTCTCTCTTCATTCCTACCTGCACACATGTGAGAACCATAAAAAAGCCGTCTTTTGAGTGCAATTATCATAAAATCTTTTGGTGAGTGAGGCGAAGTCGAGGCGAAATGCTTATTGATCGTTTCTCAAACACGCGTTCTCTCATTATGGTGTGGTTATTTCTCACTCAACATTTAAGAACGAGAATATGTTCTTTAGTATTTCTAACTTCTTATTACTAGCATGCGAAACTCTATGTCCTCATAACTCTTTGGATGCTTGGGACACTTGAACGCTTTGAAGTTGTGAGTTTTTAGTTTGATTTGCTCGAGGACTAGCAAAGTCTAAGTGTGGGGGAATTTGATAGGGTGTAGAATACATCCTATTTACTATCTATTGTTTATGCTTTCTTTGTTATTTTTCTTGTAAATTATGTATTTTACGCTTGTTTTGAGTTTTATAGCTACTTTGGAGTCGCACGGAGGAAAAGAAGAAGAAATCACCCAATTTGAGCCAAAAGGGCGAAAAGGACATTTACAGAGATTGATATATGGAGCCCACCCAAGGTTAAGGGGCAACCCTATTTGAAGGAGTACTAAATACGGATCGGCTAAGGATAAGGGAAAACCCATTTAAGTGTTAAAGGCATCCAGGTTAATACTCGAGGCACCTATGTAAATTAGCTTGGCATGATGTTGGTCACCCATATTAGTGCCGGAGTCCGGATCCAGTTTTCTTATAACCTAAAATTGAGTTCTCCCAATCATTTTCATTCACAAAAATTGAGAAAGAAAAGGAGACAGGCCGAGAGAAAATTAAAGGTTTGTGTAAGAAATTCGGGGACTCGGGGAGAAGATTTAATGGCGAGAATGAAGAAGAACGAGCTGCTTCTTCCATGGCAAGAGATCGAGCCGAGAGAACAGAGATGAAGATGAATCAGATGAATTAATGGATATGTGTTGGTGGTGGAGATTGAACTGAAAATCGATTCCAGGAAAGAAGACGGGGAAAATGGATTCGGTTCGATCTGTGAAGATGGGATGGTGGTGCTGTGAGATGGGTATGGTTCCGATTTGAAGACACAGAGAATGGGTGTCGCTCTTTGAAGACGAAAGAGATGGTTTTGTGGTTAATTGAGTTTCGCCGATGGAGTTGCGTGGTGGTGATTTAATGGAAGAAAGAGGGTGGTATTCTATTTGTTGAATGGGTTTGGTTCGAGGATGAAATTACGAGTCAAAATTGATCTCTTTATGAGATTTGATGTTGCTCGATCTTTGGATAAAAGAAGGAAGTGGGTTTTGACATTGAGTTGATTGAGAAGCATATTGTTGGTAGTGAAATTGGCTTGACTAGTGTTGAAGAACACAAATTCGATGTTGCGGTATAAATTTTCTGTCTGTCTTGGTTGAGAATCGGAGAAGGAACTAAATTTCTTTTGTAAAATAGAGATTAGGCTTTGTTGGTTATAGATTTCTTTGAGTAATGAGTGAAGTTCAAGGTGATTTCTGATGTTACAGGCGTAATTGATGCTGCTATGAAATTGATGAAGCTGTGAATGAATTAGATGTATGTGATAGGAATTTTACAGGGATGTGAAGCTAAAGATCGGCCGGAAAAATTGGCACCGGGAAGTCTATAAACGAAAGGAACTCGGCCGATTCTTTGTTCCCGGCGAGTTAACTCGGTGCCACCGTTAAAATGCGGAGCCCGATGACCGATCCGTCTAATTGGTGAGTTAGCCGAGTAAGACAGTGACTTGGGCTAGCTGACTTCCTTCTCTTTGACACTGTTGACTAACAGTTGACTGACGGTTGACCCTTTTGACCGTTAGTCCTAACGGAGGACTGACGGAATATTCCGTCGAATATTCTCCCGACGACAGAAACTTTCAGGTGGCCGGCGGTGACGTTTCCGCCACAATCCCGATTTTCGGCGAGCCAAAAATTCAATTTTCTATGGACTTCTCTCATGGGTATGAAGACTTGGGCTAGGAATTGGATGGAGAATTGGACTCAAATTTGTAAAGAGAAGGTGGAAGAGTTGAGAAGAGCTTGGATTTGGAAATTGAATTGCTAAAGGAAAAGGATTCTAATCCTTGGAAGAATTGGAGAATATTGAAGCCTATAAATAGAGAAGTTTTCTACAACTTCTACACATCTCTCTCTACACATCTTTACACATCTCTACACACACAATTCTTTTCTTTTCTTATTCTTTGTGTGAACTTTTAACATGAGTAGCTAATTTTATTGATTGAGGATGAATTCCTAGTTTTTAAACATATGATTTGAGTTTTTGTTTTCAATTCTATCTTGAAGTTTTTCACATGATTATCGATTGTTTTTACTAATAGGAATGATCTTAAAGACATTCATGATTGATTGATAGATTGTTTAGAATACATGCTAAATTGATTTGTTAATTTGATCTAAAGCTAGTGAAAGTTAGGGGATAAGTAATCGTTTCTTGACTCTTTACATAAGTAGCAAACACGAGACCTTGCGGAGGGATTCCGTGGAGCAATTGTGTGTAGAAACAACGCTAGAAAGTGAACCAAGCGAACCAAGAGTTTAACTACTAGTACTAAACCTAAATTCATAAATCTTAATGCATTTGGGAATTACATCTTGTAAGCGGACCTCAAGGTGGTTCTTTTGAATAGAATCGATAACTAAGCGGACTGTTACTCGGTGAAATTAGGGATTTTGGGGCTAGCTAAGCGGACCTGCTATCCTACGGTTGGTGATAATCTGTGACTAATAACAAGTAGAAAAGAACATAACTTTAATCATTGTTTCGTGAAGAAGGATTCCTTGATCTTGTCTCTCTTATTGCTTTCAACTTTACCTTTTAATTGTTTTGTTTATTTTCTTTTGTTTTTTTACACCCCCCTTTCGTGACAATTTTTACAACTAGAATCTCGTGCTCCTCGTGGGATCGACCTTGACTACCCTATATTACTAGTTAATTAGGTAGTAAAGTATTAATTAATTTGTTGTGGTTACGACACGCATCAAATTTTGGCGCCGTTGCTTAGGGAGCAGCGGATGATTTTAGTTGTTTTTATTTTTCTTTTTGCTTTATTCTTGCTTTGTTGGATTCTATTCCGTATCTAACTTGGTTTTTGAATCTTATTTCGGGTATCGGTTTTCCATGTACGGTGGACAAGAGCAAGCATATTACAACAATCAATACGGTTTTCAACCTCAACATTATGACAACTTCCAACCATCCTTAGGATACAATCAAAACCAATATTTTGGCTATGATAAATTTTCTACAGAACCTTATGGATATTCTCATACATATCAACAACCTTATGACGGGTATGTAAGTAGACAAACACACGGATGGAAGGATAGTTATGCATCTAATAATTTGTTTTCTAGTAATGTGCGGAGAGAGAATTTGGAATATACTCCTCTTCATCGTGTTTTTCCTTCACTTTTTCCAAGAGAGGACTCTATCAACGGTGGTAAGCGTGTGAACGTCGGAAACTTGCACGAAATTATACAAATTGGAAGATGATGGAGACTCGGAAGATCTTGTCGAGAAATTAGTAGGACTATTCATATGGAACTTAAACGATGTCGGGATAAAGGTTATGAAACCGATGAAGATTCTTATTATGGTGAGTCCGAAAGTGAAGATGATTGTGTTGAAAAGGACCAACCTTTGGAGACTTTTGATGACGCTAGTGTAGATTACTCAAGCCTTGATCTTAATAATGATCAAGCACCTATTCAAAAGGACGAGCTTGAGGAAGATGCATTTATTGCTTGGCAAAAATTTCTTAGGGAAAGATGGGAGTCTGCGGAAGTGTATGAATGTTCCGACAATGAGGAAGTTATTCCAACTCAGGATCATAATAACGATCCTTCACCTATTCAAAAGGAGGAGATTGGGGTGACTTACCTATTGTTATAAATGGTGTAACACCCGCACATGAAGATCTTACAATTTATACCGAGGAAGATTATATGAGAGAAGAATGGCCCGATTCCGATGATGAGAATGTTGAAGAGATGATACTAGAGGATGAAACCACATTCATTGATTTTGTGGAAGACCCAATTGAACTTGCGAATGATTATGATGATACCGCGACTATGGTTAAGGTAGAAAATGACGAAGAATGGTTGCAAGGTTTAATAGAGGACCACGATATACATGAGGTAAGTAGTTCACTTGAATTTTTTAAGGATGAAGAGGATTCTATAATACAAGAAATTGTGAAAGGTTTGTCTAACCCTTTGCCTATTGATTCTTCTCCTTTACCTCTTATTGGTTTGAATGTATGTGCTTGAAAGTATTTTTGGATGATTTTGTTTCTAAATATCCACCATTGGAAACACTTGATGCTAACACCATGCAGGTTTGCCAAGAGGAATACATGGAAGTTCCCGACTTCTATGTTCTTTATACACTTCCAAGTGTGGACGAGAATAAGTGGGGGGAAATTTCAATCGAGCGATAATTTCACTATTGTTTTCTTGTGCTAATATTTGTATGGAGTTATTGTTTTCAAAACAGGTATTATGGGTGGATCCTCAAATTTTCCGATTGTTGGTATATGGGGAATGAATCTTACAAGAGCCAAGTCGGGCCGTCGACTTTAAAACAAGCGCTTAATGGGAGGCAACCCATCGGTTTTGTATTTCTTATCTTTTTGCTTTTTGTTATTTCTTTTTCTTGTTTCTTATCATGTTAAAATTTCCCACCTTGACTTTACTAGGAGGATTCAATTACATTGAGGACAATGTAAGGTTTAAGTGTGGGGAGTGGTTAAGCATGTTTTTAAAACAAAAATTACAAAAAAATTAAAAAAATTTGAAAAAAAAAAAAAAAGTTTTACTTAAAAATTCCAACTTTTAAAGATTTTAGAGTCCCTAGCATATTTCTAGGTATGTTTACATAGAGATTTTGACCGACATAATTGAACTTGGAAATGTTAGAGAATTACATTCGGATTTCTTGTTTGTTTGAGTGTTAAATAATGGATTTAATCATGCCGGTGATGCGAATTTGGTGCAGGGAGAAGTGCGTTATTAGAGTTGCTGATCAATCATTAGTGGAGACTACCCGTATTCATATCATGAGAGGCACCGACCAGAATTTTCCATTTACTAAAGAGCTTCTTTTGAGTGTGTGTCACCGTACGATAATTCCGGGTAGAATGGTGAGCTACCCAACCTCCCACCAATAAAAGCACTACTCTTTGATCTCTTGAGTGCTAATTTTGTCAATCATGAGGGTGACGTCCATAGATGAAAGCTTCCTTCTTGTAGTTCGATTTGCAGTTAGCACCATTCTCTCTCTCGACAACAACGGATCCATAGAAACACTCTCATCATCAACAAGGAGCGACATCAAAATCTACAAGGAAAGTTGGAAAAGTTTAAGGTTTACAAGCAACGGAACGAGAAAAAGAGCAAATTTCAAACTCAAGTAAAGCAACATACAAATGAGCGGATTTTACATATATGTTGAGGACTTACAATACAATGAGGTAATTTTATATCCAAGTATGAAGACTTATTCATGAAAGCGAAAGAAAATTAAAAGGTGAGAATTTTTGAAGTTTATGATTTCAAAGACGATACAAGTTGTGAAGAATCAAGTGGTAAAATACTTCTTCCACGGCCATGGTTTATTTTGTATTTAATTTCTCTTGTTTTCAAAAAAAAAAAAAAAAAAAAAAAAAAAAAAAAGGAGAAAAACAAGAGAAATATTTGTTCTTATTTTTGTTAATAAAGCCGGGGGAAGGAAAATATATAAGGAAGTTTCAAGCGACAAGGATTTCAAGGTAAAGAGTTATAAATTGTCAAGGATTTATGAAATTAGAGGGTTTATCATCAATAGTTGAAACCGAAGACGAAGACCAAGAAGTTAAAGACGAGGAGCGGAAGACGTTTCTATTGGATGCCGTGAGAGTGGTGTTATCATAATTGGCGATCGGATGTGAAGGTGAGTAAGTAATCTCATCCTCGATAATATGGTTGATTTCCTTTCTTAGAGATCGTCGGAAAAATGGTTTTTCAAAATATTAAAAGATGTGGGTTTTTAAAAATATTTGGAAGTTATCCTTCCCACCATTCAACGTGATGCGGGATTTCTCTCTTCATTCCTACTGCACACATGTGAGAACCATAAAAAAGCCGTCTTTTTGAGTGCAATTATCATAAAATCTTTTACGGTGAGGCGAAGTCGAGGCGAAATGCTTATTGATCGTTTCTCAAACACGCGTTCTCTCATTATGGTGTGGTTATTTCTCACTCAACATTTAAGAACGAGAATATGTTCTTTAGTATTTATAACTTATTATTACTAGCATGCGAAACTCTATGTCCTCATAACTCTTTGGATGCTTGGGACACTTGAACGCTTTGAAGTTGTGAGTTTTTAGTTTGATTTGCTCGAGGACTAGCAAAGTCTAAGTGTGGGGGAATTTGATAGGGTGTAGAATACATCCTATTTACTATCTATTGTTTATGCTTTCTTTGTTATTTTTCTTGTAAATTATGTATTTTACGCTTGTTTTGAGTTTTATAGCTACTTTGGAGTCGCACGGAGGAAAGAAGAAGAAATCACCCAATTTGAGCCAAAAGGGCGAAAAAGGACATTTTACAGAGATTGATATATGGAGCCCAGCCAAGGTTAAGGGGCAACCCTATTTGAAGGAGTACTAAATACGGATCAGCTAAGGATAAGGGGAAAACCCATTTAAGTGTTAAAGGCATCGGTTAATACTCGGGCACCTATGTAAATTAGCTTGGCATGATGTTGGTCGACCCATATTGTGCCTGTGTCAGGATCAGTTTTCTTATAACCTAAAATTGAGTTCTCCCAATCATTTTCATTCACAAAAATTGAGAAAGAAAAGGGAGACAGTAGTGAGAGAAAATTAAAGGTTTGTGTAAGAAATTCGGGGACTCGGAGAAGATTTAATGGCGAATGAATGAAGAACGAGCTGCTTCTTCCATGGCAAAGAGATCGAGAGCGAGAGAACAGAGATGAAGATGAATGGATGAATTAATGGATATGTGTTGGTGGTGGAGATTGAACTGAAAATCGATTCCAGGAAAGAAGACGGGGAAAATGGATTCGGTTCGATCTGTGAAGATGGGATGGTGGTGCTGTGAGATGGGTATGGTTCCGATTTGAAGACACAGAGAATGGGTGTCGCTGCTGAAGACGAAAGAGATGGTTTTGTGGTTAATTGAGTTTCGCCGATGGAGTTGCAGGTGGTGATTTAATGGAAGAAAGAGGGTGGTATTCTGCTGTTGAATGGGTTTGGTTCGAGGATGAAATTGGGTCAAAATTCGATCTTGCTATGAGATTTGATGTTGCACGATCTTTGGATAAAAGAAGGAGCTGGGTTTTGACATTGAGTTGATTGAGAAGCAGCTGTTGGTAGTGAAATTGAAGCAGCTAGTGTTGAAAAATACAAATTCGATGTTGCAGTATGGGCTGTATCTGTGCTGGCTGAGAATCAGAGAAGGAACTAAGGTCTCTTTGTAAAATAGAGATTAGGCTTTGTTGGTTATAGAGCTCTTTGAGTAATGAGTGAAGTTCAAGGTGATTTCTGATGTTACAGGGCAGAATTGATGCTGCTATGAAATTGATGAAGCTGTGAATGAATTAGATGTATGTGATAGGAATTTTACAGGGATGTGAAGCTAAAGATCGGCCGGAAAAATTGGCCTGGGAAGTCCTATAAACGAACAGAACTCGGCCGATTCTTTGTTCTGGCGAGTTAAACTCGGTGCCCGATGACCGTTCACTGTACCGAGCCCGATGACCGATCCGTCCTAATTCATTTGAGTTAGCCGAGTAAGACCGGTGACTTGGGCAAGCCGACTTCCTTCTCTTTGACCCCGCGTTGACTAACAGTTGACTGACGGTTGACCCTTTTGACCGTTAGTCCTAACGGAGGACTGACGGAATATTCCGTCGAATATTCTCCCGACGACAGAAACTTTCAGGTGGCCGGCGGTGACGTTTTCCGGCCACAATCCCAGTTTTCCGGCGAGCCAAAAATTCCAGAATTTTCTATGGACTTCTCTCATGGGTATGAAGACTTGGGCTAGGAATTGGATGGAGAATTGGACTCAAATTTGTAAAGAGAAGGTGGAAGAGTTGAGAAGAGCTTGGATTTGGAAATTGAATTGCTAAAGGAAAAGGATTCTAATCCTTGGAAGAATTGGAGAATATTGAAGCCTATAAATAGAGAAGTTTTCTACAACTTCTAGACATCTCTCTCTACACATCTTTTACACACATCTTTACACACACAATTCTTTTCTTTTCTTATTCTTTGTGTGAACTTTTAACATGAGTAGCTAAGTTTTTGTTTTTAAATTCTATCTTGAAGTTTTTCACATAATTGTCGATTGTTTTTACTAATAGGAATGATCTTAAAGACATTCATGATTGATTGATAGATTGTTTAGAATGCATGCTAAATTGATTTGTTAATTTGATCTAAAGCTAGTGAAAGTTAGGGGATAAGTAATCGTTTCTTGACTCTTTACATAAGTAGCAAAACACGAGACCTTGCGGAGGGATTCCGTGGAGCAATTGTGTGTAGAAACAACGCTAGAAAGTGAACCAAGCGAACCGAGTTTAACTACTAGTACTAAACCTAAATTCATAAATCTTAATGCATTCGGGAATTACATCTTGTAAGCGGACCTCAAGGTGGTTCTTTTGAATAGAATCGATAACTAAGCGGACACATTACTCGGTGAAATTAGGGATTTTGGGGCTAGCTAAGCGGACCCTATCCTACGGTTGGTGATAATCTGTGACTAATAACAAGTAGAAAAGAACATAACTTTAATCATTGTTTCGTAACGAAGAAGGATTCCTTGATCTTGTCTCTCTTATTGCTTTCAACTTTACCTTTTAATTGTTTTGTTTATTTTCTTTTGTTTTTTTTACACCCCCTTTCGTGACAATTTTTACAACTAGAATCTCGTGCTCCTCGTGGGATCGACCTTGACTACCCTATATTACTAGTTAATTAGGTAGTAAAGTATTAATTAATTTGTTGTGGTTACGACACGCATCAAATTTTGGCGCCGCTGCCGGGGAGCAGCGGATGATTTTAGTTGTTTTTATTTTTCTTTTTGCTTTATTCTTGCTTTGTTGGATTCTATTCCGTATCTAACTTGGTTTTTGAATCTTATTTCAGGTATCGGTTTTCCATGTACGGTGGACAAGAGCAAGCATATTACAACAATCAATACGGTTTTCAACCTCAACATTATGACAACTTCCAACCATCCTTAGGATACAATCAAAACCAATATTTTGGCTATGATAAATTTTCTACAGAACCTTATGGATATTCTCATACATATCAACAACCTTATGACGGGTATGTAAGTAGACAAACACACGGATGGAAGGATAGTTATGCATCTAATAATTTGTTTTCTAGTAATGTGCAGACAGAGAATTTGGAATATACTCCTCTTCATCGTGTTTTTCCTTCACTTTTTCCAAAAGAGGACTCTATCAACGGTGGTAAGCGTGTGAACGTCGAGAAACTTGCACGAAATTATACAAATTGGAAGATGATGGAGACTCGGAAGATCTTGTCGCAGAAATTAGTAGGACTATTCATATGGAACTTAAACGATGTCGGGATAAAGGTTATGAAACCGATGAAGATTCTTATTATGGTGAGTCCGAAAGTGAAGATGATTGTGTTGAAAAGGACCAACCTTTGGAGACTTTTGATGACGCTAGTGTAGATTACTCAAGCCTTGATCTTAATAATGATCAAGCACCTATTCAAAAGGACGAGCTTGAGGAAGATGCATTTATTGCTTGGCAAAATTTCTTAGGGAAAGATGGGAGTCTCATGGAAGTGTATGAATGTTCCGACAATGAGGAAGTTATTCCAACTCCAGGATCATAATAACGATCCTTCACCTATTCAAAAGGAGGAGATTGGGGTGACTTACCTATTGTTATAAATGGTGTAACACCCGCACATGAAGATCTTACAATTTATACCGAGGAAGATTATATGAGAGAAGAATGGCCCGATTCCGATGATGAGAATGTTGAAGAGATGATACTAGAGGATGAAACCACATTCATTGATTTTGTGGAAGACCCAATTGAACTTGCGAATGATTATGATGATACCGCGACTATGGTTAAGGTAGAAAATGACGAAGAATGGTTGCAAGGTTTAATAGAGGACCACGATATACATGAGGTAAGTAGTTCACTTGAATTTTTTAAGGATGAAGAGGATTCTATAATACAAGAAATTGTGAAAGGTTTGTCTAACCCTTTGCCTATTGATTCTTCTCCTTTACCTCTTATTGGTTTGAATGTATGTGCTTGAAAGTATTTTTGGATGATTTTGTTTCTAAATATCCACCATTGGAAACACTTGATGCTAACACCATGCAGGTTTGCCTAGAGGAATACATGGAAGTTCCCTACTTCTATGTTCTTTATACACTTCCAAGTGTGGACGAGAATAAGTGTGGGGAAATTTCAATCGAGCGATAATTTCACTATTGTTTTCTTGTGCTAATATTTGTATGGAGTTATTGTTTTCAAAACAGGTATTATGGGTGGATCCTCAAATTTTCCGATTGTTGGTATATGGGGAATGAATCTTACAAGAGCCAAGTCGGGCCGTCGACTTTAAAACAAGCGCTTAATGGGAGGCAACCCATCGGTTTTGTATTTCTTATCTTTTTGCTTTTTGTTATTTCTTTTTCTTGTTTCTTATCATGTTAAAATTTCCCACCTTGACTTTACTAGGAGGATTCAATTACATTGAGGACAATGTAAGGTTTAAGTGTGGGGGAGTGGTTAAGCATGTTTTTAAAACAAAAATTACAAAAAAATTAAAAAAAATTTGAAAAAAAAAAAAAAAAAAAAAAGTTTTACTTAAAAATTCCAACTTTTAAAGATTTTAGAGTCCCTAGCATATTTCTAGGTATGTTTACATAGAGATTTTGACCGACATAATTGAACTTGGAAATGTTAGAGAATTACATTCGGATTTCTTGTTTGTTTGAGTGTTAAATAATGGATTTAATCATGCTGGTGATGCGAATTTGGTGCAGGGAGAAGTGCGTTATTAGAGTTGCTGATCAATCATTAGTGGAGACTACCCGTATTCATATCATGAGAGGCACCGACCAGAATTTTCCATTTACTAAAGAGCTTCTTTTGAGTGTGTGTCACCGTACGATAATTCCGGGTAGAATGGTGAGCTACCCAACCTCCCACCAATAAAAGCACTACTCTTTGATCTCTTGAGTGCTAATTTTGTCAATCATGAGGGTGACGTCCATAGATGAAAGCTTCCTTCTTGTAGTTCGATTTGCGTTAGCACCATTCTCTCTCGACAACAACGGATCCATAGAAACACTCTCATCATCAACAAGGAGCGACATCAAAATCTACAAGGAAAGTTGGAAAAGTTTAAGGTTTACAAGCAACGGAACGAGAAAAAGAGCAAATTTCAAACTCAAGTAAAGCAACATACAAATGAGCGGATTTTACATATATGTTGAGGACTTACAATACAATGAGGTAATTTTATATCCAAGTATGAAGACTTATTCATGAAAGCGAAGAAAATTAAAAGGTGAGAATTTTTGAAGTTTATGATTTCAAAGACGATACAAGTTGTGAAGAATCAAGTGGTAAAATACTTCTTCCACGGCCATGGTTTATTTTGTATTTAATTTCTCTTGTTTTCAAAAAAAAAAAAAAAAAAAAAAAAAAAGAGAGAAAAACAAGAGAAATATTTGTTCTTATTTTTGTTAATAAGCCGTGGGGAAGGAAAATATATAAGGAAGTTTCAAGCGACAAGGATTTCAAGGTAAAGAGTTATAAATTGTCAAGGATTTATGAAATTAGAGGGTTTATCATCAATAGTTGAAACCGAAGACGAAGACCAAGAAGTTAAAGACGAGGAGCGGAAGACGTTTCTATTGGATGCCGTGGGAGAGTGGTGTTATCATAATTGGCGATCGGATGTGAAGGTGAGTAAGTAATCTCATCCTCGATAATATGGTTGATTTCCTTTCTTAGAGATCGTCAGAAAAATGGTTTTTCAAAATATTAAAAGATGTGGGTTTTTAAAAATATTTCGGAAGTTATCCTTCCCACCATTCAACGTGATGCAGGATTTCTCTCTTCATTCCTACCTGCACATGTGAGAACCATAAAAAGCCGTCTTTTTGAGTGCAATTATCATAAAATCTTTTACGGTGAAGCGAAGTCGAGGCGAAATGCTTATTGATCGTTTCTCAAACACGCGTTCTCTCATTATGGTGTGGTTATTTCTCACTCAACATTTAAGAACGAGAATATGTTCTTTAGTATTTCTAACTTCTTATTACTAGCATGCAGAAACTCTATGTCCTCATAACTCTTTGGATGCTTGGGACACTTGAACGCTTTGAAGTTGTGAGTTTTTAGTTTGATTTGCTCGAGGACTAGCAAAGTCTAAGTGTGGGGGAATTTGATAGGGTGTAGAATACATCCTATTTACTATCTATTGTTTATGCTTTCTTTGTTATTTTTCTTGTAAATTATGTATTTTACGCTTGTTTTGAGTTTTATAGCTACTTTGGAGTCGCACGGAGGAAAAGAAGAAGAAATCACCCAATTTGAGCCAAAAGGGCAAAAAGGACATTTTACAGGAGATTGATATATGGAGCCCAGCCAAGGTTAAGGGGCAACCCTATTTGAAGGAGTACTAAATACGGATCAGCTAAGGATAAGGGGAAAACCCATTTAAGTGTTAAAGGCATCCGGTTAATACTCGAGGCACCTATGTAAATTAGCTTGGCATGATGTTGGTCGGCCCATATTAGTGCCCAGGTCCGGATCCAGTTTTTTCTTATAACCTAAAATTGAGTTCTCCCAATCATTTTCATTAACAGAAATTGAGAAAGAAAAGGGAGACACGGTGAGAGAAAATTAAAGGTTTGTGTAAGAAATTCGGGGACTCGGGAGAAGATTTAATGGCGAATGAAGAAGAACGAGCCGCTTCTTCCATGGCGAGAGATCGAGAGCCGAGAAACAGAGATGAAGATGAATCAGATGAATTAATGGATATGTGTTGGTAGTGGAGATTGAACTGAAAATCGATTCCAGGAAAGAAGACGGGGAAAATGGATTCGGTTCGATCTGTGAAGATGGGATGGTGGTGCTGTGAGATGGGTATGGTTCCGATTTGAAGACACAGAGAATGGGTGTCGCTGCTGAAGACGAAAGAGATGGTTTGTGGTTAATTGAGTTTCGCCGATGGAGTTGCAGGTGGTGATTTAATGGAAGAAAGAGGGTGGTATTCTGATTCGTTGAATGGGTTTGGTTCTCGAGGATGAAATTGGTCAAAATTGATCTTCGCTATGAGATTTGATGTTGCCGATCTTGGATAAAAGAAGGAGCCGGGTTTTGACATTGAGTTGATTGAGAAGAAGCGGTGTTGGTAGTGAAATTGAAGCAAGACTAGTGTTGAAGAACACAAATTCGATGTTGCGGTATGGGCAGATCATCTTTGGCCGAGAATCGGTGAAGGAACTAAGGCTGCTGTAAAATAGAGATTAGGCTTTGTTGGTTATAGAGCTGCTGAGTAATGAGTGAAGTTCAAGGTGATTTCTGATGTTACAGGGCAGAATTGATGCTGCTATGAAATTGATGAAGTTGTGAATGAATTAGATGTATGTGATAGGAATTTTACGAGGATGTGAAGCTAAAGATCGGCTTAAAAATTGGCACTCGGGAAGTCCTATAAACGAAGTAACTCGCTACGATTCTTTGTTCTCAAGCGAGTTAACTCGGTGCTCGATGACCGTTCCGCACCGAGCCCGATGACCGATCCGTCCTAATTCACCTGAGTTAGCCGAGTAAGACAAGGTGACTTGGGCTAGTGACTTCCTTCTCTTTGACACCGTTGACTAACGATTGACTGACAGTTGACCCTTTTGACCGTTAGTCCTAACTGAGACCGGCGGAATATTCCGTCGAATATTCTCCCGACGAATGTAAAACTTTCAGTGGCCGGCGGTGACGTTTTCCGCCACAATCCCAGTTTTCGGCGAGCCAAAAATTCCAGAATTTTCTATGGACTTCTCTCATGGGTATGAAGGCTTGGGCTAGGAATTGGATGGAGAATTGACTCAAATTTGTAAAGAGAAGGTGGAAGAGTTGAGAAGAGCTTGGATTTGGAAATTGAATTGCTAAAGGAAAAGGATTCTAATCCTTGGAAGAATTGGAGAATATTGAAGCCTATAAATAGAGAAGTTTTCTACAACTTCTAGACATCTCTCTCTACACATCTTTTACACACATCTCTACACACACAATTCTTTTCTTTTCTTATTCTTTGTGTGAACTTTTAACATGAGTAGCTAATTTTATTGATTGAGGATGAATTCCTAGTTTTTAAACATATGATTTGAGTTTTTGTTTTCAATTCTATCTTGAAGTTTTTCACATGATTATCGATTGTTTTTACTAATAGGAATGATCTTAAAGACATTCATGATTGATTGATAGATTGTTTAGAATGCATGCTAAATTGATTTGTTAATTTGATCTAAAGCTAGTGAAAGTTAGGGGATAAGTAATCGTTTCTTGACTCTTTACATAAGTAGCAAACACGAGACCTTGCGGAGGGATTCCGTGGAGCAATTGTGTGTAGAAACAACGCTAGAAAGTGAACCAAGCGAACCGAGTTTAACTACTAGTACTAAACCTAAATTCATAAATCTTAATGCATTCGGGGAATTACATCTTGTAAAGCGGACCTCAAGGTGGTTCTTTTGAATAGAATCGATAACTAAGCGGACTGTTACTCGGTGAAATTAGGGATTTTGGGGCTAGCTAAGCGGACTGCTATCCTACGGTTGGTGATAATCTGTGACTAATAACAAGTAGAAAAGAACATAACTTTAATCATTGTTTCGTAACGAAGAAGGATTCCTTGATCTTGTCTCTCTTATTGCTTTCAACTTTACCTTTTAATTGTTTTGTTTATTTTCTTTTGTTTTTTTACACCCCCCTTTCGTGACAATTTTTACAACTAGAATCTCGTGCTCCTCGTGGGATCGACCTTGACTACCCTATATTACTAGTTAATTAGGTAGTAAAGTATTAATTAATTTGTTGTGGTTACGACACGCATCACCTACATACCTGACTGATCGGTCAGACCAACTATGGTTGGTCGTCTTGATTCGTGCGCCCCAAACTGGGTATGACACACGGCCGTCAAAACCTAATTAGGGTTTGTGTCGCGATCACGAGCGTCCATTTTCCCCTGCACGAATGAAGGGTCCAGGAATAGACTAAGCAGGTCCGGTAAATATCAACACGATCACTGTGGGCCCACCTATCTCCACACCCGATCGGCCAAGACCAAACTTGGCTATACACCTTGATTCGCGCGCCCTGAAGGTGGCATGCCACGCCCCTTTAGGAATCCTTTGCGGCACAAGATTCCTGTCGCAAATCAATCTCAGCCACTCTTCTTTACCGGTAAACTTGAGTGGCCTAGATCGCACCTTCGCGGGATAGTGAAGTATAGACATGGGCACCAACATGTCGTCTACACACATGCCTGATCGGTCCTCTATAAAGCACTTCCCATGCTTGGATTCGACCAAGCTGAAAGAAGGAACTTGCGTACCTCTTAAACCCTAATCCGACGGTCGCAGATGAGGGTTGCAAGTCATCTCGTCCGTCCAACTTCGCCAGCTTGGACGGACAACCTAAGACATGATGTTATTTTAAGACGCTTAAATTCGTGACTTACTCCGTTAAGCCTTAAAAACAGCGATGCTTCATACATGCTGAATATACTCGATGCAGTACCTGCATAGAATACACACGATACTTCACAAGTATCGACTTCCTAAATAACTTATTTATTTAGTCTAGCATTACATGCTACTTTCTGTGGGTCCCAGGATCCACACACTCGAGACATCAATCATGTCACAAACTGGGGGATACATACTGGGATATTGGTCTGGCGGTTTACAGCGTGCAGCGTGCAACGCGCCATCACAAGAACGTGTCAGGAAGTCATGGACGGTTAGAGATGACAGGAGAAGTGGGCAAGACTGGTCGTGTAACACTAACACAACTCCACTACTCCATCACTCCACTTCCTCCACTTCCCACGAGAGACGTGAATAAGGCTCAAATGACTTGTATAAATGGGTTCTCCTCCCTATTTCCAAAAACAACGAGAACAAGTCCAGACAACGAGAGGCAAGTGTTGATACCATCGTATTCAAACACCGGAACCGATAGCTTACATCCTGCAAGCCGATTCAGCTTCCCGATACAAGTCATACATATCCAACACCTTCACAATCTCAACACCTTCTTCGCTTCCCCTCCCTAAGATCAACCCCATCTCCTTCACTTTGTGACCGAAACAAGTCTGGAACGGCCATTTATTGGTTTAGGCCGGATTTACACAGATTGATTTCTCGAATCTACAAGCACTCCCGTGTAGTGCATTTGTTTAAGGTTTAGACTCATTTCTCATCCACACACCCCAAATTACCAAAACCGGCAGAGATAATTTTCACCCATAAACACCAACGTTTTCATCTTGCAATGTTTTTAGATTTATTTATTTAAATTCTAAAGTTGATTTGGAAGATTATTTTTGCAGTATTAATCTTTATGGTTTTATATATTGCAAATTATTATGAGATATGTTGTTTACGTCCATGAACCTTGACTGTCCCATATTTGTTCAAAAGTTATCTCTATTATATGTCGGTATGAAAGTATTGATAAAAGATAGAATAAACTTTTGACTACAAAAGTTAATCCTTTTGTCATTATGCAAATATTGATGGAAGAAAGGATGGACTTTTGTTTACAAAGATTAAGTCTATTATATGTCATTGTGCAAATAGTGATGAAAAATAGAATGAATCTTTGATTATTCCGCAGTATTGGTCTTTTATTGATCCACATCTTTGTGTATATATTGTGTTGCTCCGTAAGTTCTCTTATATTGAGCATGGCCAATTGAATTGATCATTTTCCTTGTGGTTAATTCAATTGATATTTTTGGATACAAATTCATGTCTCATGAGTTTTGTTAATGTCCAAAGAAATCCTTATTTTCTTGTAAAAGTAAGGTCGCTCTTGTTGTTCTTTCGGGAATGACATAATATGGGGGAGAGTTCTTAATTGAACTTGTGCTTATTCCAAATCTTTGTGGGCAGTGCAGCTGTGGAATATTGTAGGGGTTATCTTATATCTTTATAAACTCCTTGGTGAATGCATTTAGTTTCGGCTATATGATGGCATCTAAACAAGTTGATATGTTGTTATTTTTTGGTCATGAAGTATCTATATGAAAATTTCATGAGGATCCCACTAGTTTTCGTACCTTTGTCAATTTATATTGACAAAAAGGAGGAGAATTAATGTGTAGTTCACACTACAAATACATATGGTTTACTGATCATTATGTGTAAGGGGGAGTGGTTTTCATTGTGAGATGAAGTATTGACTAAGGGGGAGTGATACATATTACCATAGTATGGTTGGCAAAGTTGTGATAGAAGTTGATGCCGTGTAATGATACTATGAAACTGTATAACAATGATTGAGAGCAACTGTTTTCTCATTGTTATAGCTACGGATCTTCAACAACTATGATGCTGAGTGATGCGTGTCGTGAGTGCAATCAAATTAAATCAATTATTTCCACACAATTAACTGGTAATATAATGGAAGCAAGGATCGTTCCCACGAAGAGCAGGGAGTTTAGTTGTCAAAAAGGTCACAAATTGGGAGGGGGGGTCTGTCTGTCGTTGTTTTAGATTGTAAACAAAGTAAATAAATCAATTGAAATTGAGTAACCAACAAATAGAGAGAGAGATGACTGAGGAATCCTTCTTCGTTACTAAACCGTTAATGAGTTATTATATTCATCTATTAATATTATTAATCACAAATTATTACCAACCGTAGGAAAGCAGCTAGCTCAGTGCTATCCCCAAAATTCCACTTACCACGGATACGGAAGCTCTCCAATATCAGATTTTATTCAACGAACCACCAAGTAGTAGCTCACTCAAGGTGTAATCCAATCGAATGCTTTAGGCTTAGTGAATTAGGTTGATCCTAGTAGTTAAACTCTTAGCTCGAGGTCCACTTTCTAGTGTTGTTCATACACACAATCGCTCCACAGAATCCCTCTGCAAGGTCTTGTGTTGCCTACTTATTTAAAAGTTATTCGACGATTACTTATCTCCTAACTCAATACTAGCAATTGATTAAATCAACAAATTAATTCAGTTGGCCACCTAAACAATCTATCAATTAATCATGGATTTCAATTATAGTATAAACAAACAATAATCATGTGAAGAACTTCAAAATAGATTCATATAATAACTTAAATCTTGTCTTCATCCTCAATCAATTAGGTTTTTAGCTACTCATGGATGTAGAAGCATCCATGTTATACATACGATAAACTAGAGAAGAAATCGTTACGGTAGATGAACCGCTCCGAAACCCTAGCTTTTGCTTCGTTATGTTGCTCCTCCTCTCTAAGACTTACAAAATAATGTAAAAGATGTCTTATTATTGTTTGTGAGGTGTATTTATATAGTGCTCACGAAATTAGGTCTTAAAAATCCTTCCGGGACCGTGTACTATCGAAAGCGGGGTCAAAAACGCGTCAAAAGTGTCCCAGGAAGTTGTCAGGTTCGGCTCAAACGTGTATGGACTTCTTCGGCCGAACCTGAAAAATTATTTTTGCTCTGGATGAGTGTCAGGTTCGTCTCAAAAGTGGTGGAGAGTTATCAGCCGAACCCGGGGTTCGGCTAGCTCTCTTTCAGCCAAACATTCTCCTGTAACTTCTTGTATTTTCGTCCAAAACTTGCTCCAAGGTTCGGCTCACTTCATGGTTTCTCTTATTAGCCGAACCCTCTCCTGGATAATTTGTTCAAAACTCATTTGTAGGTTCGACTTAGGTCATTGGATCATCTTCTAGCCGAACATTTACACTTAAAATCTTCCGAAAACTTGATTTTTATGTTTCAGGTTCGGCTGACTCGAGTTGATGAGTTTTGAGCCGAACCTCTCTCTGTAACTTCAAATCTTCCAATCTCGTTTTGCCCATAACTCCTTCGTCCGATGTCGGAATGACCTCATTATTTTTGCGTTCTTTTCGTAAATGAATTCTATTCAAGATAGAGGTGAAAGAGTTTGGATTTGAACACATTTCTTTTGGTCCTCTTTGTAAACTCCATTCTTTAGCACTTTCGTAGCAATTTCCACTCCTTTTGGATGATTCACCTAAATAAACAAATAAGAGAGAAAACAAGAATAATACAACATAAAATGCAAGAAATATAGCTAAAACAAGTATGGAATGGACACTAAAATAATGTAAATTAAGCACCTATCACTGAGTTGAACACATTTGGAATCACTGGAATACTTGGAAGTGACAAAGATTTCGAGTAATGTTGATGAACCAAGGAGATCAAGCATTTGGATGAGAAGCTACAAAGTTTATTTATTTTGTAATCCATATGTATTGATAGTTTTGTCACTAAAATTAACAAAGGGGGAGATTGTTAGAGCACTTCTCGGTCGAACTCGAGCGTTGCTATCTCAAGCTTGTATGTCAATGTTAGTGATCAAAACTATAAGTCTTGATTTCTAGTCTACTTATAGATGTCTCGGACTAGGATAAATTGTGTAGTTGAGCATTAGACTTCACGGCGTTCATCAATTGAAGACGAAGAACTACTAAGGAAAGCTTGTGGAACTTCATCAATAAAAGGTATGTGGAGACTAAAACTCATCTATCACTTGGAAAGTCTATTTCTACTCTATCTCCTATATTGAGACAAAAGTCGTATTACTATATAGTTGTCGATTATGCACATTTGAGATTTCGAGCTGAGATTAACTCGCTTACATATTTCTCGAAATATGTGTTGGTAAGCTTTCGCTTCAACCAAGTTCATCTTATATTCTTGACGAAAGTCAAAAGATGATCATGTGAAAATCGCCGAGTAACATCTTACATGGTTTGTGTGATCCAATCATTTGGTGTATACTTGGAATGTTTCGTTATGATTATTTCAATAACTTGAAAATTGCTTTGATGCTAATAGTGTGTGAAAACGGCTATTGTCATCCTCTAAGAAAGTTTCAATGATTGAAATAGAGTTTAGAACTATTGGATTATGAACATAGTATGCATTCTTGCATGTATGTGATCCATGACCGGAACTAGAGTATGCATACCCGTATGCATACTTGTAGTTATGAAATTCCGTGTACCAAGTACACATACCGGTACGCATACTTGCGTAAGGTATAGGTCCGGGAATTTCTGCTGGGTTTTGGAAGTGTACTAAGGTATGCGTACACGTTTGCATACTGGCAAACCCATACTCAGGCCGGCTACTTAAGTATACGTACCCGTTTGCATACTTGAGTGGTTAAAAATCTAAAATCGGTTTGTTCATGAACTAATACATTTAAATATTAAGGAATGCATTTTTTGCAAAACGTGGCTATAATGTTCATGAAATGATTCAATAGTGTTCTTGTATACTTCTATGAGAATATAGCAATTGAACAACTCTTTAACTAGTTTCATTTGAGTCATTTGAACTAGTTATGGTTAAGATGAATAAGGTTGATATGAGAGTGTTCATATAGCTAACCTCGGTTAACTATTGTTGAGCTAACATGGTGTACACGTTTAGGTACGGTTACTTCAACCTAAATGAAGGTACATTCCATTTGTGTACAACAAGCTAAGTTCGATCTAACAGTTGAAAGATATTAGCTTGAATCTAATCAGGTTTTCATCTAACGGTGAATATTGAATGCTTTGTTACCAAGGTAACTTAGATTGCAAACCCTGATTTGAAAACTATATAAAGGAGAACTCTAACAACTGGGAAACCTAATCCCCACACCTCCTGTGTGATACTAGTTGTATAATCTAGAGTCGATTCTCCTTTAACCTTAAGTTTTTCACGAAACCTTAGGTTAACGACTTGAAGACTTCATTGGGATTGTGAAGCCAGACCCAACTATTTTCTCTGTAATTGCGTGTTCTGATCTTACTTCTTCTATCATGATTAAGTATTATCTTTGCTAATATTTGCTTGAGACTTATCTCCGATAGGTAAGATTAAAAGTAGTCACAAACATCTTCGTCTTATCGTTTGTGATTCCACGATATCTTGTTTCGCTACCATACGATTAAGATTATTGAGAGGTGATTGATAATACTAGGCTGTTTTCGGGAATATAAGTCCAGTTTATCAATTGGTTCCTGTGCACCTTGATTTATCAAAAGACGGAAAAAAAACTCATAGGTACTTCTGTAGGCGTCAGATTTATCTATTCCAATAGACTTTTCTGTGTGAGACAGACTTGTTTATCAAGTCTTCGACTTTGGGTCGTAACAACTCTTGGTTGTGGGTGAGATAATATAAGGGAATCAAGTGCATAGTATCCTGCTTGGATCAGAGACGTAAGGAGCACAACTGTACCTTGAATTAGTGTGAGATTGATTAGGGTTCAACTACAGTCCAGTCCGAAGTTCATTGGTAGTAGGCTAGTGTCTGTAGCGGCTTAATACAGTGTGGTGTTCAAAGCTGGACTAGGTCCCGGGGTTTTTCTGCATTTGCGGTTTTCCTCGTTAACAAAATTCTGGTGTCTGTGTTATTTCTTTTCCGCATTATATTTTGTTATATAATTGAAATATCACAGGTTGTGCGTTGAATCAATCAATTGGTAAATCCAACCTTTGGTTGTTGATTGAAATTGATTGATCCTTGAACATTGGTCTTTGGTACAGTTCAAGTTACTTCTCTTATATTCAATCGGGCTCGCAAATTCCTATTTGCTGATTGCAGATTGAACTGTTAAATTGAGATACAAAACTCTTTGATATACTTTTCTATAGATTGAGTCTGACTGTCTAGTTGATTCTCTTGAAAGTATATTGGAGTCCGTCTATTCAGATTTCCAAACGAAATATTGGGTGTGGTTGTTGTACCCCCGCTTTTTCATTTTAAATATAGCACGACTTGAAAGATACGTTAGGAATGAAACAGTTCAAGTCAATACTACTAACCTCAAGAGGAAGGATGATGTCGTCGTTGTAGTTCGTTACTTCTTCACGTTCTTCAGGTCTTCGAGTAATACTTATATGTCTCAACATTCCTAGACTAACCTTAACAAAGTTGTCTCTAGTACATAATCAAGCGACTCTTAGATGAGTTTTGACACACTAAAATATGACAACCAAACTTGACATACCAACGCTTGGTGGGTTCAACCGATCTATGCTGTAACAATCTCCCCCTTTGTCAATTTTAGTGACGAAACTCTTAATACATATGGATAAACAAATTACAAGAATTCATTTTACAAACGCTCAACAACACAATAACCTGCATATATTCAATCAATAAATGTCACTGTTGACATTTGAATAACAAAGCTTTTACTCCCCCCTAAAGTTAAGCTAGGTAGATATTCAATCCGAACATCTTTGTTATTCCCCTTTTTGTAGTCAAGATAACTACAACAGCAAAATGATATGTTTGTCCCCCTTAGTCAATGCTTTACTCTTTCGTTAGATATAACGTTTAAGCACAATTGTCCTTTCCTTAGTGATTACAAATCACTTGTTTACTCCATATATTTTTTCCCCTTTTTTTTCACAAAATGACAAAGGTTCGAGCAAATAAAGGACAAACCGAAAGGATCTTACAAATCTAAAAGACTTGTAAACAACCTATAAGAGTTAAGCACGAAGGTTTCACATACCACTTTAGATAACCAATATTAAAACTGAAACTACAAGTAATTTAGTTTTAATATGTTATCAAGGAAAACTATTGCCCGGAGCAATTTTCCCTAATAGTTTAACAAATCGACTAAGAAACTTAGTTCCTTGTTAAACCGATTGTAAATATACAATCGCTTATTTCGATAAGACCAAAATAAAGATCAGAATTAACTTTATTTCTCTCATTAGGTTCTAATTATTCAGACAATAACTTAGACCTTTCCCTTTAGACAAGACAGACACTAGGTTAGTTAACTAGTTTTTCTTGTCAAGACATTCGGTTAGACTTGAATAACTGAATCCGCCAATTTGATAAGTCTAACTAAGATCAGAATTAACTTAGTTTCTCTTATCCGGAATTGATTTGGACTAAACAAATGATCCCGTATTTTGTTAAGCCATAAAAAATTCATACAAACCAAAATGAATTGACTTGCACAATCATTTTCTTAAATGGAAGCAATTGAAACAAACATGAAAATTATAGCACCGCAATTGCACAGAATTTCGTTAAGCATAAACACTTGATACCAAACAATAAAGAAGATACCAAACAATAAGCCAAATAAATTGACACATTTTTTTTAACCGGAAACAATTGAATCATACACATACACACATCCATACACAATAATGGAATATATCAATTGTACTGAAATATTGTTAAGCAAAAGCAAAATATATGCAATATAAACAGGCTTTTCTTAAACAGGAAAACGATTAACTAGCAAATTCGTTACCTCAATTCCGCAGCCTCTTTTCCCCAGAAATATATATTATTAAGCGCAAGTTCAAATAAGAACTCTCCCCCAGTGTGTTGTTATCCTCTCGCAGAAAAAAAAAAAAACAACAACAAAGGAAACCTTTACCAGAGAAAGGTTGAATCGGGTTTAATGGTCGGTTGTCAATCCGTCAAATATAATTTCACTTTCTCAATCAACTAGATATAAGTATAGTATGCGATAAGAAAGAGTTCGTATCCACAGAGAGGCTTTCGTTGTTATAAAATTTCAGTTTCTAAGTAACCACGGGGTATGTTTGTTGTATCTAAGCAAATAAAAGTAATTGAAAGCAAAGTAAATAATTTGAGAAATCAATAAGGAGAAGATATTGGTCACGGGATAGTATCATTCACAAACATGTATTTTCATCAATGATTAGAATTGGTAATTTAATCTCTTATTTTACTAATAGTCCTAGGATACCTTGATCGCAAGAATAACCCGCTAATTCCCTGATTTCATCACAACCACATTAAAAGATGCATATGTGAATTCTTCTTAGAAAGCAACCTAAAGTGTAAAAGCACAATTAAGTTTAACCCCCTAAAAGCAATAAGTTCTACGGAATAAGACTAATCAATGCAAACGAATGTGTAAAAGCACTAAACGTTTTAACAAAAGTTATGATTCACTTGTGACTAGTAGGATATATCACTACAAGCACTACCCACAATTATGCTACTTAGAATCAGGGATAAACAACTTTTTCGTATTGAAAACCCTAATATAGCTCTAGAGATGAATGCAAATCGGATTGATTCCGGACTCAACCTAACAAGTATTCAAATCTTATAACACTATTAATTGTGATTCACAAACAATAAAATATTGAGACAAAACTAATTCATAGATTCAAAAACATGTTGAGAAATCAACTTTTATCCCATCACCAATAATATGTTTAGCTACTCATAGCTATGGAGTTCATCATAATCAATATTCAATAATAAAATAATGAAGAAGAAGAACAAAGCAAACCCTAGAAGCGTAAAACAAAACGGCTCTCCAAAATTCCAAGAATAAGATATATCCCATAAGTTGTAGAAGACCTTCCCTTTATAGCTTTTCTCCAACTTCTAAAATTAGGTCTAGTCTTCAAAGTCCATTAGATGAGAATCCACCAAGCCCATAAGAAGGAGAAACCCATGTAGAAAATATGTCCCAAAAGTGGTCACCGGAAATCTGGTATTGTGGCCGGAAATTGGCCGGAAAGGTCACCGGAAAATATCTCAGGTGACCGGCAAAGTCCGCCCGGTCACCGGCTCAGTGAGTCAACTCGGTCAAATCAGTCAGCTCGGCGGGTCAACTCGGTCAAGCACCGAGTCAGGGAGAGTCAGGGTGAGTCAGGTGAACTGACTAGGCAACTGGTCTTACTTGTCAGGCCATTGCACAGGCCAGAACAGTGTGCTGCACAATCATTGTGCATCAGCTAATCCATCCAGCCATGATGGCTGCTCAACTCAGTCACCAAATGGCTTGCCAGACCATTTCCTGCACTTCCAACAGCAACTCCACCATCTTCCTCTGCATTAAGCTCAGAATCTACGACACTGCCATGTATTGCTACAATATCACTTCACCTGTGAATCCAACACATTCATTCTTCCTGGCTCAGTTCAATCCATGTTTTGACCCTTAGAAAATAACCAGCGAACCCATGGCTCGAACGACGACATGACTACAGGCGCTGGTTGAGTGACAATATAGGCAGCAGACTGGTTCACAGATTCCAACTACAGTTTCATCACCAGAACCCCCATTTCGATTCAACAACATCGGTAGCCTTCTGCAATTGCCTCAACCCAGTACCTGCAGTTCAACCATCTCAAGCCAGACCTGCAACAAACTCCCAACAGCACCACCTTCCCTGTATTTTCCTAGTATACATCTATTCATTCTTAAACCACATCAACTTCAACTCTTGCACTGCATTGCAACTTGCGGCTCCAACTCCAGCTGCTACTCCAGCTCCACAGGAAATCACAGCACCTGCACCTGAACCTTCAGCTCCACCTACTCTTGCTGCCTGCAACTTAGTTCATTGTAGTGCCAGAAAGTGCACATCTCATAAATCCCTGCAACATTTCCAACTTCAGCTCCATCTGTTTCATTAGCTCACAGCCCATTTGCTCATTCAAACCATCAGTCTCAATACCACTGCAACTCCACCAGTTCCATTAACATCAACCACACTCTCAACCTGTAATAGCACAACCTGCTCAAGCCACTGATCCTCATTACTTTCAGTACCATGTGCTTCAGCTTCTCCTTGCAAAAACCTGCTCAAACCTATCAGCCAGCACCATCTCCTTCAGCTCCTTGCATTCCTCCAATTCGTCACCTGCAACACATACCACCCACTCTCATCTACAGAAGCATCCACCTGGGTCTTTATCATTCTTCAATTCCAGTTCCAGCCTTGCTCCTCCTGTAACTCCAACTGCACCATCTTAACCACCACTATCTAGGCCAACAACATCACAGTACCTTATTTCAGCTTATACCTTCCTGGCAGCAACACACACAATGCAAACACCCATTTCTAATCTCCACCTGTAAATTCCTAACATTCATCTATATTCTTCATTCCCATCTGCAATATGAGCTCAAGCTCAGCATACATCTGCTCCTTGGCTCAGTTATAAGACCACCAATGCCATCTCCACTGAGTCTTCCTTGCTGCTCAATAACAACTCGAACATCCCCATCATCTACAGCCAAGCAACCATCCTGCAATTCCATCTTTAGCAGCAACAAATTCCCATGGTAAACATCGACAATTTCAGTTCCATTACTCAGCTCAACCTTCCCTGTAAACCTAAGCATACATCTATGCTTCTTCCACCTGCAGTTCGTTTCGAAATCAAGCCTTCACTGCAATTCAATGGTATCGGATTCCTTCAACAGCAAACCCTTTCTTTCATTTTCAATTTCAGATCAACACAAACCCTAGGATGAAACCTTGAATCGTTACCTGTGTAAGCTTTCAACGTGAAACTTCAATCAATCACTTTCAACAAATGCCACTTTCTTGTCTTCAACCACCAATTGCACCTCCTAGCTTCTTCATCCCTTTCTGCAAACCCTAACAGATTCATTCTTGACTTCAAATTCCATTTCTATAAATTCATTTCTCTCTGCTTCATGAATCTGCCAAAACCCCCTTCGTCTCTAGTTGCTCAACTGACTCTTCATTGAAAACCACTTCGACCGATTTGATGAGTAAAACGGCAGCCAGCTCTCTTCTTCTCTCTATTTCTGAATCCCAGATGGGAAAATGATTGAGAAATCATTTTCTCTGATTTAGGTGTGGTGTAAGAAATTAGGCTGGATATAACCACCCAGGTGAAGCAGATAAGGGGTTACCCAGAAATAACTCTAGGCACCCAGAAATAGGAAAAGGGCCCCCAGTTCTTTCATGGCTTGTCGGTTTCGCGGAACCGACTGCCTATTCACTTCTTTGCTCACTCGTAGCTAGCTTAGCTACTTTGTGAATTGGTCTTTAGTTCTCTTTTCACTTTAAATGGGTGATTTCTTCTCCTTTTGCTCCGTGCAACTCAGTACCTAATAACTCAAAAACACACGTAAAGTACATAATTCACAAGAAAAATAGCAAAGAAAGCGTAACTACTAGATAGTAAATACGGTGTATTCTACACCTATCAGATTCCCCCACACTTAGACTTTGCTAGTCCTCGAGCAAATCAAACAAAATAATAAAATACAACAACTCCGTGTCGTCGAGGCTACGGTCAATTTTAGCATAAATAACAAGCCTTTAAACCCCTAGGTGTCCCTAGTGGACGAGTTATAGTCTCGTGAGGGATTACTAGAGATATACCCACAAAACCTATTTTTCCAACTTACTAGTTCTCCGTAATGATAGTATCCAACGCGCTAAGAAGACATAGAGATTCTGCACACTAGTCATAAGAAGTTAGACATATAAATGAACACAATCTCACTCTTAAAAGTTGAGAGAGAGATAACCATCCCTTCTCGACTAAAATTCGGGTTCGGAGTGATCAAAAGTCTCGACTCTGCCTCACAAGAAAGGGTTTTATGAAATTGCTCTCAATAATAAACAACTTTTTATGGGTCACACGTGTGTCCAGGTTGGAATGAAGAGAGAATCCTGCGACACGTTGAATGGTAGGAAGGCAAAACCCTCCGAAATCACTACGCCAGAATTAACCATTTTTGTGGACCAGATCTGTCGATAATAGAGATTATTGATGAGACTCGCCCCGTCGGATGACTGTCGTTATTTAAGGTGTCAAAAATCTTAAATGATGGTAAAGTACTGTCAATAACGATCAACAACAAATGACGAACTTTCACTGTCAAAAATTATTGACGGGCTTTACTTGTCAATTAGTTCAAATATTGAATTGCCAGTATTCATATTCAATCGTATACAAAGTTTTTTCTCATTACTTTAATTGTAAATAAAAGTCATCTAAAGAACTAAGAACATGTTAAATTTAAAACAAATCGCCATATATTATAAAAACCCAATCTCACAAGTATTCTTTGTTCAAGTAACATAAATGAAAGGAGACAACATCCAAGAAATAAAAAAGACAACAAAAGACAACAGATATCTCAAGTAGCTGCGATGCTGGTATCCTTCCGTCAGTTCTTCTCTTTCTTGGACTGGGTGAGTTGAGCCTCAGCACTGCAATTCTCTGCGAGAGAGGAGAATGCAATGCAACTAGTTAGTAACTCAAACTCAAGACTCTCTGCAAAATGGCAAAATGCGAATGGCAAGAGCGAAAATTACTTCCACTGAATACTAGTAAATGAAAAGGTTCCACACAAGGATTTTTTCCTCCTTATTTGGAATCCATAGACCTGTAAGGATGTATAAGCATATACACGTAAAGTCGCAAGAAATGTGGGGCGAGCATAGATCTATCAATGTAAAAAATTAGCTATGCAACATTCAATTACATACAGACCAGCATTCTATTACATACAAATGTTAATCCCTGGATAAGTCATTGTGAAAACCGACCGATGGGTCAACGACTCAACAGTGAAATCATTGACACCAATTTCAGTGCTCAACACAAACTACAAGCTCAAGCCATCAACATTTCAGATTAACTTAAATCACTCTAGTTCTCAATTAGGTATCTATAAGTTACTCTCATGTGATACAAAAGATTTCATTTAGAAGAATCAGTATAAAGGAGATGTAACGTTAAGATCAGCAAATTTTCCAGCCGCAGCTCAATTAGAAAAAAGAATAGAGGGGTTAAGATGTACCACTTTTATTGTTGCTGGCACGGTACTTCCAACACAAAAAGAACCAATTACCTCCAGTCACCATCAACCTGGCTCACATTTGATGTATCTTGAAGTGCAGGAAGGGGCACCGAGATCACAAGATTGTGCAAATCAAACATAGTTGATGCCTCATATTCAATGCTAACATAACTGTCACCTCAAGATACAGACGCTAGCAGTTGACTGCAAACACAACATAGTTTAATAACATGTACCAGAAGAAAAAATGACTTTACTAATGGTTTCCAGAATCAAAACTCACTGGTCAGGGGCACTAAAGACTCGTCAGTACTCAACATTCTCCACCTCAAGAGACTAACACCCGCATCACGAGGTGGACATTTTGGAAAAGGTCTATTTGGATCTTTCAGGCCTAGTATGTTTTCATTTGAAAATAACTCTTTGTTGATGTTTGGATGTGTTTTAAAATGGATGGCAGAGTTGGTTCCAGACTCCATCTGAAATTAGATTAGATTAGATACAATATATATTGAAGAGATAAATTAGTGAATCCATTACAGAAAAAATAAAGAGATTCCTGAAGTTATAATCATGCACGAGAAAGACAGAGACAGTACCTGAGCTTGAATTAGTCCATCCTCCTAATTAAGTACTTGAAGCGTAACTGTACCTTGAAAATCAAACAAGCGTAACTGGCAAATTCCTTCTACATCTACAGCGGGGCAATATTCGGGAACCTGAATAGAATTAAGGAAATAATTTGTGGAATCTTCAATGATATTAAGAATCAAGACGACAAAAAACCACATTAGAAAACAATTACATGTTCCAACTTCCAAATGGACAGCACAACGAAGAGAGCAAAGAACATTTCTCAAAATCATTTCCTACAGTTAATGTGTCTTTCTCATGCAAACAAGTCTCCCTAACAGACAATTTGTTTATCAAATCAAGATATACTATTAGAATGAACCTACTCTGAACCTATGTAAAAAAGAAATAACAACTTTCGATGCCCGTTCGGATTGATTTTTGCACATTACTAACAAATAGGCTAAGTGCATCTGTAACAAGTAAACAATTTGATCGATTGATTCTTTCAGGATTCGTGAGTAATGTTCACTCTAGTTGACATGATTTAAAACTACTGGTATGTCAAGGCAAATAAAACTACTGGTATGTCAAGGCAAAAGAAGCCGAATCAACTACAAGCATTCTTACATACTGAAAACCGCGCAAACTCATACCATATAAACAATCAAAAACCAAAACTGCAAACAAGGCACATAACATTTTCATTTCTCATTGTCTGTCTTCCCTAGCAATAGCATTGTCATCAAGAATACCAAGAACACAAAGTTTACCTAAAAACAACGCCAACCAGTTTCAATCTGACATTTTCAATCTCAACAAATGTATGTTGTTTTTCTATACCAACCAACTTGGGAAATGCAGCAAGTAAGCCTTCAATTCTTATACGAGTCATATCCACAAACTGCCTTGAGACAAGGACCGGAAAAAAAACACACCATTAATTTTAACAAGTGTAACTCAAATGGTGTCAGCTCATTATATAATTCTAATTAACAGTTAGCTAAATAAAAGCAATCTCACCTTTACCAGATTTACTAACAATGGAAGCAGCAAGAACCACCTAATCACACAATAAAAAAAAACCTGTAAATTTCAGCACAAAAAGATTAACCATCTCTACCAGTTTCACAAATAAAAAACTTCGAAATCAAATATCTGGTATGAATTTTCTTAGTTTCTTAACATTCACAAAATATTTTTAAGCTTTAATTTAGAATCAACGTCAATCATATCATGCATACAAATGATTTCATATTTCATTTGAATCCATTCATGGATGAATAGAGTTAGAAACACCACAAACTCCCAACCAACCTAATTTCCGTTCACCATTCGTCTAAAAATGGCTTCCTTTTTTAACACACCTAGGCAATAAAGTACACCTTACAAGGGATACCAGTCAAGTGATCACCATTACAAAATTGGAAAACTGCATCGACCTTGATTAACAACTTAAGGAAACAGAGAACCAGATTTTCTAAAGTTAAAAATTTTTTTTTTTTTTTTCTGCAAGCAATCTTTTGAATGGAGCAAGTACAATTATTCAAGAAAAAAATGTAAGTTCGATTTAGGTCATAAATCGAATCAAACTAAAATTTTCAGAGATAAGTTTTAAAAACAAATTGATGATATTTTTTTATTAAAAACGAGAATAACAATCAAATTGCTACAGATTGGAGCTCCGATTAAGAGTCAGTAAAGAGATTCTCAATGAAATCAATTGTTTTATGTTTTTATGAATCAATTGATTGATATAAACTTAAATTCCAGAATCGATAACTTAAACAAACAGAGACAAATTAAAATAAAAGGAGAGAATAAACTTATCTTCCAATAGCGTTCAATGATTTAATCTTGAGATCAACAAATGATTCTCATCAGGTTTCTCCTACGACTTCAAGTGAATCTTCCAATTGACGTTTGAATGCTAAATCAAGTGCTAATACTCCGATTTAGTTTTGAAAACCTAGATTCATCTTTCATATCTTCATATTGATCTTTTTAAGTGATGAATCTTCAGATCGACTGGTTGGTGGAGAAGAGAAGAGATATTGCTCCTTCTGGGTGAAACGAAAATGAATTTGGGGATAATGAAACGCTGATTGACCCCGTCGATAATAGATGCCCAACCGGGGCCCATGTACCTGTACGAATATGATAGCAAACGCCTATCAAAAACGAAATGACATGGTTTTTCTGTCAAATTCCTATAAGCCCCCTGTCAAAAATTGTCCATTCTGGGGTAGTGAATATTTTGAAAACCCACATCTTTTATATATATTTTTGAAAACCCATTTTTCTGACGATCTCTTCGAAAGGAAATCAACCATTTAACGAAGGTGGGAATATGCTTACTTACCTCGTTATCCGTTCGGCGTGCAGCTAGCACCACTCTCACAACATCCATAGAAACGTCTTCGGTCTTCTATCGGTGTCTTCATCTTCGTCTTCGGTCTTCAACTCTTGATGATAACTCTCGAACTTCGTAGAATCTCGACAATATGATTCTTTCCTCTAATTCCTTGTCGCTTGAAACTTCATTATAGATATTCCTTCTTTCCATAGGCTTTATTGAAAGAATACAAAAATAAAAACGAATTATACAAACCCAAAATATAAATTTTTTTCCTTTTTTCTTCTTTTTTTTCTTTTTTTTTTTTCTTTTTTTTTTTTTTTTTTTTAATACCCTTTTTTTTTTTAAATAAGAGATAAAACAAATACAAAATAAAAATATAATAAAATAATAAAAACTATTAACAAACCTAAAAATTTTCTCTTGTCTTTTTTTTCTTTTTTTTTTTTTTTTAATTTTTTTTTTTTTTTTTTTTTTTTTTTTTTTTTGAGACAAGAGAAAATAAAATACAAAAAAAATAAAAATGTAAGTACAATGCCATGGTATAAGTACTTTACCGCTTGAATCTTCACAACTTATATGTCTTGATATCATAGACTTCTCGAATTCTCATCCTTAATAATTTCCACTCTTGTATAATAGTCTTCAACTTATAAAATTCTGCTCCCTGTTTTGTTGCTTTACTCAAATCAAATCTGCCCATTTAAGATCTTTGTTGCTTGTAAACCTCGAACGTGTTCAACTTTCCTTCGAATTTGTGATGCTCCTCTTGTTGATGATGATGGTGTTTCTATGGACCTGTTGGTGTAGAGAGAGATAAGGTTGATGGTGCTAACTGCGAACAAGATCACAAGTGGTATGTAAGTTAGCAATTCGATGTCACCAACATGGTTGATAAAAAATAGCACTCAAGAGATCAAAATAGTGCTTCTATGGTGGGAAATTGGACAACTCACCATTTCGCCCCGGAATTTACGTACGGTGACACACACTCAAAAAGCACAAATTTAGACAGTACAAAGAATTGAAGGTTGGTGCCTCACATTATGTAACATGGGTAGTCTCCACTATAGGGGATCACTGTTCTAATACCGAATTCGATCTGCACCTTATTTGCCTTTGGCATGGTTAAATCCAACTTTAACTCTCATACAATTAAGAAACCCGATCATGTTCTCTGTCATCTCTAAGTTCAGTCACTAGTGTGAGATTCTCAATGTAATCTTAGCAACATGTATACTATGTGACTCTAAACTAACCACAAGTTGGAGTGTTCTTATTCACTAGTTCACAAAAAAGTTGAAAAATTGCAAAAATTTACAACATAAACCACTCCCCCACACTTAAACTTTACATTGTCCTCAATGTAAATTGAATAAATCCAAAGTAAGTTAAGGTGGGAAATCCTAACAAGAAATCGAGAAAAAAATAAAGAAAACAAAACAAGAAAAACTAAAAACAAGAAAAGAAATAAATACAAGAAAAGAAATACTCATCCTTTGGGTTGCCTCCCAATTAGCGCTTGGTTTAAAGTCGTCAGCCCGACTATCTCCTTGCTTTCTATGACTCCTCCAGAGGGAGTACATCCACAAAGTTAACTCCTTCCACCACTTCGGAAGTGAAATTCTCATAATATGGTTTCAACCGGTGCCCATTAACTTTAAGTTCTTTCCCCGTAGCTATGCTACGAATTTCCACTGCACCATGAGAAAACACATTAGTAACAATAAAAGGTCCGATCCATCGTGACCTTAATTTACCCGGAAATAAATGCAAGCGAGAATTAAACAAAAGCACTTTTTGCCCAATGCAAAATTGTTTCCTAGAAATCATGTTATCATGGAATGCTTTCGTCTTTTCTTTGTAAATCCGTGAACTTTCAAATGCATCATTGCGAAGCTCCTCTAGCTCTTGGAGTTGTAACTTCCTTTGCTTTCCAGCCCCATCCATCTCCATGTTGCATTGCTTAATAGCCCAAAACGCCTTATGCTCAATTTCCACGGGTAAGTGAAAAGGTTTACCATACACAAGCCTAAAAGGAGACATCCCAATAGGTGTTTTATACGCGGTTCTATACGCCCACAAAACATCATTAAGTCGCATGCTCCAATCCTTCCTTGTTGGGTTCACCGTTTTTTCTAGAATAGATTTCACCTCCCGATTAGACACCTCGGCTTGTCCATTGGTTTGGGGATGATAAGGTGTTGCAATCTTGTGCGACACATTGTACTTCGTCAACAAGCTTTGTAGAATCCTGTTTTTGAAGTGAGAACCCCATCACTAATTATGGCTCTTGGAATTCCAAACCTTGCAAAAATATGAGCTTGCACAAAATCTGAAACCACTTTAGAATCATTAGTTGGGGTGGCCTTAGCTTCCACCCATTTCGAGACATAATCAACCGCAAGTAAGATATAAAAATTCCCATGGGAGTTGACAAAAGGCCCCATAAAATCAATACCCCATACATCAAAAACTTCAATAAATTGAATAAAAGTTTGTGGCATTTGATTTCGGGCACCTAGATTGCCAGTTCTTTGGCACCTATCACAAGTTGTACAAAATATATGTGCATCCTTAAACAAAGTCGGCCAATAAAAACCACTTTCAAGTACCTTGCGCGCGGTTCTCTTACTCCCAAAATGTCCTCCACAAGCATATGAGTGGCAAAAAGACAAGATAGAATTAAATTCGGATTCGGGAACGCACCTTCGTATCACTTGGTCACTACCATGTTTCCATAAGTACGGATCATCCCATATGTATTGGTTCCCTAACCTCTTAAGTTTGTCCCTCTCAGAACGAGACAAGTTCTTTGGGATTTGTTTAGAAACTAAGTAATTGACAATATCGGCATACCATGGTTCTCCAAAGGCAATTGAGAATAGTTGCTCATCCGGGAAACTTTCACGCAACGGGATAGTCTCCTTGTCCACAGCAAGTCGGCTCAAGTGATCCGCAACGGTGTTCTCAATTCCTTTCTTGTCTTTGATTTCAATATCAAACTCTTGCAAGAGTAAAATCCACCGTATGAGCCTCGGTTTCGCCTCTTTCTTTGTAAGCAAGTACTTAAGCGCTGCATGATCAGAAAAAACAACAACTTTTGTACCAATTAGATAAGAGCGAAACTTTTCTAAAGCAAAAACAATGGCTAATAACTCTTTTTCAGTGATTGTGTAGTTTTGTTGGGCCTCATTTAACGTTCTAGAAGCATAATAGATAGCATGAGGAAGCTTCCCCACACGTTGCCCAAGCACCACACCAACCGCATAGTCACTTGCATCACACATGAGTTCAAAAGGCTTACTCCAATCCGGTGGTTTAATGATAGGGGCTGAAATCAAAAGTTCTTTCAAACGATTGAATGCCGCCATACATTTCTCATCAAAGTTAAAAACCACATCTTTTTGCAATAAGTTACAAAGTGGTGATGCTATCTTGGAAAAATCCTTGATGAACCTACGATAAAAACCTCGCATGACCAAGAAAAGAACGTATCTCCCTCACCGTAGTGGGAGGGGTTAGAGCACGAATAAGGTCTATCTTAGATTTATCGACTTCCAAGCCTTTAGAAGATATTATATGGCCTAAAACTATGCCATGAGTTACCATGAAATGGCACTTCTCCCAATTTAGCACAAGATTTGTTTCAACACATCGTTCAAGGATTAGAGACAAATTGTTCAAGCAAAGGTCAAACGAATCACCAAAGACACTAAAGTCATCCATGAACACTTCGATTATGTTTTCAACATATTCCGAAAAGATACTTACCATACACCTTTGAAAAGTAGCGGAGCATTGCATAAGCCAAAAGGCATCCTTCTATAAGCAAAAGTACCGAAAGGACAAGTGAAAGTGGTTTTCTCTTGGTCCTCCCGGCGCTATCACAACTCGATTATAACCCGAATAGCCATCAAGAAAGCAATAGTAAGAGTGTCCGGCTAAACGTTCAAGCATTTGATCAATAAAAGGTAAAGGAAAGTGATCTTTTCTAGTGGTGGCATTCAATTTTCTATAATCAATACAAACCCTCCAACCGGTTTGCACACGAGTTGGGACAAGTTCATTCCTATCATTCTCCACCACCGTCACACCCGATTTCTTTGGTACTACTTGTACCGGACTCACCCACTTGCTATCGAATATGGGGTAGATAACACCCACTTCCAAAAGCTTGAGTATCTCCTTTTTCACAACTTCCATCATGGGAGGATTCAAACGACGTTGCGCTTCCCTAGTAGGCTTTGCATCATCCTCCAAACGAATTTTGTGCATACAAACGGCAGGGCTTATACCCTTGATATCGGCGATTGTCCATCCTATGGCCCGTCTTGTACTTCCTTAGCACCCTTAGAAGTTTTTGCTCCTGTAAATCATTAAGCTTATTAGAAACAATCACAGGTAACTCTTCATTATCACCCAAGTACAAGTACTTTAGGTGGTCGGGAAGAGGTTTCAATTCTAACTTTGGAGATTTAACAATTGAAGGTACAAGCTTTTCATCACTGCATGGTAAAGAAATAAAAGAGATATTATGAGTTTCCGGGCATCCTTGTAGTGAATTAAGATCACCAAGGGCTTCCTTGACTTCATTACCACACTCTACACCATTATCCATGGATGTAGTTAACACGGTTTCCAAAGCATCATCACCGTTTAATTCAAACATTTGTTGTGCCAATGTATCCATAACATCAATGGAGAAACAAGAGTGGACATCACTAGGATATATCATCGTCTCGAAAATGTTGAAACGTATTGTTTCTCCATCAAACTCCATGGTTAGCATTCCTTTATCCACATCAATAATGGTTTTCGCCGTTTTCATGAAGGGACGCCCAAGTAGCAATGGAAGAGACGAGTCCGGTGATCCTTCATCCATCTCTAGCACACAAAAGTCAGCTGGAAATACAAGTTGATTAACCTGCACAAGAACATCCTCAACAATACCCATTGGGTAGACATTAGAGCGATCGGCTAATTGCAATACAATTTCAACCTTTTTAAGAGGACCAAGATCAAGTGAATTATACATTGACGCAGGCATAACATTAACGGATGCACCTAAATCCAACATAGCTTTGTTAAATGTAGTGTTACCAATTGTGACGGGAATGTCAAAACTACCCGGATCCTTGCACTTGAGTGGGAGTTTGTGTTGTAAGATTGCCGAGGCATTCTCCCCCACACTAAGCACTTCATTACCTTTGAGCCTTTGTTTGTTGGTACACAAGTCCTTCAACACCTTTGCATACTTTGGAACTTGCTTGATAGCATCAATGAGTGGTATGTTCACATGGATCTTCTTTAGAACGTCTAAAATCTCCTTTTCTAGTTCCGCCTTCTTAGAACTTGCAAATCTGCGAGGAAAAGGTAGAGGAGGAACATAAGTAGAAACCGGAGTTTTAGCGTTAGGAATAGGTACCTCAGAAGTTTGGGGAGAATCCTCATTCTTCTCCTCCAAAACAGGTTCCTTGGGTATGTCCACCTTGCCCGAATCAACAACTTCGGGTTGCACAAGTTGTGTACCACTTCTCAACGTAATTGCATTGACACCCTCTTTTGGGTTGATAGGTTGAGAAGGGAGTTTCCCACCATTTTGTGCCTTCAATTGATTCAACTCCATAGCCATAGAACCAACTTGAGTTTGCAACTCCTTAACCGAACTCTCCGTTCTTTGCATAAAAGATTTCAAAGAACTCTTCCATATTGGACCCCATATTTTGAGGTTGTTGTTGTTGTTGAAATTGTTGCCTAGGTTGGAATTGTTGTTGTTGAGGTTGAAATCCACTCGGGTTGTTGAAACTAGATTGTTGAATCGCTCCTTGCTTATTGGCATAGCTAAAATTGGGGTGATCTCTCCATCCCGGATTGTAAGTGTTGGAGTAGGGATCATACCGTCTTTGTTGATTTGGAAAGATCGCATTAGCTTGCTCATCTTCATAAGGTTGAGAGGAACTCGGTATTACCGCGCGCTGCAACTTGTTGAAGCATTGCGTTCATGTTACCCATTTGTTGACGAAGCTCTTCAACCTCGCTCACCTCACTCACCCTTCTTAGAATCACATCAGAACCACGACTCAAGAATTGTTGTGAGTTCGTCTGCCATGTTTTCAATCAACTCTCTAGCTTGTGCCACCGTCTTGTTAACTAGTGCACCACCACCCGCAGCGTCGAGGAGATTCCTATCACTTGATTGGAGTCCTTCATAGAAGTATTGGATGATCATAGCGTCACTGAATTGGTGGTGAGGACAGCTTGCCACCAATCTCTTGTATCGTTCCCAACATTCATATAAGGATTCTCCCACATTTTGCTTCATCCCACAAATCTCCTTGCGAATTTGAGTAGCCTTGGATGCAGGAAAATATCTCTCCAAAAAGAGTTTCTTCAACCCATTCCATGTTGTGACACTTCCGGGAGGTAAATAGTACAACCAATCCTTAGCACTATCCATTAAAGAGAAACGTAAAACTTTCAACATTGCACCATCCGCCGCAACATTCGCTGGAAGCATGGCCGTGACAATGGTGTGGAAGTCCATAAGATGTTTGTTTGGATCTTCATTCACCATGCCATGGAACTTTGGTAATTCTCTAAGCAACCCCGGCTTTATCTCAAAAGTAGAGTTCGTTTGAATACACCCTTGTTGTGTATCAAGCCTATGAGAAGCTAAGTCCTTGAGTGAACGATTTGCATCACCCATTGCTTCTTCTTCCTCAACGTGTGGTTCCTCTACGATTGGAACCTCTTTTCCTTCTTCTTGTTGTTGGAAAATCTCTTCTCCTACTTCCAACTCGTGCTCGTCCGTTGTGTCTTGACTCGTCGAGTAGCTATCCCGCACCTTGGATAATTCCAATCCTTAGAAGCCAGAGATTAGGTACCTGCAAACAATTCTCGCAAACAAGTGAGAAACAAGACAAGAACCGAAAAGCAAAGATAAAAGAAGAAATTGTAAAAAGAAACTAAAAACTCAATAACAAGCCGTATGCCTCCCGACAACGGCGCCAAAAATTTGGTCGGTTGTCAATCCGTCAAATATAATTTCACTTTCTCAATCAACTAGATATAAGTATAGTATGCGATAAGAAAGAGTTCGTATCCTGAGAGAGGCTTTCGTTGTTATAAAATTTCAGTTTCTAAGTAACCACGGGGTATGTTTGTTGTATCTAAGCAAATAAAAGTAATTGAAAGCAAAGTAAATAATTTGAGAAATCAATAAGGAGAAGATATTGGTCACGAGATAGTATCATTCACAAACATGTATTTTCATCAATGATTAAAATTGGTAATTTAATCTCTTATTTTACTAATAGTCCTAGGATACCTTGATCGCAAGAATAACCCGCTAATTCCCTGATTTCATCACAACCACATTAAAAGATGCATATGTGAATTCTTCTTAGAAAGCAACCTAAAGTGTAAAAGCACAATTAAGTTTAACCCCCTAAAAGCAATAAGTTCTACGGAATAAGACTAATCAATGCAAACGAATGTGTAAAAGCACTAAACGTTTTAACAAAAGTTATGATTCACTTGTGACTAGTAGGATATATCACTACAAGCACTACCCACAATTATGCTACTTAGAATCAGGGATAAACAACTTTTTCGTATTGAAAACCCTAATATAGCTCTAGAGATGAATGCAAATCGGATTGATTCCGGACTCAACCTAACAAGTATTCAAATCTTATAACACTATTAATTGTGATTCACAAACAATAAAATATTGAGACAAAACTAATTCATAGATTCAAAAACATGTTGAGAAATCAACTTTTATCCCATCACCAATAATATGTTTAGCTACTCATAGCTATGGAGTTCATCATAATCAATATTCAATAATAAAATAATAAAGAAGAAGAACAAAGCAAACCCTAGAAGCGTAAAACAAAACGGCTCTCCAAAATTCCAAGAATAAGATATATCCCATAAGTTGTAGAAGACCTTCCCTTTATAGCTTTTCTCCAACTTCTAAAATTAGGTCTAGTCTTCAAAGTCCATTAGATGAGAATCCACCAAGCCCATAAGAAGGAGAAACCCATGTAGAAAATATGTCCCAAAAGTGGTCGCCGGAAATCTGGTATTGTGGCCGGAAATTGGCCGGAAAGGTCACCGGAAAACATCTCAGGTGACCGGCAAAGTCCGCCCGGTCACCGGCTCAGTGAGTCAACTCGGTCAAATCAGTCAGCTCGGCGGGTCAACTCGGTCAAGCACCGAGTCAGGGAGAGTCAGGGTGAGTCAGGGTGAGTCAGGTGAACTGACTAGGCAACTAGTCTTACTTGTCAGGCCATTGCACAGGCCAGAACAGTGTGCTGCACAATCATTGTGCATCAGCTAATCCATCCAGCCATGATGGCTGCTCAGCTCAGTCACCAAATGGCTTGCCAGGCCATTTCCTGCACTTCCAACAGCAACTCCACCATCTTCCTCTGCATTAAGCTCAGAATCTACGACACTGCCATGTATTGCTACAATATCACTGCACCTGTGAATCCAACACATTCATTCTTCCTGGCTCAGTTCAATCCATGTTTTGACCCTTAGAAAATAACCAGCGAACCCATGGCTCGAACGACGACATGACTACAGGCGCTGGTTGAGTGACAATATAGGCAGCAGACTGGTTCACAGATTCCAACTACAGTTTCATCACCAGAACCCCCATTTCGATTCAACAGCATCGGCAGCCTTCTGCAATTGCCTCAACCCAGTACCTGCAGTTCAACCATCTCAAGCCAGACCTGCAACAAACTCCCAACAGCACCACCTTCCCTGTATTTTCCTAGCATACATCTATTCATTCTTAAACCACATCAACTTCAACTCTTGCAATGCATTGCAACTTGCGGCTCAAACTCCAGCTGCTACTCCAGCTCCACAGGCAATCACAGCACCTGCACCTGAACCTTCAGCTCCACCTACTCTTGCTGCCTGAAACTCAGTTCATTGTAGTGCCAGAAAGTGCACAGCTCATAAATCCCTGCAACATTTCCAACTTCAGCTCCATCTGTTTCATTAGCTCACAGCCCATTTGCTCATTCAAACCATCAGTCTCAATACCACTGCAACTCCACCAGTTCCATTAACATCAACCACACTCTCAACCTGTAATAGCACAACTCGCTCAAGCCACCGATCCTCATTACTTTCAGTACCATGTGCTTCAGCTTCTCCTTGCAAAAACCTGCTCAAACCTATCGGCCAAGCACCATCTCCTTCAGCTCCTTGCATTCCTCCAATTCGTCACCTGCAACACATACCACCCACTCTCATCTACAGAAGCATCCACCTGGGTCTTTATCATTCTTCAATTCCAGTTCCAGCCTTGCTCCTCCTGTAACTCCAACTTCACCAGCTTAACCACCACTATCTAGGCCAACAACATCACAGTACCTTATTTCAACTTATACCTTCCTGGCAGCAACACACACAATGCAAACACCCATTTCTAATCTCCACCTGTAAATTCCTAACATTCATCTATATTCTTCATTCCCATCTGCAATATGAGCTCAAGCTCAGCATACAGCTGCTCCTTGGCTCAGTTATAAGACCACCAATGCCATCTCCACTGAGTCTTCCTTGCTGCTCAATAACAACTCGAACATCCCCATCATCTACAGCCAAGCAACCATCCTGCAATTCCATCTTTAGCAGCAACAAATTCCCATGGTAAACATCGACAATTTCAGTTCCATTACTCAGCTCAACCTTCCCTGTAAACCTAAGCATACATCTATGCTTCTTCCACCTGCAGTTCGTTTCGAAATCAAGCCTTCACTGCAATTCAATGGTATCGGATTCCTTCAACAGCAAACCCTTTCTTTCATTTTCAATTTCAGATCAACACAAACCCTAGGATGAAACCTTGAATCGTTACCTGTGTAAGCTTTCAACAGCAGAAACTTCAATCAATCACTTTCAACAGCGCCACTTTCTTGTCTTCAACCACCAATTGCACCTCCTAGCTTCTTCATCCCTTTCTGCAAACCCTAACAGATTCATTCTTGACTTCAAATTCCATTTCTATAAATCCATTTCTCTCTGCTTCATGAATCTGCCAAAACCCCCTTCGTCTCTAGTTGCTCAACTGACTCTTCATTGAAAACCACTTCGACCGATTTGATGAGTAAAACGGCAGCCAGCTCTCTTCTTCTCTCTATTTCTGAATCCCAGATGGGAAAATGATTGAGAAATCATTTTCTCTGATTTAGGTGTGGTGTAAGAAATTAGGCTGGATATAACCACCCAGGTGAAGCAGATAAGGGGTTACCCAGAAATAACTCTAGGCACCCAGAAATAGGAAAAGGGCCCCCAGTTCTTGCATGGCTTGTCGGTTTCGCGGAACCGACTGCCTATTCACTTCTTTGCTCACCCGTAGCTAGCTTCGCTCGCCTGTGAATTGGTCTTTCCGTTCTTTTTTCACTTTAAATGGGTGATTTCTTCTCCTTTTGCTCCGTGCAACTCCAGAGTACCTAATAACTCAAAAACACACGTAAAGTACATAATTCACAAGAAAAATAGCAAAGAAAGCGTAACTACTAGATAGTAAATACGGTGTATTCTACACCTATCATTTAACTAATGCGTGCCAATAGCAAAAGTTGAAAACTCGAAACACATATGTTATGCTAAACACGACTCATGTAAACACAAATTGATTCAACATATTGTGAATTTTCACATATGAGTTTCAATCAGAACACCTTATGATCCTTTGATAAAGCCTACCAACATGGGCTAGAACTTAATCCCTCTAAATCAAAAAGCCACACAAACCATAAGGGTCTCATCATACGAGATCGAATATTAAGGTTAATGAAAACCAAAATCAGACATCCCATACACCGAAAACACATAACAAAAATATAGACATTCATGCACAGGCTATGTAATCGGTAACTATCACAAGAAAAATTATAAAATAATAGTTTTATTCATAATAATGATAGTTTTATTCAAAAATAGACCTTATACAATAATTGAAATAAATTAAAAATTGATGTTTATTTTTCTCGAAAATAAGAATTCAATCTTATTTTTTATGAGCAACTTAATCCTTCATATCAGTAGTAGAGGAATGCAGATTATTATTTTCAGTCTTCAGCTTGAGAATTTCTTCAAGAAGATAACCTTGTTGCTTGACCAGAATTTCTTGCAGTTGAGATGTTTTCGTGAAGGATTCTGCAAGTACATGTAATTCTGTCTTTGATTGAACACAAAAATGTGAATACACTTATCTTTCTTCAGCATATTCTCTCTTTCCTTCTTGCTAAGCCAATTTCTCTTTTTCATTTTCCTCTTAGGTTTCTTAGCATTAAGAGAAGGTGCAGACTTATTCTTAAAGAGATCTTTCAGATCAAACACCTTTGCGAGAGAAGACATCGGATCCTGACTCACAGTTTGGACAAGGAATGACCAGAGAATGATAAAGATATTTTTATAGTTTTCATACTTCCGAAAATATAATATTCCTATAAATACGAATATGTTAGAATATATTTTCCATTACTAGATTTTATTCCCGTAATATTACACATAAGTGCCTTGATTTTTGCTTCCTCACACACATATTTGGCACACAAGGTGAGGATGCAATTCTAATACCGATTAGGTGGTATTAGTATGAGATTTTCTCTCATCATGAGATTTAGAAAAACCAGTGTATTCTTGATCTAGTATCGTATGAAAAAATCTTTTCTTGTTACCTCGAATTAACGAAGTTTCTTGAGATTGGTTGGAGTTGCATATGCACTTCTTAGCAATTTTTGTTCTTGAGACAGTTTCACACTTTGTCTTATTTTTCCCTTTACCATTAGATGATTTTTCAACATCGGAAGACATGACCATTTTTAAAATGGTTAAATCACTAATGGAGGAAGAGGGAATCAAATCAACAATTAGTGCAATGTTAGTTGTTTCCTCTTCTTCAGAATTATATGACTCAGAGGTATCGTATAGAGTTACATCTAATGCCTTGCTTCCGGTGTATTTCCTAAGATTAGGACAGTTTTTATCCATTTGACCAAAACCTTTACACTTAAAGCACTGAGGTTGATATTGATCATCTTCTTCTTGATCCTTTTTGTTCTTGACAGGAACTCGATCATGGGGTCGAGAAGATCGATGAACATCTTTTATAAATCTCTTCTTTAAGAGATCTCGAAATTGTCTAGTGATTAATGATAATGACTGTTCAATCTCATCATCAGAATCTTTTGCAATCAATTCATCAGAATCTTCTGCAATCAATTCATCCGAATCATCCGGCAATCTATTTTTCTTCATGGGAGCTTTTGGAAAATTTTCAGTTTTAAAAGCAATTCCTTTAGCTTGAATAGATTGTGATTCATGATAAAAAAAATCTTTAACTTCCCAACAAGTGTGCTTCGTGAGAGAGTTGAAAGATCATTTGCCTCTATGATTGCATGTTTCTTAGATTCGTATCTAGATGGCAATAACCTGAGAATTTTGCACACTATATCTTTTTCAGAAATAGTCTTTCCAAGAGAGAAATAAGCATTTACTATCTCAGAGAGTTTAATATGAAACTCTTCAAAAGTATCATTGTCATCCATTCGAAGGTTTTCCCAATCAAATGTGAGAGTTTGAAGTCTATCTTTCTTTTCTGATGTGTTTCCTTCGAATACGATCTGAAGATTATTCCAAGCTTCCTGTGAAGTTTGGCATGTGGATACATGATGTTGTAGATCACGACTTACAGCATGTATAATAGCATTCAAACCATCTGAATTCTGCTTTGCAAAAGCCCTTTCTTCGCCTGAATAATCCACTAAGCATTTAAACTCAGTTTCTGAACCTTCTATTTTCGGGCGATTATAACCATCTGAAAAAGCGGGGGTCTAACAACCTCACCCAATATTTCGTTTAGCAATCTGTATGGATATACTTTCAAGAGAATCAACTAAACAGTCAGACTCAATCTTTAGAAAAGTATATCAAAAAGTTATATCTTTGTTTTTTAATGTAATCAGCAAATCAAACAGATAGAAATCCGTGAGCCTGATTAATATAAGAAACAACTTGGACGGTATCAAAAACCAATATCCAAGTGTCAATCAATTCAATCAACAACCCAAAGGCCGGATTCAGGAACTGATTGAACTTACGCACAACCTGTGATATTTCAATTATATAGAAAATATAATGCGGAAAAGAAATAACACAGACACCAGAATTTTGTTAACGAGGAAACCGTAAATGCAGAAAAACCCGGGACCTAGTCCAGATTGAACACCACACTGTATTAAGCCGCTACAGTGACTAGCCTACTCCAAGTTAACTTCGGACTGGAATGTAGTTGAGCCTTAACCAATATCACACTAATACGGGTACAGTTGCGTTCCTTACGCCTCTAGAATTACACCGGATTCTGCGCACTTGATTCCCTTGGATGATCTCACCCACAACTAAGAGTTGCTACGACCCAAAGTCGAATACTTGATAAACAAATCTGTATCACACAGAAAATCTGTCTCCCACAGATATACCTTCGAGTTTTGTTCCGTCTTTTGATAAATCAAGGTGAACAAGAACCAATTGGTAAACCAGACTTATATTCCCGAAGAACAACCAAGTAATATCAATCACCTCATAATAATCTTAATCGATTAACGAAACAAGATATTGTGGAATCACAAACGATGAGACGAAGATGTTTGTGACTACTTTTCAATCTTACTTATCAGAGAATAAATCTCGAGCAAATCTTAAAGAAGATAGTACTCGATCACAATAGAAAATAGCAAGATCAGAACACGCAACTCACAATCCCAATGAAGTCTTTAAGTCGTTAACCTACAGGGTTTTAGAAAAATCTAAGGTTAAAGGATAATCGACTCTAGTCGCAACGAGTATCACACATGAGGTGTGGGGATTAGGTTTCCAAGTTACTAGAGTTCTCCCTTATATAGTCTCCAAATCAGGGTTTGCAATCAATGCTACCTTGGTAACAAAGCATTCAATATTCACCGTTAGATTAAAACCTGATTAGATTCAAGCTAATATATTTCAGCCGTTAGATCGAACTTAGCTTGTCATACACAAATGAAATGTACCAGCATTTAAATAAAGGTAACCGTACCTAAACGTGTACACCTAGTTGGTTCAATAATAGTTAACCGGGGTTAGCCATATGAACACTTTCATATCAACCTTATTCATCTTTATCACAACTAGTTCAAATGACCCAAATGAAACTAGTTAGAGAGTTGTTCAATTGTTTATATTCTTATAGAAGTATACAAGACACAATTGAAGCAAAATTGATTTTGATTCACTCGAATCATTTCATGAGCATTATAGCCACGGTTTGCAAAAGATTGCATTCCTTAACATATAAATGTATTAGTTTATGAACAAACCGATTTTAGAACATAACCTACTCAAGTATGCAAACTTTTACGCATACTTAAGTGGTCGTACTTAGTTTGGGTTCACCAGTATGCGAATGGGTACGCACACCTCCAAACTCAGTTGAATTCCGGAACTTGAACTTACGCCAGTACGGGTACGCATACTAAGTTCCCGGACTTTCATTAACCAACCAGTACGCGTTCGGGTAAGCATACTATGGTTCCCGGACTTGGACCTACACAAATGCGAGTACACACACTGTGTTTATATCCAATCATGGTTACTTGTTCTAAACTTTCATTTCAATCATTGAAATATTCTTAGAAGAAGACAATAGATGTCTCACACAACTATTAGCTTCGAAGCAATTTTCAAATGACCAATACGAAACATACCGAGTCTACACCAAATGATTGCATCACACAAATCATGTAAGATGTTACCAGGAGATTTTCACATGATCATCTTTTGACTTTCGTCAAGGATAAAAGATGAACTTGGTTAAAGCGAAAGCTTACCAACACATATTTCGAGAAATAGATAAGCGAGATAAACTCGGCTCGAAATATCAAATGTGTATAATGAAGTCTATATAGCCACATGACTTTTGTCTCAATAGGAGATAGAATATAAATAGACTTTCCAAGTGATACATGAGTTCAAGTCTCCACATACCTTTTGTTGATGAACTTCCACAAGTTCCCTTGAGTAGTTTTTCATCTCTAATCGATGAACGCCGTGAAGTCTAAAGCTCAACTACACATTCTATCCTAATCTGAGACTTAGTTATAAGTAGACTAGAAATCAAGACTTATAGTTTTGGCAACTAAACTTGACAAACAAGCTTGAGATAGCAATGCTTGCAAGATCTACAAACAGTTCTAAAGATCCCATCGATACGTCGATCTAGTTTGACAAAATCTTATATCAGAACAGAAGATTCTCAAGATTAAACAAACTAGGTGCAATCAAAGTTTCAACAACCGTTAGTCAATCAAATCTATCGAAAACTAATAACACTGCTATCATCTAGTTTCTCACCAACAGTACTCGTAGAGCTTCTTGATCCCACAAAAATCTTTAAACGAGCGGTCGTAAGAGATTTCACCTAATTAGGATACTTTCCTCTACGATTAGACGACTCCACCAGAAACAAAAAATAATGAAGTTTGCCTGGCTCTTAGGATAGTTTGGTAGATATGCAAACCTAGGTATTTATAGACCAAGGATGTCTGGACACCAAGGAATTTTCAAAACCGAAAATATTCTCAAGATATGCAATGAATAACAAGATTCGGTTTTCATAATTCCAATAAATGCTTGTCCAATATTTCCAAAATCTCTCAATAGAAAATCTCCAATTAGTAAATGCACATTTACTAACTTTTATTTTCTAGAGCTACACATTAATTGGTGGTAATTAATGTATATAAAACTAACAACCTTAATTAAAAGATTCTTAATTTATTTCGGCACAGGATCTCCTTGAGTACTAATGAATATCTCTGAACAACAAATGATAAGAGTTACTGTCCGTGTTCAAAGTATGTTGACATCTTTTCTCTGTAAATCATCTTTCATATTTACTTTCTTGGAATCGGTTGTACCACACTTTCAAACAAGTTTAGAATTGGTTCACCTGTATTCCAAGACTACTATGTGATTGATCAAGTATCAAATCACATACATGGGTTCAATCGGTTCTACAAATCACTAGGATCGGTTATACCTTAATATGGAAATACTTGTGATCGTTCACACAAGTTACCAGGACCGGTTACATCAGTTACCAGGATCGGTTACGTCAATTACCAGGACTGGTTACCATATTCTCATGGTATTGCTTGTGATCGGTCACACCAGTTACCAGGATCGGTTACACCAATTACTAGGATCGGTTACACCAATTACAAGGACCGGTTACCAATTACAAGGATTGATTACACACACTCTGTGATCGGTCACACCAATTACTAGGATCGGTCACACCAATTACAATTATCGATCATACCATCTCATGGTGATTACTTAGGATCGGTTACACTAATTAATAAAAACTAGTCATACCAAATCATAAGTCAGGCATTGTGATTAGTTATACCAAGATACATAACAAAGTTACGATCGGTTTTACCATTTCACACATATTGGTAATCCCAAGATTTGCAACGAATAGCCGTACCAATAATCCTGGCGATTTCCTTTTCGATTCATTAAACAGGTTCATGAATGTACTTCCTTTAAACAAATGTAAAACATTATTTCCTAAGATGAAATATTCACCATAACCCATTCACATAATCCTAACAGCATATATAAGATTATGTCGATGTCATATCTACGAAGTTCAAAAGATAAGTGTTATACTTCATAGTCTAATTCCCTAATACTATGATCATATGATAATGTCTCACTACTATAGTAATATATCCAATACACAGCTTCGCAGTTATGTTTTCAATATAGCACGACTTGTCCCAAATATTTTATTATTCAGCATGATGTTACACATTGTGAGGAGTATGCGAAACAACATAGACTCATGAGAATGACAACAGGAGAATGAAATCAACATTACGAAGAGCATAAGCATCTGTTAGAAGGAGTAGGGGAAACTCTCAATGATCAAATAGTTGGAATGGATGAAAGAAATGGTATTGGGCTTACTATCGGTGTAGGGCCAAATGTATCTGTAGATGTTGAAGAGGATCTAAGAATATTTAAGCGATCCATACAGGATGAGTCAGACACTCACCCCTTAATATCGAAAGAAAACTCATTTTCAGGTCATCAACTCCCAATATCGTATGAAAACCCCACTTATCAATCACAACATCCAAACCTAGATGTTTCCCAAATCAATTTGGAGGGTAACGCTTGTCATACTAAGGATACCAATGTTTCCTAGCTAGATCGTGTTATGAGCATGGAAGGTATGGAGGAAGAGGAAAGGGATGGTGGAACGTATGTTTGCTACACAGATTCTGGAGTTGCGCATATTGCTACAAATCAGATTAGGTTTCTAAGACTTTGTAAGTATCCCATTCCTTCTAGGTGTTTTAATTTTACCAATTACATATTTAATTTCAATTTGAACTGTGATAGTTTTCTGGTTTTTTTTATTTTATTTTTTTATTGCGAATATAGGAATTTTAATGAACACTTCTGTATAAGTCTAAGGTTAACTTATTCGGTTCTTATGCATAAGTTCTTTAGCAACTGTTTTTATTTGACACCTAATACTGTGAAAATTTTCTTTTTAAGTTGGAAATATTTTTGCTTTTCTGTCGAGAATTGCAACATGAAGGTTACGACATGGAATGTACAAGGGTTTGGGAATAAGTATACTGGGCAGCATCTAGGAGAACTCATTAGATCTAATGATCCTGATATTGTCTTCTTAAGTGAAACTAAAACAACGGATAACAAAATGTACGTATAGGTATACCTAGAACTATAATAATATGAAATATTTGTATGTTAATCCCTTAGGTGCTTTTGGTGGCCTATTCCTTCTCTGGAAGAAAGGCATTCATATAGATTTATTTGAGATGAATTTCAACTTTATATCAGTTTTAGTTAATATTGAATCAAGGAGTGGTCATACCTTGTTAAATTGCATGTATGAGCCTTATCTGATGAGGGTTGGGATAATCAATGGGATTAATTACCTAAAAAATTTGGGGACCTAAATTTTATAATTAGGAAAGAGGACAAAGTTGGTGGCAACTTAATACCTCAAAGCCAATTAGATGAGGTAAGAAATCACATTGATCTTAACTTTATAGGCAACCCTTTCACCTGGAGTAATCATAGAAGTGTGATATTTTAATCTTAGAAGGATTAGATAGGTTCCTTGCTAATAGTTCTTGGCTTGATTATTTCCTTAATGGTGTAGTTTACCACCTGAATAGTGTTGGCAGTGACCATGTTCCTATACTGCTTGTTAGTTTTAGGAATGATAATTCCTGTATAGAGGTCGGTTCTAGAAATTGGAAGACTGAGGATAATGGTTCCAGGGATTTTAAACATGCAAAGTGTTTATACAATGTGAAGTTAGCTTTGAGACATTGGAGTTTAAATATTTTTGGTAATTTTCAGAGTCATATTAATGATATTCAACATCAAATTAATGTTGTTAAAATGAATACGGATAGCGATTTTGATCATCTTGCTAGACTTGAGGAGTCTTTAAAACATTGGTATATTATTAGACAAGACTATTATATACAGAGGGATAAAGAAAACATTTGACTTTTGATGACAAGAATACTAAGTATTTCCATGGTAAAGTCAAATTTAGGAAAAGAAGAACATAAATTGAGTGTCTGCAAATTTTTTTGGGTATTTGGTTAATAGATATGAGCATGATTGCTACCGAACTTAGAGACCATTTTATAAAGATAAGAAAAACCACTAATCCATCTAGGAACAGTGATTTTATTGATGATTTTCTTGTATTTCTGAAGAGGAAAATGAGTTCCTTATTAGTACTTCTACTGATGAGGAAATTAAAAATATTTTTACTGGCAAATACAACCTTGGACCTCTCCTGGTCCGGATGGCTATCCACCTGGTTTCTACCAGTTGACGTGGGATATATAGTTGGAAATGACACAATAGCTATGGTTAAGAGTTTCTTTAACTCGAGGTATTTACTTAAACAGTTGAATCACAAATTTATGTCTTTAATTCCTAAAAATGATTGTCTTAAAACTGCTGTAGATCAAACTATAGACATATAAGTCTGAGCAATGTGAGTTGTAAGATTATAATCTCCTAGCCAGCAGACTTAAAACTGTTATGGAAAAATCCATCAACCCTTATCAAGCCGCCTTTCAATCTTCTAGACAGATAACTGATAATATAGTGGTTGCACATGATATGGTTGATACCATGAAGATAAATAGATCTCAAATTGGTGTTATGTCCATCAAGTTAGATATGTCAAAGGCCTTTGACAGAATTGAGTGACATTTTCTTCTTGATATTTTGTAATAGTTAAGCTTTTATGACCATTGGTGCAGGTTGATTGAACAATGCATAACTACAGTTTTTACGTCTACATATACTTCTCAATGGATCTCCAGGTGAAGTTTATTATCCTACAAGGGGTCTTAGACAGGGAGACCCCTTGTCACTTATCTCTTTATAATTAGTATGGATGTTTTATCTAGAATGCTTATAAATGTTGAGAACAAGAATGAGATTCAAGGAATTAAAGTAACCAAAGATGGCCCATTTGTGAGTCACCGATTTTTCGCAGATAATCTGTTAGTTTTTACTAAGGCTACTGTTAAAGGAGTTCGGAATCTTGAAAATATGTTAAGCATGTTTAGTAAATATTCTGTTCAGGCTATTAACTTTGAGAAATCTGGATTAGCCTTTAGTCTGAAAACTGATCTAGAACTAAGTTGCAGATTGGGAACATTTTGAACATTCAGAAATTAGGATTTCAAGATAAATATCTTGGAGTACCACTTTTAATCTATAGGAATAAAATGGAATCTTTCAAACACATAAATGATAGTTGTCACAAAAGACTAGCTTCATGGAAAGAGAAACATCTAAATCAAACAGGAAGAACTACACTTTTTCAATCTACTCTAGATACTTTAGCTTACCATCATCTTGTTGTTTTTTCAATGCCTAAAAAGATGACAGATAAACCAGATGCCGCACAAATGAGATTCCGGTGGAATACGAAAGGTAGCGCTAGGGGTGGGTACTTTAGTAAATGGGATAATTTCACCAAGACTATAGCTCTAGGAGGTCTAAATATTAATAAAACTGAACACTTGAACAATGCCTTACTAGCTAGGCTTGCTTGGAGACTCTTAACTGAACCTGATGCTCTTTGGGTGCAGATTCTATCCCACAAAATACTTCTCTGATAGTAATCCCTTACATGCTGTGAACCAAGAAAATGTGTCTTGGGTTTGGAGAGGGGTTTGTAGAGGTCTAAAAAGGATTAAAAAATATTATTATTGGGAATTAGAATCCCACAATGTGGGAGCGATATTTGTTTTATTTGACACCTAATAGTGTGAAAATTTTCTTTTTAAGTTGGAAATATTTTTGCTTTTCTGTCGAGAATTGCAACATGAAGGTTATGGCATGGAATGTACAAGGGTTTGAGAACAAGTATACTAGACAACATCTAGGAGAACTCATCAGATCTAATGATCCTGATATTGTCTTCTTAAGTGAAACTAAAACAACATATAAGAAAATGTACGTATAAGTATACCTACAACTATAACTATATGAAATATTTGTATGTTAACCCCTTAGGTGCTTCTGGTGGCCTATTCCTTCTCTGGAAGGAAGGCATTCATATAGATTTATTTGAGATGAATTTCAACTTCATATCTGTTTTAGTTAATATTGATTCAAGGAGTGGTCATACCTTGTTAATTTGCATGTATGGAGCCTTATCTGATGAGGGTTGGTATAATCAATGAGATTAATTACCTAGAAAATTTGGGGACCTAAATTTTATAATTAGTCAATAGGACAAAGTTGGTGGCAACTTAATACCTCAAAGCCAATTAGATTAGGTAATAAGTCACATTGATCAATTAGGATACATTGATCTTAACTTTATAGGCAACCCTTTCACCTGGAGTAATCGTAAAAGTGTGATGCTTTAATCTTAAAAGGATTAGACAGGGTCCTTGTTAATAGTTCTTGGATTGATCATTTCCCTAATGTTGTAGTTTACCACCTGAATAGTGTTGCCAATGACCATGTTCCTATACTGCTTGTTAGTTTTAGGGAGGATAATCCAACTAGAAAACCCCAGAGGTTCAATAGGTGTTGGTTGAATGATAATTCCTGTAGAGAGGTCATTTCTAGAAATTACAGGACTGGGGAGAATGGTTCCAAGGATTTTAAACATGCTAAGTGTTTATACAATTTGAAGTTAGCTTTGAGACATTGGAGTTTAATTTTTTTGGTAATTTTCAGAGTCATATTAATGATATTCAACATCAAATTAATGTCTTTAAATGAATCTGAATACGGATAGCGATTTTGATCATCTTGCTAGACTTGAGGAGTCTTTAAAACATATATTAGACAATACCATTATATACAAAGGGCTAAAAAAACATTTGAATTTTGATGACAAGAATACTATGTATTTCCATAATAAAGTCAAATTTAGGAAAAGAAGAACACAAATTGAGTGTCTGCAAAATATTTTGGGTATTTGGTTAATGGATATGAGAATGATTGCTACTGAACTTAGTGACGATTTTATAAACATAAGCAAAAACACTAATCCACCTAGTAACAATGATTTTCTTAATGATTTCCTTGTAATTCTGAAGAGGAAAATGAGTTCCTTATTAGTACCTCTACTGATGAGGAAATTAAAAATATTCTCTGGCAAATACAACCTTGGAGCTCTCCTGGTCCGGGTGGCTATCCACCTGGTTTCTACCAGTTTATGTGGGATATATAGTTGGAAATGACATAATAGCTATGGTTAAGAGTTTCTTTAACTCGGGGTATTTACTTAAACAATTGAATCACAAATTTATGTCTTTAGTTCCTAAAGATTGTCCTAAAACTGCTGCAGACTTTAGACATATAAGTCTATGCAATGTGAGTTGTAAGATTATATTTGTTAGAGCACTGCTCGGTCAAACTCGCAAGCATTGCTATCTCAAGCTTGTTTGTCAAGTTTAGTTGCCAAAACTATAAGTCTTGATTTCTAGTCTACTTATAGCTAAGTCTCAGATTATGATAGAACGTGTAGTTGAGCTTTATACTTCACGGCGTTCATCGATTGAAGACAAAGAACTACTCAAGGGAACTTGTGGAACTTCATCAACAAAAGGTATGTGGAGACTTGAACTCATCTATCACTCAAAATTCTATCTACTCTATCTCCTATTTGAGACAAAAGTCGTATATTTATATATACTTCAATTATACACATTTGATATTTCGAGCCGAGTTTATCTCGCTTATCTATTTCTCGAAATATGTGTTGGTAAGATTTCTCTTTAACCAAGTTCATCTTTTATTCTTGACGAAAGTCAAAAGATGATCATGTGAAAATCGCATGGTAACATCTTACATGATTTGTGTGATGCAATCATTTGGTGTAGACTCGGAATGTTTCGTATTGATCAATTGATCACTTGAAAATTGCTTTGAAGCTAATGGTTGTGTGATACATCTATTGTCGAATGTTTCAATGATTAAAATGAGAGTTTAGAACAAGTAACCAAGATTGGATATAAACACAGTGCGCGTACTTGCATTTGTGTAAGGTCCAAGTCCGGGAACCATAGTATGCGCACATGTACGCGTACTGGTTGGTTAATGAAAGTCTGAGATCTTTGTATGCGTACCTGTACGCCTACTGGCGTATGTTCAAGTTCCGGAATTCAACTGAGTTTGGTAGTATGCGTACACGTTCGCGTACTGGCTAATCCAAACTTAGTCCGGCCACTTAAGTATGCGTACCCGTTTGCGTACTTGAGTAGGTTATGTTCTAAAATCGGTTTATTCATGAATTAATACATTTATATATTAAGGAATGCAATCTTTTGCAAACCGTGGATATAATGTTCATGAAATGATTCGAGTGAATCAAAATCGACTTTGCTTCAATTGTGTCTTGTATACTTCTATGAGAATATAAACAATTGAATAACTCTCTAACTAGTTTCATTTGAGTCATTTGAACTAGTCGTGATAAAGATGAATAAGGTCGATATGAAAGTGTTCATATGGATAACCTCGGTTAACTATTGTTGAACCAACTAAGTGAATACGTTTAGGTACGATTACCTTTATCTAAATGTTGGTACATTTCATTTGTGTATGACAAGCTAAGTTCGATCTAACGGCTGAAATATATTAGCTTGAATCTAATCAGGTTTTCATATAATGGTGAATATTGAATGCTTTGTTACCAAGGTAGCATTGATTTCAAACCCTGATTTGGAGACTATATAAAGGAGAACTCTAGCAACTGGTAAACCTAATCCCCACACCTCCTGTGTGATACTAGTTGCGACTAGAGTCGATTCTCCTTTAACCTTAGGTTTTTCTAAAACCCTGTAGGTTAACGACTTAAAGACTTCATTGGGATTGTGAAGCCAGACCCAACCATTTTCTATGTAATTACGTGTTCTGATCTTGTTGTTTTCTATTGTGATTGAGTACTATCTTCTTTAAGATTTGCTCGAGATTTATTCTTTAATAGGCAAGATTGAAAAGTAGTCATAAACATCTTCGTCTCATCGTTTGTGATTCCACAATATCTTGTTTCGTTAATCGATAAATATTATTGTGAGGTGATTGATATTATTGCTTGTTCTTCGGGAATATAAGTTCGGTTTATCAATTGGTTCCTGTTCACCTTGATTTATCAAAATACGGAACAAAACTTGTAGGTATATCTGTGTGAGACAAATTTATCTATTCAATATACTTTTCTGTGTGATACAGATTTGTTTATCAAGTCTTCGAATTTGGGTCGTAGCAACTCTTAGTTGTGGGTGAGATCATTAAAGGGAATCAAGTGCGCAGAATCCGGCATGGTTGTAGAGGCATAAGGAACGCAACTGTACCTTGATCACTGTGATATTGGTTAGGGCTCAACTACATTCTAGTCCGAAGTTAACTTGTAGTAGGCTAGTGTCTGTAGCGGCTTAATACAGTGTGGTGTTCAATCTGGACTAGGTCTCGGGGTTTTTCTGCATTTGCAGTTTCATTCTTAACAAAATTTCTGGTGTCTGTGTTATTTCTTTTCCGCATTATATTTTCTATATAATTGAAATATCACAGGTTGTGCGTTGTTCAATCAATTAGATAATCCAACCTTTGGTTGTTTATGTAAATTGATTGACATTTGAACATTGGTCTTTGGTACCGTTCAAGTTGTTTCACATAATAATCAGCTCATGAATTTCTATCTGTTTGATTTGCTGATTACATTGTGAAACAGAGATACAACTCTTGGATATATTTCCATTGATTGAGTTTGATTGTCTAGTTGATTCCCTTGGAATTATATTGGAGTTTGTCCATACAGATTGCCTAAACGAAATATTAGGTGAGGTTGTTAGACCCCCACTTTTTCAATATCTAATCTCCTAGCCAGCAGACTTAAAACTGTTATGGAAAAATTCATCAACCCTTATCAAGCTGCCTTTCTATCTTCTAGGAAAATAACTAATATAGTGAGTGCACATGATATGGTTGATACCACGAAGATAAATTGATCTCAACTTGGTGTTATGGCCATTAAGTTAGACATGTCAAAGGCCTTTGACAGAATTGAGTGGCATTTTCTTCTTGATATTTTGAAATAGTTAAGCTTTTATGACCATTGGTGTAGGTTGATTGAATAATGTGTAACTATAATTTTTACGTCTATATATACTTCTCAAAGGATCTCCAGGTGAAGTTTATTATCCTACAAGGGGTCTTAGACAGGGAGACCCTTTGTCACCTTATCTCTTTACAATTTGTATGGATGTTTTTATCTAGAATGCTTATAAATGTTGAGAACAAGAATGAGATTCAAGGAATTAAAGTAACCAAAGAGGCCCCATCTGTGAGTCACCGGTTTTTCGCGGCTAATCTGTTAGTTTTGACTTCGGAATCTTGAAAATATGTTAAGGATGTTTAGTAAATATTCTGTTCAGGCTATTAACTTTGAGAAATCTGGATTAGCTTTTAGTCTGAAAACTGATCCTAGAACTAAGTTGCAGATTGGGAACATTTTGAACATTCAAGATTAGGATTTCAAGATAAATATCTTGGAGTACCACTTTTTATCTATAGGAATAAAATGGAAACTTTCAGACACATAAATGATAGTTGTGACAAAAGACTAGCTTCATGGAAAGAGAAACATCTAAATCAACTTGGAAGAACTACACTTTTTCAATCTACTCTAGATACTTTAGCTTACCACCATCTTTCTGTTTTTCCAATGCCTAAAAAGATGACAGATAAACCAGATGCCGCACAAATGAGATTATGGTGGAACAAGAAAGCTAGCGCTAGGGGTGGGTACTTTAGGAAATGGGATAATGTCACCTAGCCTATAGCTCTAGGAGGTCTAAATATTAAGAAAACTGAACACTTGAACAATTCCTTACTAGCTAGGCTTGCCTGGAGACTCTTAACTGAACCTGACGCTCTTTGGGTGAAGATTATGTCCCACAAAATACTTCTCTGATAGTAATACCCTACATGTTGTGAACCAAGGAAATGTGTCTTGGGTTTGGAGAGGGGTTTGTAGAGGTCTAAAAAGTATTAAAAAATATTATTATTGGGAGGTTGGAGATGGAAGTAATATAGAAATTTGGAAAGACATGTGGGTACCTAATAGAGATGAACCGTTAGACTCTACTTTTGCTTCAAATAATATGGGAAATGTGAATAAACTTATGTTGCAGGGTGAGAAAGAATGGAATGTTGAGTTGCTCAACAATCTGTTTGATAGTGACACTGGGAGGGATATTTGTTCTATTAGAATCCCACAATGTGGGAGTGATATTCTAAGATGGAAACCATTTTATTTACTTATAGTATCACCATTATATCTATATGAGACTATGTCTTATGACTTCTAGTAGATTTAATATTATAAATAAGAAATTTTGAGTCATGATTGTCTTGTTAAACATCTCGAAATATGATTCAAGCAATGGATGTTCATTGATCCTTAGCAATTAATCTTAGTTCGAAACAATCTATTGTTCAATAACTAATTTTGTGTCAAATGGATCATTTGGAAATTTCCCAAGCAATGATATTTATATCCATGAGGATTTGGATGTTTCAAACATCAAAAGAGAGTTTTTAGAACTACAGAAATCTGGACTCGGGGTAGGCATGCATACCTAGTACGCGTACCCTAAATATCTGAAGTTTCGGTGTATAGGTATGTACGCATACCCAGTACGGTTTCCATGAAGTTCTAAATTTGTGAACCGGGGGCGGTACGCATACCCAGTACGCGTACCTCAAGGGTCTGAGTTCGTGAATAGCCTAAGGGTACAAATACCTAGTACGCGTACTTTGGCTATATGAATTCACGAACTGGTTGATAGGTGTTGTAAAACACCGTAATATCTATCTATTGTTTATGCTTTCTTTGCGAGTTTTCTAGTAAATTATGTATCTTATGTTTGCTTTTGAGTTATTAGGTACTCTGGAGTCGCATGGAGGAAAAGAAGAAGAAATTACCCAATTTGAGCCAAAAGGACAAAATTGTCATTTCATGGGCGAACATCATCTGGAGCCGAGTCACGGTTAAGGGGCGACTCTCTCTTGGAGGAGTATTAAAGACAGGCCAAATATGGTTAAGGGGTTGCTAATCAGGATGACCCATATCTGAGTCTGAGGGTGTGTCTAAATCCACCCCAGAACTATTACCCTTATCGAGAGTTTTTCATTTTTCTTTCTCAATCATTCCTATTTCATTTCCACCTGAATTAAAGAATAACGGCTGCTGTGAGATTTCAGTGAAAGCGAGATCGATGAATTCAGGGAACTGGTTACATATGGGGAAGAGATGGTGGTCTGTTAGATGGGTTTGATGGACGAAGAAATTGGAACAGAGAGAAGCAGTGAAGTTAGGGTTTCAGAGAATAATACAGAGATGGGTTTGTGTTTAATGTTCTCTGCTGATGTCGATTGAAGCTGGTGAAAGAAATCGATGAAATTTAGAGGTTGGAAATGAGTTTAAGCAAAGAATCTGAGATGTGGGTTTTGTCGAGAAGAAGAAATTGAGTTTCTGGGTATTAGACTTCATCTAGGTCGAGTTGAGATTCAGAACAACAACTCTGGTTCACAGACCAAGACCGGTGCAATAAGGGGTCAGGGCGACGATGCTAGGATTAAAGGCAGTAAGAAATTGGGGATTCATTGAAGATCTGAGCCGGGAAAGTGAAGAAAAATCGTTGTTGATGGAGGTATTTAGTCTGCCGTGAAAGAAATTGGTGGTCGAAATAAAGAGGAAGGTTGAAGGTGGCCCTGATAATGAATGGGTATTACTCAGATTCAAGTTTTGATGCTCAGAAATGATGTCGAATGAAGAGCTAGGATTTGAAGTAAATATGAAGAAGGATTTGTGTAGGGTTTGAGGTTGAAATTACAAGAACTGTGTTTACAGGCCATGGTCTGCTGGTGGTTACTGCAAGATAGGTTGATTGCAGGAGGAACTAAAATTGGTGTGCAATTGCAGAACTGGGAGTGAATAGATGGCAGTGTCATGGTGGTGCAGAACATTGGAGCTGCAACTCAGATGATTTTTGCAGGTGAATTGAATGGTGTTGGCTGTGTGCAGGGTGCACTATGAATGACAATCTGTGATGCAGTTGTAGTGGTTGATGTAGATAGCTGTGGTGGATTATCATGGGTTTGAGGCTGCCATGGATTATGTTTAAGAATTGAGAAGGATTAAATGTTTGGAGCAGTTGGTGAATGGTTCTTACTTTAGATGAATGTCTAGGACAGGTCAAATTGCAGATGGCATTGGCTCTGATTGGAGCAGTTGTGCAGTGGCAATGGAGCTGGAGATTGCTGTGGCTTGAATTTGAATGGGTATGTGTTGGAAATTCAAGCCGAGATGAAGGCAGGCTATGGCATTGAAGGCATGAAGTTATAGAAGAATTTGTGTAGCAGCTGCTGATGAAAGGCAAGAGAATGAGCTGAGAATGGAGATACATTGCATTACAGGGATGTTGAGCTGGTAGAAGCAGCCGAGATGGTGTTGGTTGGCCTGAGATGACAGAATGGCTCAAGTTGAAAGTTGCAGGATGTGTTGCAGTGTGATGCTGAGGTCGAGAATTCAGTGCAGGGGAGATTGAGCTTTGAATAAAGCTGCAATGCAGATTGAGACTACACTGGAGATGGTGATGAACTGGTGGTGACTAGTGAAGTTGCAATGGAATTGAACTTGGTGTATGAAGCTGAATCTTGGGTTCTCTGTGAGGAGTTCAATGATGGAATAATGTTGAACAGATGAAGGCACTGGTGCTATGAATGAATGAATTTAGATGTATGTTAGGACAGGGAATGCTTGGTGCTAGCTGTGAATTGCAGGCATGGACCGAGATGGAGTCGCTATTGCGGGTGAACTAAAGGTGGTGCTGCTGTTTGTGGCCATCTGCCAAGGATTGAGAGGCCAGTCTGATGCTGGGGAAGGAATGGCTCAAGTGCTGAGCTGCTAAAGAAATGGTTTAGATACTGTTATCAATGAGTCTGGTGATGTTGCATAGTCTGGGATGGTGTTCTTAGTGGCAGTGGTTCGACTCGGATGCGCCTAGTTGTATGCCTAGGACTGAAGCAATTGGGAGTTGAGAAGGTGCAGTGTTGTATGAGTTGGTGTTAGTGATAATGGCCAAGGCTTGGCATATTAAGATTGCAAGAGATGCAGGGCCATCTTGGCTGTGACATAGCTCTGGCCTGTGCAAGATCGTGGCACGACAAGTCACCCAGTTAGCTCACAAAGACTGGTGACTCGGCTGACTAAACCCTGACTCAGGTCTGACTTCTGAGTTGAGTCATCTGACTCGTTGACTCGGTGCTTGACCGAGTTGACCCGCCGAGTTGGATCGTTGACCGAGTTGACTCGTTGACTGGTGACCGGGTGGACTTTGCCGGTCACCTGAGATACTTTCCGGTGCCGGATTCGGCCGATTTCCGGCCATAATACCAGCTTTCCGGCGACGTATTTTTGGACATATTTTCTACATGGGTTTCTCTCTCTTATGGGCTTGGTGGATTTTTATCTAATGGACTTTGAAGGCTAGACCTAATTTTGGAAACAAGAGAGCTATTTAAAGGAAAGACTTCTACAATTTTAGAACACACATATTTTTCTTGGAACTTTGGAGAGCCGGTTTTGTTTACGCTTCTAGGGTTTGCTTTTGTTCATCTTCTTCTTTTCAATTATTATTATTATGATGAACTCCATAGCTATGAGTAGCTAAACATATTATTGGTTATGGGATAAAGTTGATTTCTCAATATGTTATATGATTCAATGAATTAGTTTTGTCTCAATATTTTATTGTTTGTGATTCACAATTAATAGTGTTATATGATTTGATAGTTTGTTTGGTTGAGTCCGGAATCAATCCGATTTACATTCATCTCTAGAGCTATATTAGGGTTTTCAATACGAAAAAGTTGTTTATCCCTGATTCTAAGTAGCATAATTGTGGGTAGTGCTTGTAGTGATATATCCTACTAGTCACAAGTGAATCATAACTTTTGTTAAAACGTTTAGTGCTTTTACACATTCGTTTGCATTGATTAGTCTTATTCCATAGAACTTATTGCTTTTAGGGAGTTAAATCTAATTGTGCTTTTACACTTTAGGTTGCTTTCTAGGAAGAATTCACATATGCATCTTTTAATGTGGTTGTGATGAAAACAGGGAATTAGCGGGATATACTTGCGATCAAGGTATCCTAGGACTATTAGTAGATGAGAGATTAAAATACCAATTCTAATCATTGATGAAAATACATGTTTGTGAATGATACTATCCCGTGACCAATATCTTCTCCTTATTGATTATTCCAACTATTTGCTTTGCTCTATTTTATTTTTACTTTAGTATTTCGCTTAAACAACAAATATCCCCCCTTGGTTACCTTAGAAACTGAAAATTGCATAACAACAATTGCCTCTCTGTGGATACGAACTCTTCCTTACCTTGTACTTCATTTAAATTTAGTGAGTAAGAAAGTGAAATTATTTTTGACGGATTGACAACCGACCACTGGTTCATAGGTACGCGTACCTTTTCGCATACATACCTATACGAATTAAGAAGATGCTCATGAGCTATTTTCTCAAATATGTTTAGCATAACTATAACTCTCATGAACACCTTTAAAACCTAGTTAGCAATTCGGAGTTCGGCAAACGTACGGAACGGCTTACGTACGTGTATTATTCGGATTTGTAAAATTCAAATTCGGTCAACAGTTCGTGATTCGGGGATAATTCGGAACGACATACATACGTGTATAACTCGTCTTAGTGATATGAATTGAGGAAACATTATTCGGTTTCTATTAAATACAAATAAAATATAATTAAAGAGGTTAAGCTTGGATTTGTTCACTAATTACCTTAGATATATTAAATATATGTAAATTTAACACAAATAAACCATCGATTTAGTGGAGTAGTGGTGAGAAAGGGAGATGGAGGGACGGGAATTCCAGTCTCTCCGTTAGCATTTTTGGAGAAAAAGATTCAAAAGTTACTTAGCATTCAAAAACCCTCTGAATAGGCTCAATAACAGCTAAATGGACGAATTTAATGGACGAATTCAATTTGGGACGCCAAATTCGCGCATAATTCGTGTTAGAGCATAGCTCGGTTGAACCCACCAAGCGTTGGAATGTCAAGTTTGATTGTCATTTTTTAGTGAATCAAAACTCATCTAAGAGTCGCTTGATTATGTACTAGAGACAACTTCGTATAGGTTAGACTAGAAAGTCTAGGAATGTTGAGACATAAAAGTATTACTCGAAGACCTGAAGAACGTGAAGAAGTAACGAGCTACAACGACGACATCATCCTTCCTCTTGAGGTTAGTAATGACTTCCTCTAGTGGAGCAGTCTATCCGGAGAGGAAAGTACCCTAATTAGGCGAAATCTCTTACGACCGCTCATTTAAAGACTTCCGTGGGATCAAGAAGCTCTACAAGTACTATTGGTGGGAAACTAGATAATTGTAGTGTTATTAATTTTTGATTTGATTTGATTAAATAGTGGTTGTTGAAACTTTGATTTCACCTAGTTTGTTTATTCTTGAGAATCTTCTCTTCGGATATAAGATTCACTCAAACTAGATCGAAGTATCGACGGGGTCTTTACAACTATTTGTATATCTAAAGACATCTTGTGATAATCCATTGTTAACAGACTCCGTTCTGTGCGAGATTGATCACAAGATATTCAAGTGGTGTTGTGCAGGTGTTTATTGACGGTTAAAGAAGATTTGAATACAAAGAAGAGTTCTTATTTGGTTTCTCATATCTTTGTGTTGTACAAACCTTGATCGGTTGGATCCAACTAGAATCGGGTTTATTCGATTTATTAGTTGCGTGAGATCGGCATCGCTTTATAGTTTCTTGTTGGAATCTATATTGATTGATTGCGAATATAAACTCTGCTACTTCGGTAGTTGTTGGATAGATTGATCTAACCAGGCCAAGGAGTTTATTAGCTTAAACGGAAGAGCCTTTGCATATGAATTGAGATATCTTCATCTGAAAGAATCAATAGAGTTGTTACCAAACAGATTTGTTCTTCATTTACTGTTTGGAATACGATCCACAAGAATTGTTCTGGTGTGTGCACTCATCGAAGTCGGAAGCGCAGTGATACTGAGGAAATTGAGTGAACTAGGGTTAGTTGCTTGGTCTCAACTATACGAAGTTGGTTTAGATTCTATATAGCGGCTTAATTCTGAGAGTATTCAATTCTGGACTTGGTCCCGGGGTTTTTCTGCATTTGCAGTTTTCCTCGTTAACAAAATCTTGTTGTGTCTTTTACTTTTCTATTTCCGCAATTATAATTGTTTTATTATAATTAAAAGTAAAATACACCAACGCTAACTCCATACATACTTGATAGTGATCCTATAAAGTTTGGTTAAGTCCGAACCTATTATCAAGTATCATACTTCGTTGTCGTATTGTCTCGATCTCGTATCCATAGACGATCACACGAAGTGTGAAGCGATTTGTTGTATTGTCTCGACTCATTCTATAGACAATCACTTTTGGTAGAGTACTTACAGGTGGATAAATAAAATATTGTGGTGTATTTGGGTACCCTCGTCTTTTCAATTGGTATCAGAGCATGCAATCACGAATAGTTCTAACAATCTGTGTTTGGTGTGATCCAACCTATAAGAATTGAATCTGAGGGACGATTCTGCTAACGTGAAACAAGATGAAGAATCAACTTCTAATAATGTCATCTTCTGTGAATCTACTGAACCATCTGATCCATACAATGTAGATTCTGATGACTGGCAAACTTGCCTTGAAAAACAAATTGATAAAATTTTTGAAAATGGTGACTCAGAAATTGATCAAGATGTTGAAGAAGATGTGTCTGTATTTTCTTCGCTATTAGGAGGAGTTTCTACAAAAAGGCTATCTACCTCAGATGTGGTTGGGCTTCTTGCTCCTCTTTGCAGAGGAAATAGGAAACTCAGAAAAATCTTCTCTGGTTTCTATTATGGATATCATAATACCAGATATCTTCTCATGAACTGCAAAGAAAGTCTAAACTCAAAGACTCTTGAGTATGAGAATCTCAACAGGAAACATTATTTTTTAAATAAGAAACTTGTTGAAACTGAAGCAAGGATTAATTCTCAATATTTAATATGTGGAGAAAAAGAGGAGCCTGTTTCTTCCAAAGAGAACCTTCTTAAGGCCGATCTTATCAATGCTCTTGATAAAATTAAACTTTTGGAAGAAGAAGTTGCAAAACTAAAAAGGCTTAATGATAGCACAACCAACTTATCTTCCTTGTTGGAAACAGGAAGAAGTCATGGTGACATGCGTGGTTTGGGATATCAGGGAATCGGTACTTCCTCCTCTAATAACAAAATAAAATTTGTAAAAGATGCATGTTCTTCCGCGATAGAGGATCTACCTAAACCAACTGATACTCCTGATTCTCCGAAGTGATCGAGTGAGACTATAAAAGAAAATAGTTCCGGATACAATCATGCTAAGTCTCAGATCAAAGATCATCATAAGGGCAGAACGTCTCTCAAAGGTATTCCTAAAACTACACTCCTTTTAATAAGCATTGTTATTATTGTGGAAATAAAGGTCATATTAAAAGGAGTTGTAAAATTCGAAAGATGCAGGATGCTCCATCCTTTGTTTCAAAAGAATTGGGTGAATTTACCTCTAAAAAGGCCTCAGATCACCATTGTCCTATTTTGAGACAAAAGAATTATTTTGGTAATTCGCATTCCTATCCTACTGTTTATGGGTGAAAACTATTTCTGCCGGTTTTGGTAATTTGGGGTGTGTGGATGAGAAATGAGTCTAAACCTTAAACAAATGCACTGCACAGGAGTGCTTGTAGATTCGAGAAATCAATCTGTGCAAATCCGGCCTAAACCAAGAAATGGCCGTTCCAGACTTGTTTCGGTCACAAAGTGAAGGAGATGGGGTTTATCTTAGGGAGGGAAGCGAAGAAGGTGTTGAGATTGTGAAGGTGTTGGCTATGTATGACTTGTATCGTAAAGTCGAATCGGCTTGAAGGATGTAAGCTATCGATTCGGTGTTTGAATACGATGGTATCAACACTTGCCTCTGTTATCTGGACTTGTTCTGTTGTTGGAAATAGGGAGGAGAACCTATTTATACAAGTCATTTGAGCCTTATTCACGTCACTCGTGGGAAGTGGAGGAAGTGGAGTGATGGAGTTGTGTGTTGGTGTTACACGACCAGTCTTGCCCACTTCTCCTGTATCTCTAGCCGTCCATGACTTCCCGACACGTTCTTGTGATGGCGCGTTGCACGCTGCACGCTGTAAACCGCAGACCAATACCCCGTATGTATCCCCGTTTGTGACATGATTGATGTCTCGAGTGTGTGGATCGTGGGACCCACAGAAAGTAGCATGTAATGCTAGATTAAATAACTAAGTTATTTAGGAAGTCGATACTTGTGAATTATCGTGTGTATTCTATGCAGTACATCGCATCATGATGTGGTAAAGTGACGGGTGGTGATCACCATGACGCCCTCACCGACCAATTAACTCCCGACCTGTGGTTGTATAACCAAGCCGGTGAAGTTGGACGGACGAGATGATCTTTGAGACACTCATCTGCGACCGTTGATGGAATAAGGGTTTTTGAAGAGGTGCGCAAGCAGCACTCTTCAGCTTGGTCGAATCCAAGCATGGGAGGTGTTTTGGAAAGGACCGACGGGGCATGCGTGTAGACGACATGCTGGTGTACACGTCCATACCTTACTGTCCCATGAAGGTGCAGTCTAGGCCACTCAATTTGACCGGCAAAGAGGAGCGGTTGAGATCGATTTGCAACAGAAATCTAGTGCCGCAAAAGCTGCGCATCATGCCAATTTTGGGCACGCGTTCCAAGACGATCAAACTTGGTAGGTCTTGGCCGATCAGTCCGGCGTGCATACAGTGGGATGGTGTATATACATGTACTTCATCGTCCCATAGAAACGTGATCTAAGCCACTCAATTTGTCCGGTAAACTTGAGCGGTCGAGATCAGTTTGTGGCTGGGAAGTGTGACCACGCCTAGTTTGGGCGCGCGAATCAAGATGTGCAGCCAAGTTTGGTCTTAGCCGATCGGGTATGGAGATAGGTGGGCCCACAGTGATCGTGTTGATACTTACCGGACCTGCTTAGTCTGTAGGATAAGAATATCGCGACATCAATACTTCGCGAGATTAATAAATGACGACATTGCGAGGGAGTCGCAGGGAAGTAAAATAAATGACGCAATGAATGACGACATCCAAAACATGAGAAAGATATGAAGATTCAGCGAAATTTAGGAATGTCGCGAGAATTGATATATGTACACTTGCGATATTTCGCAAGACATTCCCGAAAATAAAGGACAACTTAGCTGTCATCCACTATGTACTACCCTATATAAAGGGTTGAGTAAACCTGTTGTGGGAGAGTTCTTTTGAATTGTTAAGCAAGTCTTTAGGAGAGAGAAAGTTTTAGAGTGATTGTAATTCTATTACTCATTTCTATTTCATATTGTAAAGATTCAAGTATTCAATCAATAGAAATCGTAATCATTCATCTTAAAATGACTTAATTGTGTATATTCTAGTGAGGGGTGTAGTGTAGGATTTCCTGCAACTACATAATGGCGCTAGAAACAGGGAGTGAGTAGAGATCAACCTTGTGAATCGAAAGAATCAGGAGTAACAAGAAAGAAATTTCGTATAATTTTCAACAACTTACTGAAATTGAGAAATGGCTAGAAGAAGGAATGCATCAGAACAACCAACAACTGTTAGAAGAAGCAGGAGATTAGCTGGAGAAAGGAGAAATGAAGTAGGTGAACCATCAAGAATAAACGCAAGAAATAGAGAAGAAGGTCAAATTCAACCACCAATTCAACCAGCACCGAATAGAGTAATAGATTATGATAGGGTGAGTGTGCATACATGGAGATCAGATTCTACGGAAGAAAGAGAAGAAGTGCAACAATTGATAAATAATGGACAAGAGGAGAGAAATCGAGAAGAGATGGGAGAAACAATTCATGGAAATGAATAAATCGCAGCATTAGAAGCTTTGAGACAAACAATACATGAAGAAAGGCGGTTAGAAGCGGAAGAGCGTGCAAATTTAACAAGGCAAAACCATGAGCTAAGAATGGAAAATATGAGGTTGCAGAATAGAAGGTCGAGAAGTAATACCAGGTCAAGATCAGGATCGGTTAGAGATGATACGAGGAGAACATTACCTGTAGAAAATGTTAATGAAGAAAATCTAGAAAGAGAGCCAAATCTCGGTGAAGGATGCTGCGAAAGAAGGGAAGTGGTGTGTATTCCACGTCCTGAGATTTTACAGAATGGCCAAAATGACGGAAATCAAGAAAAAAGGCAGCAGAATAATCCAATTGGCGAAGAAAATCAGGAAGAAGGAAGAAGAATACTACATGGGAGAGAAACACGGAGGAAACAAAAGGAGATTGAAGATGACATCGAAAGACATTATATTGAACAAGCGCGTCTAGCTTGCGAAAGGGAAAGATTAAGAGTAGAAATGGAAGAACGGGAATTGGAGGAAGCAATTCGACAGAACAATCATGACAATCGAGAAAGAAGGCGCGAGCAAAATCGCAACAATGGAAATATCAATGAAGAATATGAAAGAGTACAAATGAGAACTGATAGACAACCAAGAAGAGAAAATGATAGATATAATGGTGTGCGAATTCGTGAACGAGATGAAGGACAAAGTCGCAGAGAAAGAAGAGAAGAAAATGCTGAACAAGAAAATCAAAGCAAACATGAACGCAGAAGGAGAGAGGCAGAGCTAAAAAGACCAATAAAATTCGAATCCTGATGTAAATGAACAAATCTTAAGAGAGTTGGCAGAAATGAGAGGAATGTTGAACAATAGAAGGGGAGGAGGAAGAAGACAATTGGATGAGGCCATCGAAGAAGCTGCGAAAACCCCCTTTACACTAGAGGTGCAGTTAGGAGGAATACCCCCAAAGTGCAATTTACCCGCATTAACCAGCATTTTTGATGGAACAACTTGCGCAATACAACACATCAAAGCGTATGTGAGATGTATGCTACAATGGGAAAATCATGACGCCATATTGTGCAAATATTTTGCATCTAGTTTAACAGGAGAAGCATTGAAATGGTTTGAGGGTTTACCAAGAAACACAATCACGTCATTCAACCATTTACAAGCTATATTCTTAGGGGCATATATAAGTAACAACTCCTCGCGACCAGGAATTGAAGATGTATTTGGGCTGAAACAAAGAGTTGGCGAAAGTTTGAGACACTTAACTGTGAGGTGGAAGACAATGTGTAGCGAAATGGTCGGGACGAGTGGATGAAAGATATCTTATTCTATCATTCATAAACGCTATGTTCGCAACCAATTTGTTATATATTCAAATTTTTAGAGTCAAGAATACAATTACAATGACTGAGTTGCGAGAACTTCAGGAGGAATATATTGCTCTAGAGGAAAGGCAAAATGAGATGGAATCATACCCAGTTGCGAATACAAATTCAAATGCTGCGAATGCAAGCTTATTACCCAAATTGATAAACACAGTAGCGAGCACTTCGCAAGGGCAACAAGAAAGGACAATAGATGAGGGACATCCAAAGATAGTAGCTATGGGAAGCCGTGATCAAGAAGAATTTGAAAGAGAAAGGAATTACTACAACCGTGGAGGCAATAACAAAATTCAAAGACTTGATCATCCGCAAGAAACTTATGGAGGTCGAAGGCAGAATTATCATGGAGGGCAGCGAAGTCACAGAGTAGTATGGGAGGAAATCAAAATGCCACCATTAAATACTAGTGTGGAAAAAATATGGGAAGCTATACTCTTGATGGAAAACATACCTGCACCATGGAACATGGGGAATGAGCCACCACCAAGTGATAGAAGTCACGAGTTCTGTTCTTACCACCGCTTTCATGGACACCTAACAAATGACTGCAGAAATATAAAAAGAATCATCCTCGTAATGATTGACCAAGGAAAGTGAATCATTTTCTAAAAAGTGAAGAGAAGGTTCAACCGTTACCACCACCGCTTTAAATGCACAGACAAACTCAAAGAAAGGGGAAAGAAACATTCGTAATAGAAGTTGGAACGAAAGCCAAAAATTTGTTTTGCAACTCCATTATACATTCATACCGAGCAATTGAAGATTTTCATGATAATGTTCTCAGTAGGGTTTTTGCGAGGGATGCTGATAATAGAGAAGTGATGAACATCGCGAAGGCGTCGCAGTTAAAAGAATGGCAAATGCAGATTATTTCTTTCACCGCAGAAGAGATTCCTGAAGGCAGAGAGACGCATGATAGCCCATTGGTCGTAAAATTGGAAATTAATCCAAAACCTGTAGATGGCGAAGATGATGAAGCAGAAAATTCCTGGGCGATCAATAGAATATTAATTGATACGGGGAGCTCAGTAAACATTCTCTTTTACCATACTTACAAGACTATGGGTGGGAAGGATGAAGAGTTGATACCTTCGACATATAAAATATACGGTTTCAATGGCACAACGAATAAGCCTAAAGGAGAAGTTCATATGAGAAGTTCATATAAAATATACGACATATAAAATATACGGTTTCAAGGATTATCAACTGAAATTTTCTTCTGTGTAGTCGATGTGGAGTCCCCTTATAATGCATTGATCGGAAGGCCATGGTTGCACGAAATTCTGGGTGTAGCGTCGACTTATCATCAGTGTATAAAGTTTTCTCATCCTAGCGGTGTTGGAGTTATAAAGGGAGACTGGATGGAAGGACAAAAATTCTATGAGATTGATGTGGAGAGTTGCGAGGAAAGAGCTGCAAAAAGAAAGGGTTGGAAGCAAAATATAAAAGATGAACAAAGAAGAGAAAGGTTGATGGTGGATACCATAGATACAAGAGGTGAAGATACATCGCGAAGCAAGTGCATGAAAACAGTTGAAAATCATGATGGAAAGGAATCATTAAGAGGTTTGAATGGTGCAGAGGCAGAGAGCAAGCAGGAGCAAAAAGTGTAAGAAATGAATAATCATTATTATCAAAATCAATGATAAAGGCATATCAAGAGTAAGAGGAACAAACAATAATTGAAGAAGAAATACGCGAGAATCTCGCCATCAAGAATGTATGAAAATTTGATTGAAGAATTGAAAACCAAAAATGAATAAACAATGCAAGATTGTGCGATAGCTTCGCAAACAAAATAACAAGAGAAAACCAAAAATGAATGATTGAATGAATTAACAAAAATGAAAGAGTGAGTGAATGGGACGAACCTTTATGGCGTACACCCTAGTTCGCGAATGATATTTCGCAAGAGGCAAATGTAAGACCTAAAGTGCGTCATATAAGGGGGTATCTCTTGACATGGCTCAGGGAAAAGGTTACACCGCCCCTGGAACCCGAGTCATGAAAATTTGGGGCCCATGAAAGCCTATCCGGGAGAGATACCTTGGATTTCCAACTATATATATAAGGTTATACCCTGGTTGGACGTCCGAGGGTCTCTTCCAAGGAGTCAGTGTATGCTCAAGGCGCCGAGGTACACGGTTGAGCCAAGAGTGCCTGGGACATTTGAAGTGTCTCGGCCATTCTTGGCAAGTCTTGGCACATGCTGCACTCGGCCCGAAGAAAACTCCACTTAGGGTGCAGCCTCGTAACCATAAACCCTATAGGTATAAGGGATAAGAGGATGCGAAAACAACTGGTTGTTGTTAAGACCGGATGGGAGGAGCTAGTCTTGTATGGCCGATGTACGCCTCCTTGAAGGGGCAACCAGGGAGATGATAAGGGCGGCACCCTCCATTAGGGAGCTGATAAGTGTCACAAGACGGCAATATCATGGGGCTTTATATTCGCAAGAACATTTAGGCCTGTCATATTGTCGCAAATGAAATATCCTGCAGAGGCAAAAATACTAAAGAAATGATAAGACAAGATCAATGGGTCATTACATGAAAGTGTAAGGACGCCCCGCGATCTTGTCGCAAGACGTCAATGTCATGGGATTTTATGTTCGCAAGAATATTTAGACTGTCATATTGATGCAAAATGAGGGGTGGCAAAATAAGACCTTTAACTAGGAAGGCAAAATAAGACCACACAAAAACAATGATAAGGCAAGATCAATGGGTCATTACATGAAAATGTAACGACGTCCCCGCGATTTTGTCGCAATGATGAATTTCAACATAAATGATGATAAGATAACACAAGAAATTGAGTAAGCAAACAAGCTTGCGAATACGATTATATTTCTTCATTTATTTGTGGAGAATCAGCAACAGCAGTTGCAAAATTAAGAAGTATCATTACTTAAAGATTGTCGACTTAATTTCTCTAATGTGAAAATAAATAACAGAGGCAAGTATGGGAATGACTAGAATCAAAACTTGTTATTTATTTTCATATGATAGATTTACAGTAAGAAATTACAAAATGGAAGGTTAGAAGGATAAATGTACAAGTATCACAAGAAGAGAAAGGAAAATGGAACAATCTAGCAACTTATTCTTCTTCATCGATTCTTTATCGATTCTTCTTCTTCGCTTACATCACTATCAGAGACATCTGAGCAAGGCATATTTTCAGGAATTTCATCGAGAAGACAAGGATATGAAGAAAGAGGAATATTGTGATCATTGCAAATCTGTTCAATAGTTTGGTTGCGAAAACGAACAACATCATTATTGAAATTCGCCACAGTAGTTTGTAGTTGCCTCTTCATCTTAGAATATTTGTCATTGCGAAGAGAGAAGTTTCTTGCGAGTTGTGCTTTCTCAGATTCAAGTTCCTTGATTCTAGTTTGAAACCTCTTCTCGATTCTCGCGAACAAATGACAATGAGTTAGCAGACTTAATAACAGATTTCGTAAAAAAGAAGCGGAAAAATAATGAAGAATAGTAAAACAACCTTCTCGTCGTAAATCATATCTTTAACCAAGGCATTATGCTCAAGATGAAGACCGACGTTAACACCTAAGTTATTTCTGGCATTATCTAGAACCTTCACAGCCCAAGCGAATTCATCATCATTATTTATGACAAGAAGTGAACGAATTTGATTTTCTCGCTCATTAAGTATGGCATTTTGGTGAAGAGATTCATCTCGTTCAATTTGGACTTCAAGAATAGTTTTTTGGAATTTTGCTAATGCTTGTGCACCTTGATTAGCAATGCGATCCTTATCATCTATGAGGCTGCTAATCTTTTTCCTTAGAATATTATTACTCTCCTGGGAGTCAAGATATAAACGTTTAAATCGGTTGGCTAAACCTAAACTAGACCTATGTTCAATTTCTAAAAGATGAAATTTGGTTCGAAGTTCATTTAATGAGAGAGAATTAATCTTGTTTGAAGAACTACTTAAAGATTCATTAAGGTGAGCGAGAAGAGCATCATCATCCATAGGTTCAGGGAATGAATGGAGAAGGATGGCTTCTTCAGAAAGATTATAAATGTCTCATGAAAATGATGAGTCAGGCAAAGAAAAATAAATGGCAAAGTGGAAATGAAGAAAAGAGGAGGGTGTTATACCATAAAGTTGCTGATTAGCACTTTGAAGAGTAGATATTTTGTCTTTTTGGGAAGAAGACTCAACTTCCAACTGTTGAATTTTTTCATCCTTCTTGCGAGATGACGCAACTTCAATTTCTAGTTCTTTGATCTTCTCTTTAAGTTGAAGATTTTTCTTTTCAAGATTGTTGCGTCTTTTCTCGAGGTCTGAGGCAACAACAAATGAAGCTCTCCCAGACTATAAAGAAAGGTAAAGAAATTGTTAAGATAAGGTTTATATAATTGAAATTACAGATAAATAAAGAGATATGAACATACCAAAGCACTGAGTGCATTTAAGAAGCTGGGAGACATTGTTCGGGAAACCCCGCGAAAAGAATCATTATCCATTAGCAGGGGAGCATCGCAAATATTAGCGAGAGCTTCGCAAGTAGCAGATAAATGATCATCTCCCAATCCTTGCATAGAATCGGAGAAGACACTAGACAATTGCGCCATAGCAGACTCGATCGAATGATTCTCCTTTACAGAAGAAGTATCAACCTCATTTTCATCTTCGTCAGAACTCTCGCTGGTTTGGGAACTAGAACGAGAAGAGAGATGGATTTTCCGTTTTTTAGAAGATGGAGCAGAAGATTTATCCTTGCGAAGAGTGATTTTATTCTTGCCCTTAACCTTCGCAGCTTCGGGAATGTTAATTTCTTCAACAACCTTCACACACGAATGAAGATAAGAAACAGAGGCAACAATATTGTTAAAAATAACAAAAGAAAGTATTTCTTACTTCATCCGTGATTGATCGGAGTATCGCTAGAGTACTCGCCTTTGGACGTCTTTTATAACTCTTTTTCAATTTGGCAATCTGAAAATTTTACAAGTCGAGTAAATATAAGAGGAAGGAAATATCATAAAGCAAACCTGAAATAGGAAGTATACCTCTTTTGCCTTCTCGGGCCACTTAAATTCCCAAGGATGATAGTTTGCGAGATTCGCAGGGAGTATATGAGAGCCTGCAATATAAGGTCCGCTCAAAAATAGAGGAACAACCCACCACTTCTCATCTTTGGAGTACCGAGGAACATTATTTTTGCCCGAGTGCCAGTCAATATCTTGCATAAGCAGCTTATCACTGGAAATATTATCTTTTCTCTTCAATCGAGCACCCCAAATGAGATTTATCATTTCTCATATTTATTACTTCATAATTTTCAAAAAAGTTTTCTACAAAAGATACTTCTCAGCGACTATTTCTAAACTTGCGAATCTAGGATCTTTGACATCATCAGGATATAAAGATCCCTTACCAGCGCCACGGTTGGCGAACTCAAGCATTAGACGGATGCAATCACCGCTTAGTTGATAAATAGCTCGCGAGAATTTCTTGTGAGCAAGAATTTCATAGAATAAAGGCATCTCGGGATTGTAGAGAGGAATGGGAAGGCCTGCGAGGATTTGACCTAGCAAGATTATGATTTTCTGATCATCACACTGATGATTAGAAAACAACTTTGCAGAAAGTATAGATGAAGATTCTTGATCAGGAATGGTTGAGAGGATGAAGCCCTTCTCTTGTAAATTCTTTTGAGCTTTATTAAAAAGGGATTTATATATACGACCAAGTGAAGCCATTTTTAGAGTATGGGAATGATTAGAGAATTGAAGATCAAGAGAAAGAAAGAAGGGAAGATTTACAGTAGCAGAAGCGCAGATTGCGGAGGAAGAAAGTTGAAGAAAAGTTGCAGAGGGAAAATAAAAGAGAAGAAAAGAAGGGTGAGAAAACTATATATAGAGAGAAGAATCCTCGAGAAAACAAATGCATTTAATGCGAGATGGGACGTGAATGGTCAAGAATAAACGGTTGAAAGAAACGTGTCAAGAAAAGAGTGGAAGAAGAAACATTTGTAATAAATTCCGTGTAAAAGTACGGAAGTGAAACAGATAAAGGTGAACAATTGATGAACAATTGCGGCATTTCAAAATATTGGTTCTCATGACATTCTCTCCTTCGCAGAGAAGACATGAGAAGAGGCAAGATGTAGGATCAGAATATCGCGACATCAATACTTCGCGAGATTAATAAATGACGACATTGCGAGGGAGTCGCAGGGAAGTAAAATAAATGACGCAATGAATGACGACAGCCAAAACATGAGAAAGATATGAAGATTCAGCGAAATTTAGGAATGTCGAGAGAATTGATATATGTACACTTGCGATATTTCGCAAGACATTCCCGAAAATAAAGGACAGCTTAGTTGTCATCCACTATGTACTACCCTATATAAAGGGTTGAGTAAACCTGTTGTGGGAGAGTTCTTTTTGAATTGTTAAGCAAGTCTTTAGGAGAGAGAAAGTTTTAAAGTGATTGTAATTCTATTACTCATTTCTATTTCATATTGTAAAGATTCAAGTATTCAATCAATAGAAATCATAATCATTCATCTTAAAATGACTTAATTGTGTATATTCTAGTGAGGGGTGTAGTGTAGGATTTCCTGCAACTACATAGTCTATTCCTGGACCCTTCATTCGTGCAGGAGAAGATGGACGCTCGTGATAGCGACACAACCCTAATTAAGTTTTGTTGGCCGCGTGTCATACCCAGTTTGGGGCGCACGAATCAAGACAACCAACCATAGTTGGTCCTGACCGATCAGTCAGGTATGTAGGCGGGCCCACGGTGTTTGTGTTGACATGCTCTGGGCCCTTTGAATCTACATCTACACCCTCCATCTATGCCTGCGAAGATGGATGGTTGAGACTATTTTGTGATACATGTAATGTGCCGCAAACCCTAATTTAGGGTTTTTCGTCCATACTGCTTTGGCTTGGACGGTTTGGCAAGCTATGCCACCCTTTTTTTGGGGAGACCGACCATGCGGGGTCCGCGTTGGGTCGGTGGTGAATATTCCAATACCTGCTTGGGGTAATGGATTTAATCTAGGCCATCCAATCATGCTGGTGAAGTTGGATGGTCGTGATCGTTTCGAGACCGATATGGTCGTTCAGTTCAAATATGCTCAATCGGGTTAGTATAACACACCGAGAGTTGTAGCCTGTATGGGTATTTCGTATATGTTTTATTATTAATGCTTGGAGATTCGTGTTGCTCTGCTGAGAACAACACTCAGTCGTCATGCCGCACGGGTAATGAGTACAGGAAATACGAGGCTGGTCATGCATTAATTAATAATGCTATAAATTCACAGGGTATATGGGATTGTTGCTACATGCTCCAACTGGATGAATTTTGTGTATTTAATTCACGAGAATCATCGGGATTGTTGCCACATGCTCTATTCTAGGTGAATTAGTAAAGTGAAGAAGTATTCGTCACTTATTAATGGCTTTATCTTTTGCAAGATGTTAGCCCATAATTTTGGCCCTTTACAATTTTAGCCTTAAGTGAAAATCCACCATCAACATTAAGTCCCCTTCCTAGCGCATAATGGTTACGCTATTGTGGGGTAGGCATAAGATGGTGACAAGTTTGTATACAGAAATGACCAAGCTAAGGTGAATATTCATTTACCGCATAGGTCGGCATCGTCGGGTGTTGTCAGGAACTGGTCGGTCCTGATTAGGATGGTGGAGGGAGCAGGACTTGATCTGGTGAGTCGCTTTGGGTTTCCTCCGTATTATATGGACAGAGCTTGGCCCATTGCTTGGACTAGGAGCACTCCCCTTCATTACACGGCTGCTTTCCTCAGATATATCCGATAAGCATCATTGATCGCTATCTTGAATCGGTAGCCTTTATAGGTGGCAAGTAGAGGCTCATTTTCTCCTGGGATTCTGTTGACTTGTTAGATTATAAAGAAAAATTCTAAGGATTCTTCTCATCACATAGTCGTTCCTTTTGTATCTCAGGTATTGCTCCGTACTCATCTGATCTTCTGATTTGACTGATGATGATACGCATATTTTTGTGTGCCCATAACTTCTTTTTCTTTGCAGCCTATCATGGAAGCAGCGGGCGAATTCTGTAACTTCTCCAGAAGAGAGTTTTGAAGTTGAAAAACCTGAGACTAATGCGCACGAGGAGGTAATGGCTAAAATTGATCTCCCACTTCGTGAAGTTGGTCGTGCTATACAGGGGATGTCTGTTCTGCACCTGCGTATCACCAGGGGACGCATATGTGCCCTTTCAGTTGCGATCAACATGGAAGAGCGGTGGAGGCATGAGGAAGCGTTGCGAGCGCCAGTAAGTGCAAGGGCAGAAATATTTGCAGCGCGGTTAAAGAGGCGGAGAGTGGAGCATAAACGGCCTCCGGATGAAGATAGGCGTGATTATCTAATCCAGGACGGTGTAATAATCCTTAATTATGACACAGACGGACCTGAGTGTTCGAAGGCAATCAGCGCAAACCCTAATGTTGATGTGGGCTTTGAGGAAGACTTGGAAGATGTTCCTGCCGATGATGTTAGGACGGAGAACGTTGCTGCGGAAACATCTGAAGCGGAAGCTGAGGCTCTGAAGGGAGAAGCGGTAGCAGGTGATGGCGTTGAAGCAGGACCCAACAGTGGTGCAGGCGCGGTTATTCTTTTTGACGGCTAAACCTCTTTGCTTCTTTTTCTCTTTTCAAGTGTATTCCCGTAATTTTTAAACCTCTTTCTTGTACTCAGTGGCGGCTGAGTTTGAGATCTTTTCTTCTGTTTGCTTACCATTGAATAAAGGTTTATGTCATAACCCCTCATTAAGATTGCATCTGTATGTGCTCCTGACGTGAGATCTCCTTGGTCTTGTTGGGGCCGATGGCTCAAATCATTTTCCTTTTGTGCACACATTCTATTTCTTTCTTCCCATGAGATGTTTGCTTAGGGTTTCCTTCCTTGCTCTAGTGGGTTGATTTAGGCTGACTCAGGATTTTGTGTTTTTAGGGGTAGAGAGGTTCTCAGATGGAAATAACGCTTCAATTAAATTGAAAATTGAAAATTGAAAATTGAAACCCTAACTATGAATGCAAGTATTGCAATCATTTTCTGGAGGAATTACAAATATGACATGAAATTGTAAAAGGAAACACGCTGGAGGAAATAGCACATCGTTTTAAAGTGTGGAGGACGCTGGAAAGTGGTAGCACAACGTCTTAAGTTCGATAGGGTTTGAGCCATTATGAGTGAATTGTCTGCCTTCTAGTTTATCAGCGTTGATGAGCTTGCAGTAGCCGCCTAGGATAACATCTGCTACCAGGTACGGTTCATCTTCTCTTTCGGTGGGTGAGTCAGGTGGAGTGGTCATTTTCACCGTCATGCTCCCAACCTTGAATGCAGTCGTCTTCGTCACCATATCTCCAATTCCAAATGGGTTTGGGCGTGCAGATACCCGGACCTTGGCCTTATCGTCTTTGACCAAGACAGCTTCTACGCTCTTGATAAAACGTTTGAAGGGGCCGGCTTCCCATTCACATCTCTTAGCCGGGGTTGGTTTGTTGGTTGGAGCCAGTCCCCAGGACTTATCAGAGTGAGGAGTGATCGGTTGCAAGAAGGGTTGCGTGATGAGACTTACTTGAGCTCGGAATCTCTTAATGTATCTTCGATGGGCTCTCTCCGAGGAAGTTGTGTCACATTGGCAAGCTGCAGGTGCGGCAACGGACATCCTTCAGTCCGGACGACTTGTTAGAGATCCTTTCAGTGTGTCGGGAACCGGTAGAGGGCAAACTCCAGTGTTGTCTTGTTGTCGTGTACCCAAGAGCGTCCTAGGATCATGTCGTAATTCGGATGCTCTCTGACTATGTAGAACTTTGTTTGTGTCGAGGCGTCGCCCAATTTTACTTCAATATCGATGTATCCATATGCATCTCTGAGTTCTCCTTCTGGAGTCTTAATCACAATTGGGTTGCGAGTAGCCTCGTATTTTGAAATCTTTGCTGCTTTTAAGGTCTGGAGAGTGATGATGTTGAATTCAGAGGCCGTATCGATCAATGTGTTATCGAACTAGATATCCTTCAAATGGGCAACGGTTAAGAGTCCCCAACTTTCCTTGCTTGCATCTTCTAGCAAGCACTGAGGTATCGAGACCGCTTCCTCTTCCAGATACAAGCGTTTGCCTGAGACAACACGGTCGAGGGCTGCAAATATGTCCCGACGCTGTGCTTTGGAGAAGTACAAGATCTCGCATAGATGTTCCATCATAGATTGTACAGTCTTGCGAACGGAATCCCCAGAAATCATGCAGTTCCTGACAGGAAGAGTACGAACACCTTCGTTTCCAAGCTGGAGTTCTCCTGTCTCTATCTTTTCTACGAAGATTTGTTTCAGCTTCACAGTCTTTGGTTGGATGGTGAACGAACCTATGGTAGCGACAAAGACTTAGGATCCGCCATATCTTTCTCTTAGTTGGTGGACGTCTGATAGGAGGCAGCTTGATGGCGTCGTCTTGAATCCACGCCTCCAAGAGTTCCACTACTTCATTCATGGGGAACGGGAAACCCGTATCTTCGGTGTCTTGTGAAGGAGTCTTGCCCGCTCCATTTTGAGAAGAATTCATGTGTGCTGGAGCCGCATGCTTGGGTTGTTGTTCTGTTGTTGAAGCTTTCCTTTTTCCTCCTTCGCCAACCACGCTCACAGAAGGACCAGTGTTGTATTGTTTGTTTGTGAGACACCTGCTTCCTCGACTCTCACGTGAATCTTCGTTTCGAACAACCCTGGTTCTTTCTAGCAATGCTGGGGCAGTTGTGGCCGAACGTTTGGCAGCTTCATGGAGTTCGGAGAACGTCTGAAAGCCCAGATTCTCTAGTAAAGCGCGGTATATGGGTATCATCCCGTTGATGCATAGCTCCACCAACTGGCGTTCATTGATGTTCGGATAATGACAATCTAGTGCTTGAGTTCTGAACCTCTTAACGAAGTCGTTCGGATGCTCGTTGTTCCGCTGAGAGACTCTCCCTAGATCTGAAAAGGTGATCTGCTCGGATACGAATAAATACTTCCTGTAGAAAGCACCGACCATCTCCCCCCAATTGGATATGATGTCAGGTGCGATGTTGTTATACCAGGTGTACGCCCTCCCCGTAAGTGATTTCGAGAATTCTTTCAGGCGGAGAACATGATTGTACTCATGCTCCCCCAAGGATTCCAAAAATCGAGAAACGTGTTCACGAGCGTTACCAGTACCATCGTAGAGGGAGGCGAGGAGAGGTGTATCCTCTTGGAAGAGGGATTCGTTGCATATCTTGAGGGTACGACGGCTGATGTTGGTGTGCATCCATCAGATTTCCTTTGCCTCGGTTTTGGAGAAGTCGTTCCAGGTCCTCACGTGTGATGAAGTTGGATGGCTGGTCCCTCTCTCTTGGGCGTTCAGGAGCAACACGAGCTTCTTCACTCATGTGGGTCCGAGTGGAAATGCCTGCTCCGGGTGTATTGAAGGCATCCCTTGCTGGCTAAAAGGGTTGAAGTGAATCTTGCGGCAATCGTTCGGTTAAAGTTTTAAGGAAAGTGAGTACCTCTTTCTGAGTTGCGGCCATATCCGTTTGAGTCTTAGCAAGAATTTCCTGCTTCTCCATCAAGTCTGCAATGGTAATGTGCGGTGGTCCTCCTCTCATGCCTCCGGCTCCTCGTCCCGATGAAAGAGTGAAAGTTGTTGCTCTGGTGACCATTGGAGGCGTTACACTTGAGGAGATATCGGGATTCGCGGCTGCTCTGGCTCTAGTGATGGGAGGCGTTATACCTACTGGAATGTCTCCTGCTCCGCTAGCGTTGGGGATAGAAGTGACGGCTCCACGAGATGTATTGACCACGGTAGCTCCACTGGCAGGTACATCGACACTGGGAGTGTTATCCGTACTAGCTCCATCAGGATTGATTGCTGATCCAGACCTGAGTTCTACCATCTTGAAATGAATTGTTGATTGAATTGGTTCTAAGATCTACCCTTTTTTGAAATTGATGAAATTGAATCGGATTTCGAAGAAATTGACTTTACAACCGAGAGATTAACCTCCCGTTGTGGTCGCCAATTGTTTATGGGTGAAAACTATTTCTGCCGGTTTTGGTAATTTGGGGTGTGTGGATGAGAAATGAGTCTAAACCTTAAGAAAATGCACTGCACGGGAGTGCTTATAGATTCGAGAAATCAATCTGTGAAAATCCGGCCTAAACCAAGAAATGGCCGTTCCAGACTTGTTTCGGTCACAAAGTGAAGGAGATGGGGTTGATCTTAGGGAGGGAAGCGAAGAAGGTGTTGAGATTGTGAAGGTGTTGGCTATGTATGACTTGTATCGAAAAGTCCGGGAACGGCTTGCAGGATGTAAGCTATCGATTCGGTGTTTGAATACGATGGTATCAACACTTGCCTCTGTTGTCTGGACTTGTTCTGTTGTTGGAAATAGGGAGGAGAACCTATTTATACAAGTCATTTGAGCCTTATTCACGTCTCTCGTGGGAAGTGGAGGAAGTGGAGTGATGGAGTAGTGGAGTTGTGTGTTGGTGTTACACGACCAGTCTTGCCCACTTCTCCTGTATCTCTAACCGTCCATGACTTCCTGACACGTTCTTGTGATGGCGCGTTGCACGCTGCACGCTGTAAACCACCAGACCAATACCCCAGTATGTATCCCCCAGTTTGTGACATGATTGATGTCTCGAGTGTGTAGATCGTGGGACCCACATAAAGTAGCATATAATGCTAGATTAAATAACTAAGTTATTTAGAAGTCGATACTTGTGAAGTATCGTGTGTATTCTATGCAGGTACTGCATCATGATGTGGTAAAGTGACGGGTGGTGATCACCATGGCGCCTCACTGACCAATTAACTCCTGACCAAGGTTGTATAACCAAGCCGGTGAAGTTAGACGGACGAGATGATCTTTGAGACACTCATCTGCGACCGTTGATGGAATTAGGGTTTTTGAAGAGGTGCGCAAGCATCACTCTTCATCTTGGTCGAATCCAAGCATGGGAGGTGTTTTGGAAAGGACCGATCGGGCATGCGTGTAGACGGCATGCTGGTGTACACGTCCATACCTCACTGTCCCATGAAGGTGTGATATAGGCCACTCAATTTGACCGGCAAAGAGGAGCGGTTGAGATCGATTTGCAACAGAAATCTGGTGCCGCAAAAGCCGCGCATCATGCCAATTTTGGGCGCGCGTTCCAAGACGACCAAGCTTGTTCGGTCTTGGCCGATTAGTCCGGCGCGCATACGGTGGGATGGTGTATATACCTGTACTTCATCGTCCCATAGAAACATGATCTAAGCCACTCAATTTGTCCGGTAAACTTGAGCTGTCGAGATCAATTTGTGGCTGGGAAGTGTGACCACGCCTAGTTTGGGCGCGTGAATCAAGATGTGCAACCAAGTTTGGTCTTAGCCGATCGGGTGTGGAGATAGGTGGGACCACAATGATCGTGTTGATACTTCCTGGACCTGCTTAGTCTATTCCTGGACCCTTCATTCGTGCAGGAGAAGATGGACGCTCGTGATCGCGACACAACCCTAATTAAGTTTTGTCGGCCGCGCGTCATACCCTGTTTGGGGCGCACAAATCAAGACAACCAACCATAGTTGGTCCTGACCGATCAGTCAGGTATGTAGGCGGGCCCACGGTATTTGTGTTGACATGCTCTGGGCCCTTTGAATCTACATCTACACCCTCCATCTATGCCTGCGAAGATGGATGGTTGAGACTGTTTTGTGATACATGTAATGTGCCGCAAACCCTAATTTAGGGTTTTTCGTCCATACTGCTTTGGCTTGGACGGTTTGGCAAGCTATGCCACCCTTTTTTGGGGACCGACCATGCGGGGTCCGCGTTGGGTCGGTGGTGAATATTCCAATACCTGCTTGGGGTCATGGATATAATCTAGTCCATCCAATCATGCTGGTGAAGTTGGATGGTCGTGATCGTTTCTGAGACTGATATGGTCAGTTCAGGTTCAAATATGCTCAATCGGGTTAGTATAACACACCGAGAGTTGTAGCCTGTATGGGTATTTCGTATATGTTTTATTATTAATGCTTGGAGATTCGTGTTGCTCTGCTGAGAACAACACTCAGTCGTCATGCCGCACGGGTAATGAGTACAAGAAATACGAGGCTGGTCATGCATTAATTAATAATGCTGTAAATTCACATGGTATATGGGATTGTTGCTACATGCTCCAACCTGGATGAATTTTGTGTATTTAATTCACAAAATACTGGGATTGTTGCCACATGCTCTATTCTAGGTGAATTAGTAAAGTGAAGAAGTATTCGTCACTTATTAATGGCTTTATCTTTTGCAAGATGTTAGCCCATAATTTTGGCCCTTTATAATTTTAGCCTTAAGTGAAATTCCACCATCAACACCTACAAGGAATATTCCTAAAAGGAACAATGATAAAGAGATTAATGTCTTTGTCAACTGGAATATGAGATCTGATGTTTCAGCTTGGAAAAATGCAATGTTGCAAGAGATAAAATATTCTAATCCCAAATCCACTAAGTGGATGCCCAAGTCTGAAGAGAAATCTAAAAAGAGGTCATCTAAAGTAAATGCTAAGAAAAACAATCATGTTGTAATCTGCTACAAAGCATGCTTAGATAAAGATGACTATGAATGCCTAATTATTAGACTCAAAGAGGGCTTAAAAACATCCAGTAATATTGATACACTGGTATCCTTCAACAATCTGCTACAAAGCAGAAAACGGAAAAAGAGTGTTCGTAAACACAAAGATAGATCTTGTTCCAAAGACAATGATGAGACATTAAGTGCTCACTTCAACAACTAAGCTTGTTGATCGGAATTTCCCAATTTTGTGCTCGATTTAAATAAATGGGAAGTTCTTAAAAGAGCACTGGAGCATGTGAAAAGTATAGAACTATACTTGATCTATCTATATCATGAACAGTTCCTAAGTAGTTTTTCTAAGTTTGGAATTATATTCTAAATTAAGAGAATACTTTCGGTCTTAGGAAAGTTCATGATAAAATTGTTCAAGAAATCCATACTCTCTTGACAATAATATTTTCGGAAAGATTCCTCTGATTCTGTTTCCGAATTTGTATTTTCATACAGTTATATTCAAACAAAATTACCTGGTTAGGTATTTTAAAACTTGGAAACCAAGTTTTATTTGATATATAAAATATCTTTATTCCTCCACAATAGTCTGCGGTTCAGGATGGTGAAAATACTAGTGACATTGACTCTCAATTACGAAGGCTGGAAACTTTTCCAGTTGAGCTTAAATGCTATTTCTCATAGGAACATAAGAGAAATCAAATTTCTTTTGAGCTTATGCTTATGTTGATGGGAGATTTTGAAGTTGCTCGTGAACTTCTGGAAACTTCTGTAATGAATGAAAAGATTCTTGAGTCAAACCTTTTAAAGTTGATTGTGAGGGTGAATCTCTTGAAGAGGAGACTCAATCATCTAAAAGAAAAGAGAAGACTCAAAAAACGTGAACAGTGAAAAAACTTCAGTGAATAATCAGAGCACTTCTAGGGATTAAATTATATGATGTAATACTTAATCCAAGAAAAATAGACATCAGTTTTTGATTTATTTTGACTATTGTATAAGGTCTATTTTTGAATAAAACTATCAATATTTATGAATAAAATTATTGTTTTATAATTTTTCTGGTGATAGTTTCGATTACATAGCCTGTGCTTGAATGTCTATATTTTTGCTGTGTGTTTTCGATTTATGAGATGTCTGATTTGGGTTTTCAATAACCTTAATATTCGATCTCATCTGATGAGAACCCTTATGGTTTGTGTGACTTTTTGATTTAGCGGGATTAAGTTCTTGCCCATATTGGTAGGCTTTATCAAAGGATCATAAGGTGTTCCGATTGAAACTCATATGTGAAAGTCACAATATGTTGAATCAATTTGTGTTTACATGAGTTGTGTTTAGCATGAAACATATGTGTTTCGGGTTTTCAACTTTCGCTATTGGCACGCATTAGTTAAAACCGATTCAACCTTTCTATGATAAAGGTTGCTCTTGTTGTTGTTCTCTTGTTCTTGCGAGAGGATAACAACATACTGGGGGAGAGTTCCTTTGTGAACTTGCGCTTAATGATATATCTTTCTGGGGAGAAGAGGATGTGGAATCTAAGGTAACAAATTTGTTAGTTAATCGTTTTCCTGTTTAAGAAAAGCTTGTTTATATTGCATATATTTTGCTTTTGCTTAACAAAATTTCGGTACAATTGATATATTCCATTATGATGTGTATGGATGTGTGTGTGTGTGATTCAATTGTTTTCGGTTAAGAAAAACCGTGTCAATTTATTTGGCTTATTATTTGATATCTTCTTTATTGTTGGGTATCAACTGTTTTTGCTTAACGAAATTTCGGTGCAATTGTGGTGCTATAATGTCTATATTTGTTTCAATTACTCCCGCTTAAGAAAATAATTGTGCAAGTCAATTTATTTTGGTTCGTATGTATTGTTTATGGCTTAACAAAATACGGGATCATTTGTTTATTCCAATTCGATTCCGGATAAGAGAAACTAAGTTAATTCTGATCTTAGTTAGACTTATCAAATTGAAGGATTTGGTTATTCAAGTCTAATCGAATGCCTTGAAAAAAAATACTAGTTAACTAACCTAGTGCTTGTCTTAAAAGAAAGGTCTAAGTTATTTTCTGAATAATTAGTGCCTGATGAGAGAAATAAAGTTAATTCTGATATTTATTTTGGTCTTATCGAAATAAACGATTGTATGTGTACAATCGGTTTAACAAGGGAACTAAGTTTCTTAGTCAATTTGTTAAACTATTAGGGAAAATTGCTTCGGGAAATAGTTTTCCTTCATAACATATTAAAACTAAATTACTTGTAGTTTCGGTTTTAATATTGGTTATCTAAAGTGGTATATGAAACCTTCGTGCTTAACTCTTATAGGTTGTTTACAAGTCTTTTAGATTTGAAAGATCCTTTTGGTTTGTCCTTTATTTGCTCGAACCTTTGTCATTTTGTGACAAAAAGGGGGAGAAATACATGGAGTAAACAAGTGATTTACAATCACTAAGGAAAGGACAATTGTGCTTAAATGTTATATCTAACGAAAGAGTAAAACATTGACTAAGGGGGAGAAATACTACACATCGTACCTTATGTGATGTTTGTAGTTATTTGGACTACAAAAGTGGAATAACAATGATTTTTGGATTGAATATCTACCTGTCTTACCTTTAGGGGGAGTATAAGCTTTGTTATTCAGATGTCAACGACGGCATTTATTGATTGGATATATGCAGGTTATTGTGTTATTGAAACTTGATATCAAGCGTATGTGTAATGAATTCTTGTAATTTGTTTATCCATATGTATTAAGAGTTTTGTCACTAAAATTGACAAAGGGGGAGATTGTTAGAGCATAGCTCGGTTGAACCCACCAAGCGTTGGTATGTCAAGTTTGGTTGTCATATTTTAGTGAATCAAAACTCATCTAAGAGTCGCTTGATTATGTACTAGAGACAACTTCGTACATGTTAGACTAGAAAGTCTAGGAATGTTGAGACATACAAGTATTACTCGAAGACCTGGAGAACGGGAAGAAGTAACGAGCTACAACGATGACATCATCCTTCCTCTTGAGGTTAGTAATATTTAATTGAACTGTTTCATTCCTAACGTATCTTTCAAGTCGTGATATATCGAAAACATAACTGTGAATCTGTGAATGGATATATTACTCTAGTAGTGAGGCATGATCACATGATCATAGTATTAAGGAATTAGACTACTTATCTTTTGAACTTCGTAGATATGACATCGACATAATCTTATGAATGTTGTTATGATTATGTGAATGGGTAAAGTTGGAGATTTCATCATAGGAAACTGTTAGAGCATAGCTCGGTTGAACCCACCAAGCGTTGGTATGTCAAGTTTGGTTGTTATATTTTAGTGAACCAAAACTTATTTAAAGAGTCGCTTGATTATTTACTAGAGTCAACTTCGTATAGGTTAGCTTGAAAGTATTAGGATATGAGACATTACAAGTATTACGTGAAGACTTGAAGAATGTGAAGAAGTAAGGAGCTACAACGACGACATCATCCTTCCACTTGAGGTTAGTAATATTTGAATTGAACTGTTTCATTCCCTAACGTATCTTTCAAGTCGTGCATATTGAAAACATAACTGCGAAGCTGTGAATGATTATACTCTAGTTAGACATAGTATTAAGGAATTACAATACGAAGTATAACGTCTATCTTTTGAACTTCGTATATAAGACATCGACATAATCGTATGAATGCTATTGTGATTATGTATGGGTATGGGTGAAGATATCTTCCTAGGAAACAATGTTTTACATTCGTTTAAAGGAAGTACAATTCATGAACTTGTTTTATGAATCGAAAGGGAAATCGCTAGGCTTATTGGTATTGTAATTCATTGCAAATCTTTGGATTACCAATATGTGTGTTTAGTATAACCGCTCATAACTTGTTTATGTATCTTGGTAAAACTATTCACAAGGCCTGACTTTTGTATTGGTATGACTTTTATTAGTGAAATTGATCTTAAGTAATCACCTGAGATGGTATGATCGATTTGTTGTAATTGGTATGACCAACTCTAAACAGTAGGGAACCGATCCTAGTAAGAGGTGCAACCGATCACAAGCAAAGGGGAATCGATCCTTATAACAGGTACAACAAGTCTTAGATATTGGTAACCGATCCTATGACTTGTGCAACCGAATACAAGTTAGATACCATAAATATGTGGTAACCGATCCTAGTACCTAGTCAACCAAATTTTGGAAAGCTAGTGTGACTGATCCTAGTACCCACATGGAGGTAGAACCGAAACTTGTTTTGGTAGAACCGTGAAACCCATGATTGGTGATTTGATAGGATAATCAATCACATAGTTCTTGGAAGTCAGATGAACCAATTCTAAACTTGTTTGGAAGTGTGGCAAATCTGTTCCAAGATTGTAAATATGAAAAAGGATTTACAAAGTAAAGATGTCGACATACTTTAAACATGTGCAGTAACGCTTATCTTTTATTGTTCAAAGATATTCCTTAATAGCTAAAGGAGAATCCCGGATCGAAATAAATTGAGAATCTTTTAATTAAGGTTTTTAGTTTTATATGCTTTTAATTTACAGCAATTAAAACGCATATCTTTAGAAAATAAAAATTGGTAATGTGCATTTACTAATTGGAGATTTTCTTTTGAGATTTCGGTCAATATTTGGACAAAGCATTTCCAGGAATTATGGAAACCGAATTTGGAAATATATTGCATATCTTGAGAATATTTTCGGTTTCGGAAATTCCTTGGTGTCCAAATTTCCTTGGTCTATAAATATTGAAGTTTGCATTTCGAGCAAACTAATCCTCAGAGCCAGCAAAACTACCTTGTTGTGTTGTTACTGGTGGAGTCGTATATTCGGAGAGGAAAGTACCCTAATTAGGCGAAATCTCTTACGACCGCTCGTTTTAAAGACTTCTTTGGGATTGTGAAGCTCTAAGAGTACCGTTGGTGGGAAAATAGATAATTGCAGTTTATTATTAGTTTTCGATTGATTTGATTGACTAACGGTTGTTGAACTTTGATTGCACCTAGTTTGTTTATGCTTGAGAATCTTCTCTTCTGATATAAGATTCATTCAAACTAGATCGAAGTTTCGACGGGTATCTTTAGACTGTTTGTAGATCTAAAGACATCTTGTGATAATCCATTGTTAACAGACTCTGTTTTGTGTGTGATTGATCACAAGAGATTCAAGTTGATTGTGTGCAGGTGTTTATTGAAGATCTAAGAAGATTTGAAGACGAAGAAGATTTCTGATTTGGGTTCATAATCTTTGGTGTGCACAAAACTTGATCGGCTGGGGATCCAACTATAATCGGTTTATCTTTGTGATAATCTTGATTGATTAATTGAGTAGATCGGCATCAATACGTTTCTCTTTGATTCAAAGTATTGATTGCATAGTCTTAACAATTACTTTGGTAGTTGTTGAAAAGATAGATCTAAGGACCGGACAAAGGAGTTTATTGGGATAAACGGAAGTGCCTTTTGTCAAACTCATATCAATTGTTTGAAAAGAGTTGTTACCGAACAGATTTTTTGTTCCAAGTGCGTGACTTATTATAAGTTGGAGGCGCAGGGATACAGACGGAACTAGGTGACCTATAGATTTAGTTGCTTGGTCTCAACTATATGAAGTTGGTTTAGATTTTGTATAGCGGCTTAATCCTGAGAGTATTCAATTCTGAACAAGGTCCCGGGGTTTTTCTGCATTTGTGGTTTCCTCGTTAACAAAATCTTGTTGTGTCTTTTACTTTTCTATTTTCGAAATTATAATTGTTTTTATTATAATTAGAAGTAAAATACAAAAACGTTAATTCCTAATTACTTGATAGCAATCCTATTGTGTTTGATTAAGTCCGAACCTATTATCAAGTAATCATACTTCTTTGTTGCATTGTCTCGATCTTGTATCCATAGTCAATCATGCAAGTTATCTTGTTGTCATATTATCTCGATCTCGTATCCATAGACGATCACACGAAGTGTGAACCGATTAGTTGTATTGTCTCCACTCAGTCCATAAACAATCACTTTCGGAGAAAGGACTTATAGGTGAAAAAGTTTTATATTGAGGTATATTTGGGTACCCTCGTATTTTCAGAAACAATGTTTTACATTTGTTTAAAGGAAGTACATTCATGAACTTGTTATATGAATCGAAAGGGAAATCGCTAGGCTTATTGGTATGGTTATTCCTTGCAAATCTTTGGATTACCAATATGTGTTAGTTGGTAGAACCGGTCGTAACTTTGTTATGTATCTTGGTATAATTAATCACAATGCCTGACTTATGATTTGATATGACTAGTTTTGATTAATTAGTGTAACCGATCCTAAGTAATCACCTGAGATGGTATGATCGATATTTATAATTGGTGTGACCGATCCTAGTAATTGGCGTGACCGATCACAGAGAGTTGTGTCATCGATCCTTGTAATTGGTGTAACCGGTCCTAGTAATTGGTGTAACCGATCCTAGTGACTGGTGTAACCGATCCTAGTGACTGGTGTAACCGATCACAAGCAATACCATATGTATATATGGTAACCGGTCCTTGTAATTGATGTAACCGATCCTGGTAACTGATGTAACCGGTCCTGGTAACTTGTGTTACCGATCACAAGTGAACCACATTAAGGTATAACCGATCCTAGTTGTAGGATCAGAATATCGCAACACCAAGACCCTTGCGAAATCCATAAACGACACATTGCGAAGATATCGCAGATGGGTAATATAAATGACGCAACGGATGACGACAGCCTGAACACGAGAAAGATGTGAAGACCTAGCGAGATTTAGGAGTGTTACGAGATTTAACATTTGAATACTTGCGAGAGTGTCGTCCTATATAAAAGTCGATCCGAGAAAATAAAGAGAAAGTTTTAGCAATTATATTCTTGTCATCCACTATGTAATGTCCTATATAAAGAGCCAAAAAAGGTGGGATTGAAGATTGATATTGTGCTTAAGAAAGGGAGAGATCTTTTTAGACAAGAGAGAAAGTTTTGAGGAGAGAGAAAGTTTAGAGTAGCAATTATATTCTTGATTTCACTTCCTTCTTGTAAAATTTCTAACTCAATTAATAAAAAGATTGATTGTTGATCTTAAATATGTGTTAAATATTATGAATTCTTTGAATGGTGGTATTGTAGGATTTCCGCTTCCTTCTTTCCAATTACATATGGCGCTAGAAACAGTGGATTGAAGATTGATATTGTGATTGGAAAGAATTTGGAATAGTAGATAAAGAATTTCATATAATTTTCAACAACTCATCAAGATTGAAAAATGGCTAGAAGAAGACATGCATCAAAACAACTTTAAAGTAGTCGGCCGAGCACTAATACTCTTTCATTAAATGAACTCCAAACCAAGTACCGCCTCTTAGAAATTCGCATACGATCTAGTTTAAATACAAACAACTACTTTAAACAAATGTACCTCGAGTCTCATGAGAAACCAAAATTTTAAGGAAGAAAATTAGTGACCATATAGATGATAAAAGATCGCATTGTAATAATGGTGCCTGTGCATTAGCAACATTTCAAAAGTCCCTTCTCGAAGTGCAAATGGAGCGAGATGACTTGCTTAAATTGATCCTTACTTCTACTGAGCGAGAAAACCAAATTGCTCACTTTTTATTATAAATAATGATGATGAATTCGCTTGGGCCGCGAAAATCTTAGATAATGCCAGAATAATTTAGGTGTTGATGTTAGTCTTCATACGAGGCACACTTCCTTAGTTAAAGATATAATAGATGAGAAGGTTACTTATTATACCTTTAGTTAACTTATCGTTGTCTACTTCTGCAGTCCGAAAAAAAGATTTCAAGCAAGGATTGAAGAACTTGAATCGAGAGAAAGCACTGACTGCGAAAGAATCTCAACCTTCGCGAGAATAAATATTCCAAGTTGAAGAATCCGATTTCAAACTACAAGGTGAATTTTAATAATGATGCTGTTCGTTTTCGCAATGGGCCATGGAGTATGTTTTCTCGGACATTTTCGATAGTGAAGCCATAAGAAAAGCGAGAATAATAGAGAGCTTTTTTCCTTGTAATATAGTTGGCTAACATTAGTGTATAACTCTCTTCTAATCAAAGATGGATAACAATATTTACATCTTTTCCATCCCCATATTTGCCTCTCGTTATGCATCTTCAGAAGAAAAGAATGAAATTTCTGAGATTACTTTCTTCTCTCCGATCGGAATGATGTTTAATTTATAATGCGATGAAATCGCAAGAATCATTAAAGAAGAGAATTTTTGGTCTCGCCTTATCATTTTTTTTTGTGACTCTCTGCTTGACCTTCCTAAGTAAAACTCGCTTTTTTTATTAAGATCGCAGGAGACCTTGTCTTATCATTATTCAAGTATTTTTGCCTCTCGGCAGATATTTGGCTTTGACAATGATAAAGTTCATGACAATGCGTCTTGGACAAAGCTTACCCTCGCGTTAGTATTATTGCCTCTGGAGGATCATTGCAAATATGAGCCTAAGATTTCTGCGAAACAAAGCCTCGTGACATTTGCGTCTTTGGCACTTATCACTCCCCTAATGGAGGGCGCCGAATCCCTTCAAGGAGGCGACATCGAATACAAGGCTAGCTCCTCCCATCCGGTCTTAACAACAAAGACCTCTTATCCCTTATACCTATAGAGTTTATGGTTACAAGGTGCACCCTAGTGGAGTTTTCTTGGCCGAGGCAAAGATCGCCAAGACTTGTCAAGAGTGGTAAGGAAGTTCCATGCTCCCCGCACTCTTGACTCAAACTGACTCCTGGCGCCTTGATCATACGCCGACTCCTTTGGCCGCCCAACCAGTATAACCTACACATATAGTTGGGAATCAAGGTATCTCCTCTGATAGGCTTATGGGCCCCAAATCTGCATGACCCAGTTCCGGGGCGGTGTAACCTTTTCCCGAGCCATGTTAAGAGATACCCCCTATATGACGCACTTTAGGTCTTACATTTGCCTCTTACGAAATGTAATTCGCGAACTAGGTGTACGCCATAAAGGTTCGTCCCATTCATTTATTCATTCATTGTTGTTAAATCATTCAATCATTCATATTTAATTGTCAGTCGATATTTAATTTGCGAAGACATCGCACAATGTTGTTCATTCAGCCCATGCATTCAAAACTTCTCGATGTTTCCCAGGACTTCGCGATGAAAGGATCGAGATTCCGCCTATTTCTTTTCGCGATGCTTCTTCATTTCTTATCTCTATAGTATCCACCATCAGCTTCTTTTTCTCTGCTCATCTTTGATATTCTCGTTTCCAACCTTTCCTTTTAGACGTCAACCTCATAACATTTCCGACCTTCCTTCCAATCTCCCTTTATAATTCCAATACCATTTGGACGGGGAAATTTTATGCATTGATGGTATGCAGCCATGGTCGCCCGAATTATAAGGAGATTCAAAATAAAATGTTGATAATCCTTGTAAAGGTATCCTCATGTGAACCTCTCCCCTTAAAAACCGTAGATTTTTGTTGAAGGAATCAAATTTTCATCCTCTCCACCCATGGTCTTATAAGTATGGTCAATATTCAGAACTACCAAGGTTTTAGGAATTGATTGCCCAACAATTTTTGTCATCTTCTCCATCAATGTCTTTGATTAATCTACAGTCGCACCACCAACGGGCTATCATGTGCTTCTCTTCCTTTGGGTATCTCACACAGAGAAAGAAATAAGTTTTAGTTGCCAATCTTTCAATTGCGACTTTCTACTTGTGTTCATCACTTCTTGTTATGAAAATCTCTTGCATATACTCTACTAAGCACATTATCGAAAATCTTCAATTGTACGATATGAATGAACTATAGAGTTGCAAAAATAGATTTTTGGCCTTTGTTCCCACTTCTATTACGAATGCTTCTTTTCCTTCTTTGAAACCTGCAATGGTGATGTTGTTAGTACTTGCTTTCCTTTGTCTTCATCCTTTAGAAAATGAGTCAACTTCGATCAATCATTCGAGAATGATTCTCTTTATGTTTCGCAATCATTTGTGAGATGTCCATGAAAGCGATGGTAAGAACAATATTCATGATCATTGTGTTAATTCGCATTCCATGGTGGTGGGTCCTCCATTACAAGTATAGCTTCCCAAATTTTCTCAACACTAGCATTTAGTGGTGGCATTCGATCTTCCCATACCACTGCGATTTGGCCTTCCATGGTTATTTCGCCTTTGTCCTCCATAAGTTTCTTGCATATGATCTAATCTTCAGTAGTTCCTTTCTCTAGGAGTGTCGGGCTTGCCCTGGGCGAAGTGGTCGCCACGAATTTAAAAAGTAATTTAACATTTGAATGATTCCATTTCATTTTGTCTTTCTTCCAAAGCAATGTATTCTTCGAGAGTGTCGCAAAGTCAAATGATAAAATGAGATCCGACCGCACATTGTCCTCCAATCAAAAGTCTTAAACAACTCTTTGTTTCAATCCGAATCTTCAGTCACGTGGAATTGTCATCCACTAATCCTTGTAATGTCCTATTTATGGCATCAAAGAGCCAAACGAGGCATTTAAGAAAGGAGGAGAGATCCTTTTTTAGACAAGAGAGAAAGTTTTGAGGAGAGAGAACTCTCCTCCGCAGTTTAGAGTAGCAATTATATTCTTGATTTCACTTCCTTCTTGTAAAATTTCTAACTCAATTAATAAAAGATTGATTGTTGATCTTAAATATGTGTTAAATATTCGCAGTTGGCTTCTCGATCTTCTATTTTGCAATCTTATAATTCTTGTGAGGTGTGTATTGTAGTTTGTCTCAATTTGCTGTGAGTTCTTCATTTGATTCATTTCTCCATTCATTCTTTGATCTTCTTCTCCTTGTCCATTACATAATGGCCCTCCAAGTGTGCTAGAAACATTTGCTGGAATTAAATTGAAGATTGATATTGTGATTGGATTTCTTTCTTGTTAATTCTCTTCTTTTAAGAATTTGGAATAGTAGATAAAGATAATTTCAATTATGAATATAATTTTCAACAACTCATCAAGATTGCTCTCCAATCCAAAAAATGGCTAGTACATAAGAAGCTATCCTTTTATTTTCGGAAACATGTCGAGATCAAAACAAACAACTGTTAGAAGGAGTATGAGACTTCAATTGTTAGGGAGTATTTGAGAAGGGAGAGACGAGATGGGGGAATCTTTAAGAATGAATACAAGGAACAATGGAGAAAATCGAGTTCAACCGCCAATTCAACGTACACCAATACAAAATAGAACTGTGGATTATGACAGAGTGAGTGTACATACTTGGAGGTCAGATTCTGTAGATGAAATGGGAGAAAAGCAAAGCAATTAGGAGGCAATGGACAAGAGGAGAGAGACCAAGAAGTAATTGGAGGAATAATTCATGGAAATGAAGAGATTGCAAGCATTAGAAGCATTGAGGCAAACAATACATGAAGAAAGGCGGTTAGAAGCGTAAGAACGTGCGAATCGACAAGGCAAAATCATGAGTTGAGGATGGAAAACATGAGATTACAAAATAGAAGGTCAAGAAGCACTACAAGATCAAGTTCAAGATCGTTAGAGAAGAAATAAGACAAAATTTGCCTACGAGAAAATGCTAATGAAGAAACTCGAGAGGGAGTACAAAATCCGGGCGAAGAACATCGCGAAGGAAGAGAAATAATGGAAGATCGTTATATCCAAGGTGCTTGAAACTCTTCAAAACGGGCAAAATGATAGAAATCGGGAAATAGACACCGTCGAAGCGAAATAATCAAGATGGCGAAGAAAATCAGGAAGAAGGAAGGAGAATATTACATGGGAGAGAAATACAAAGAAATGAACGAGTAATTGAAGACGAAATTGAAAGACAATATATTGAACAAGCACATATAGCTCGCGAAAGGGAAAGACTGAGAGCAGAAGTGGAGGAACAAGAAATACAAGAGGCAATTCGACAGAACAATCATGATAATCGAGAAAGGAGGCGTGAGCGAAATCGTAATAATGGTAATATCAATGAAGAGTATGATAGAGTACAAAGGAGAGCTGAAAGGCGGCAAAGAGGAGAAAATGACAGATATAACGGTGTGCGAATTCATGAAAGAAGTGAAAGAGAAGATCGCAGAGAAGGGTGAGAAGAAAATGATGAACAAGAAAGTCAAAACAGAGATGAACGAAGAAAAAGAGAGCGGAGTTAAAAAGACAAATATATCCAAATTCTGGCATAAATGAACAAATTTTGACAGAGTTAGTGGAAATGAGAGGAATGATAAATAATAAAAGAGAATGAGGTAAGAGACAACTGGATGAAGCCATAGAGGAAGCTGCGAAAACTCCATTCACACAAGAAGTACAATTAGGAGGAATACCCCCAAAGTGCAATTTACCTGCGTTAACCAGCATTTTCGATGGAACAACTTGTGCAGTACAACACATCAAAGCTTATGTGAGATGTATGTTACAACGGGAGAATCATGATGCAATATTGTGCAAATATTTTGCATCAAGTTTAACAGGAGAGGCTTTAAAATGGTTTGAAGGTTTGCCAAAGAATACTATAACATCTTTCAACCATTTACAAGCTATATTTTTAGGGGCGTATATAAGTAACAATTCCCCGCGACCTGGCATTGAAGATGTATTTGGGTTGAAGCAAAGGATTGGCGAAAGTTTGAAGCATCTAACTGTGAGGTAGAAGACAATGTGTAGTGATATGGCTGGTCGTGTGGAAAAAATATATCTCATTCTGTCATTTATCAACGCTATGTTCGCAACCAATCTGTTATACATTCAAATTTTCAGAATCAAGAATACGATCACAATGACTGAGTTGCGAGAACTTCAGGAGGAGTATATTGCTCTTGAGGAAAAGCAAAATGAGATGGAATCATACCCCATTGCGAACACAAGTTCAAAAGCAGCGAATGCAAGCTTGTTACCTAAGTTAATAAATACAGTGGCGAGCACCTCGCAAGGGCAACAAGAGAGGATAATGGGTGATAATCAGCAAAAGCTAGTAGCTATGGGGAGTCGTGATCAAGAAGAATTTGAGAGAGAGAGAAACTTCTATAGTCATGGTGGAAATAACAAAATCCAAAGACTTGATCAGCCGCAAGAAACTTATGGAGGTCAGGGGGAAAACTATCACAGAGGACAGCGAAGTCACAAGATAATATGGGAAGAAATCAAAATGCCACCTTTGAATGCTAGTGTGGAGAAGATATGGGAAGCTATAATCCTAATGGTAAACATACCCGCACCATGGAACATGGGGAGTGAACCACCTCCAAGCTACAAAAGTAATGAATTTTTCTCTTATCATCATTTCCATGGACATACAACAAATGACTGCAGAAATATAAAGAGAATCATTCTCAGGATGATAGATCAGGGAAAATTAAATCACTTTATAGTAGGACAAACACAAACTCAAGCATTACCACCTCCTCCAGATATTCGCAAGGAAAACACAGCAAAAGAAAGAGAAACATTTGTGATTGAAGTTGGCGCAAAGGCAAAGAATCTGTTTTGTAACTCTATCGTACACTCACAAAGACAATTGAATATTTTCACGATAACACTCTCAGCAGGGTTTTCGCAAGAGATGCCAATGATAGAGAAATAATGAACATTGCGAAGACATCGCCACTAGAAGAATGGCAAAAGCAGACTATCTCTTTTACCGCAGAAGAAGTACCCGAGGGTGGAGAAATGCACGACAACCCATTAGTGGTAAGATTGGAGATTAACCCAAAACCTAGCGAGGATGAAGATGATGACGCTGAGAATTCATGGGCAATCAACAGAATTTTGATCGATACTGGAAGTTCCGTGAATATCCTTTTTTATCACACTTATAAAACTATGGGAGGGAAAGATGAAGATCTAATACCTTCAACTTACAAAATCTATGGTTTTAACGGTACTGCAAATAAGCCTAAAGGAGAAGCTCATATGCGAATTCCACTGAAAGGATTATCCTCTGAAATTTTATTATGTGTAGTCGATGTGGAATCACCATACAACGCATTGATTGGACGACCTTGGTTACATGAGATTCTAGGTTTGGCATCGACTTTCCATCAATGTATCAAATTTCCTCATCCCAGTGGTATTGGCATCATAAAAGGAGATTGGGTTGAAGGAAAGAAGTGTTATGAAATTGATGTAGAATCTTGTGAAGAAAGAGCTGTGAAGAAGAAGAATTGGAAACACAACATCAAAGATAAATAAAAGAGTGAAAGACTGATGGTAGATACAATAGAACACAGAGAAGAAGAAACTTTGCGAAGCCAAGGCATATTGAAGATAAGAAGTAACAGACAAGAAAATGACAGAAAAATTCAAAAATGCAGAGGCAGAAAGTAGCAGAAGTAAAAGACTTAAAGAATGAATGTACTTGTTGACTACCGAAGTAGAAATTGGGAGGAGAAAGAAAGATGTATGGTTGATTTGATCTTTAAAAAAAAAAAAAAAAAAAAAAAAATATTACTTTGAATAACAAAGATGAGATTGCGAAAGAGAACTGGTATGCAGAAGAAGAAAATATATTTTATGAATGATAAAGATGAGATTGCGAAATTACAAAAGAGCTTATATGCAGAGGAATCAACAAAATCATCAGACAGAGGCGAACCTACTATGGCGTACACCCTAGTTCGCGAAATCAAAATTTCGCAAGAGGCAAATGTAAGACCTAAAGTGAGTCATAGAAGGGGGTACCTATTGCATGGCTCAGGGAAAAGGTTACACCGCCCCTGGAACCTGAGTCATGGAGAATTGGGGTCAATAAAGCCCATCCAGGAGAGGTACCTTGGATTTTCAATCTAATCTTATGACTTAGATTGGACGACCGAGGGTCTCTTCTAAGGAGTCAGCATTTGACCAAGGCGCCGAGGTACACGGTTGAGCCAAGAGTGCCTGGGGAATTTGAAGTGTCTCGTCCATTCTTGGCAAGTCTTGGCTTATGCTGCACTCGGCCCGAAGAAAACTCCACTTAGGGTGCAGTCTCGTAACCATAAGCCCTATAGGCAAAAGGGATAAGAGGCTGTGAAAACAACTGGTTGTTGTTAAGACCGGATGGGAGGAGCTAGCCTTGTATGGCAGAAGTAAGCCTCTTTGAAGGGGCAACCAGGGGGAAGATAAGGGCGGCACCCTCCATTAGGGAGATGATAAGTGTCTTAAGACGCAAATGTCATGAGGCTTTATTTTCGCAAGGAAATTTAGGCTTGTCATATTTGTGCGACAATCCTGAAGAGGCAATAATACAAAAGACAAAGATAAGACGAGATCAATGGGTCAGTACATGAAATTGTAAGGACGTCCTGCGATTTCGTCGCAAGACGACAATGTCATGGGGCTTTATTTTCGCAAGAATTTTTAGGCCTGTCATTTTTTCACAACAAAAATTTCAAAGAAAGAGTTATGTAGTTGCAGGAAATCCCACACTACACCCCTCACCATATCTTGATAATAATTTCTAGATCTAAACTTATTTCTTAACCAAAATAAAGATTAAAGTGCTAAAATTATAAATGGAGACACAAGATTTTTTACATGGTTCGATCAATGTGATCTACATCCATGGTTCTTCACTATGATTGTTGAGGTTACATTAGTATTACATTTACAATCTCCATTAATGGATATTTTGTAGAGCTCTGGATCTAATTTTAGGGGAAGAAGATGATAAAGAAAATAAATCTCTCCCTGTAAAATAATATCTCTCTCTCCTAACAAAATGAGTTTTCCTCTCCAAAAATATGTCTCTCTTTCTAAAATTCATTTCTCTCTCCTAAAATGTGTGTCCCCTTCTCTCTCCTGCTCTCCTCTTTATATAGTGTTTGCATAGTGGATGACAGCTCATGTACAACTAATATTTCCCTTAATTTCGGATTTACCTTGCGACATCTCGCAGGAATATAAATATTAGATCTCGCAGACACTCTAGTTTTCGCAAGATCTTCGCGCTTTCTTCATGTTTCTATCACCACCATCTATTGCGTCGTCAGTCTGCGACACTTGTAAAGTGTCATTGGCGAGGGCTTCAAAAGTATATCCTTGCTGCGATATTCTGCTCCTACATCTTGCCTCTTTTTTCTTGAATATTGCTTGAAGAGCGATCTTTAAGAAAAAATCTGTTGTTGTAGTAGTCTTTGATCTTTATTGATGAAGGAACGAGCGGAAGAATACTGGACTTGAAAAGTACGTACTTGCCTCTATTCTTTTGCGAAGTCCGAAGCTTTGCGAAATAAATTGGAAATATCAACCCTTGGAGTATAAGAAGTATGAAGTATCCTTGAAGAAGTATAAGAAGTACTTAATCCTCGAAATATATAAGAAGTATGAAGTATCCTTTGAGAAGTATAAGAAGTATCCGTCCTTGATTGCGAATAAGAAATATTGTGAAATTATTACTCCATGCTCTCTGCCTCATGCAATGCTCTATTCTTTTGCGAAATTCCGAAGCTTTGCGAAGTGAATAAGAAGTATTAATCCTTGAAGTATAAAAAGTATTGCCTCCGTTCATGCGAAGTTATTATTCCATTTTTGGTGAGGATTCTTGTTGTTCATTGGTGAATATCTTCTTTGGAAGTGATTCTTGCCGAGAAGATAAAGAACATAAAATGTTTTCTTGGTTATCCATAGTTGCCTCTGTTCTTTATCTATGAGGGTAGAATCCTTGAGAAAGTGTTGATTGAGCGAATTGTTTTTGCATTCTTATTTTGCCTCTGTCTCATATCTTGCGCTCATGCGATAGTATAATCTCTTCAGGCTGCTTATCTTATCTTGTGAAATAATCACATTCTGCGAAATTCTTAATAATTCTGCAAAATTCTGAATATCTCTGCGACGTTTTGAATAATTCTGTGAAATTCTGAATAATTCTGTGAAGTTTTGTAAAATACTTGTGCGAATATAATACTTATGTAATGATTATGTTATGAAATGTGTATGCGATATGTATGCCATGAAATGCTTATGCGATGCGTTCATGATGCGAGTATGATGCTTGTATGATGAGAATGTTTATCTACTGCAATGTATAGCTAATGTTTGTGTTACTTAGCTCATTTTGCCGCTCTAAATTGATGTAGTGTAAATCGCTTCCATTCTTCATTTTCTCGATTTTGTCTCTAGTATATGCATTCCTCTTTGCGTATTTATTGTTTCTCGCAAGTTCTTACTTGTGCTTCATCTTTTCTTATTCCTGCACTATTAGTATCGCATAATAATATGATCATAATATCAAGTGTGTGGCATTTTCATTGCCTCAGTCTCATTATTATGTACATGTTCGCAAGTTTATCATTTAATCATTTTATCAAGCTCGCAAGCTTATCATGTAATCTTTTTTGCGATGAAAGATCTCTGTTACTTACATTTAAAATATTTATGTTGAATTTTGTCATTGCGACAAGATCGCAGGACGTCTTTACATTTTCATGTAATGACCCATTGGTCTTGCCTTATCATTTTTCTTGTGTGGTCTTATTTCGCCTTCCTAGTTAAAGGTCTTATTTTGCCACCCCTCATTATTGCGACAATATGACAGGCCTAAATATTCTTGCGAACATAAAGCCCCATGACATTGCCGTCTTGCGACGAAATCGCAGGACGTCTTTGCACTTTCATGTAAAGACCCATTGATCTCGCCTTATCTTTGTCTTTTGTATTATTGCCTCTTCAGGATCATTGCACAAATATGACAAGCCTAAATTTCCTTGCGAAAATAAAGCCTCATGACATTTGCGTCTTTTGACACTTATCGCCTCCCCTAATGGAGGGTGCCGCCCTTATCTTCTCCCCGGTTGCCCCTTCAAGGAGGCGTACATCGGCCATACAAGACTAGCTCCTCCCATCCGGTCTTAACAACAACCAGCTTGTTTTCGCAGCCTCTTATCCCTTATACCTATATGGCTTATGGTTACGAGACTGCACCCTAAGTGGAGTTTTCTTCGGGCCGAAAAGATATACCAAGACTTGCCAAGAATGGCCGAGACACTTCAAATGCCCTGTGCACTCTTGGCTCAACCGTGTACCCCGGCGCCTTGAGCATACACTGACTCCTAGGAAGAGATCCTCGGTCGTCCAACCAGGGTATAACCATATATATATAGTTGGAAATCCAAGGTATCTCTCCCGGATAGGCTTTCATGGGCCCCAAATCTCCATGACTCAGGTTCCAGGAGCGGTGTAACCTTTCCCCGAGCCATGTCAAGAGATACCCCTTATATGACGCACTTTAGGTCTTACATTTGCCTCTTGCGAAATATCATTCGCGAACTAGGGTGTACGCCATAAAGGTTCGTCCCATTCACTCACTCATTCATTTTTTTCAATTCATTCAATCATTCATTTTTGATTATCTCTTCTCATTATCTTTGCGAAATTATCGCATTTCCATTATCTCTGCGAAATTATCGCATGTCTTCATTCTTTCATTCATCCTTTCATTCATTCCTTCATTTCTGTCATTTCTTTCATTCATTCTCATAATATCATATCATTTGAAGCAAAGTAAATATTCAAGAAAAATTCTAATACATTATAGTCCTGAAATCTTTGTAGTTGTGAAATCTTTATAATTCTGCGATCGTATCGCGTTTTGTGATTCAAATAAAAAAATCCTTTATTGTCTATAAAAGAAATATTCTAGAGAAATATATAAATTGAATTTTTTTTTTTTTTTTTTTGTAACTTTGAAATCTAGAAATCTTTGTAATTTTGAAGTCTTTATAATCTTAAAATCTTAGTAATATTTGTAATCTTGCGATTGAATCGCTTTTTTGTAAATCAAATCAAAAATCTTTTTATTTGTTGTAAGAGTAAAATGTTCAAGGAAAGTGGTACTTAGCTTTTGTGGTTTGCTGTTGTTGTCGTCTCTTGCGAAGTATATGATTGGCTTGTGAAGCTAGCATCCTTGAAATGTATAAAGGTCGCACAAAATATAATTATCTCTCAACAAAAAGAAGTGTGAGAAATGAGATTTGAAGCCTTGACCTGCCTCTTGCATATTCTCGCACCATACCAACTGTTCTAACCCTCTCTTGGGAATTTATTTGCGAGATAATCATCAACTTTCTCCTTTGCGAAATAGGAAAAGTCCGTGCGAAATTTCGCATAACAAAAATAAATGTGCGAGAAGCAAGAATTGATCCTGCGACCTTCTGCTTGCATTCATGCTTCCTGACCAACTGTGCTAGCCCTGCTCTGCGAAGTGTGTCTCGCGAAATAACCACCTACTTTCTTCTTGCGAAATATCCTTACGAAATTATCAAAGATCAAATGCGAAGTAAACATTTGCGTGAAGCAAACGAACATCTGCGAAGTGTTCGTGCTGCGAACGTTCGCAAGGTAAACATTTGCGAAGTGCAAAAACTCTTTGCGAATGGGGAGATTAGAAACCTAGACATCAAACTCCTTCCCTTTACTGCTGACCATCTGAGCTAGCTTCAGCTTGCGAAAGAAACACATATTGCCACTTTATTATTCTTCCTTTCTTTTCAGTAGTTCCAAAAAGTGTGAAAAATATTGAGCTTTGCGAGAATTGATCATGGGAACTCTAACCCATACTCCTAATCCCTGACCATCTACGCTACTTGTTGTTTGCGAAAGAAACACATAATTTCATAACCTTATTCCATTTCTTCTCATTTAAAAGTTCAAAAAATATGCGAAAATTCGCGAGAGGTGGGAATTGAACTCGCGACCTCAAGCTCATTGTCTTTACCTCGACCAACTTTGCTGGCTTACGTTTGCAAACTATCTCTCGTGAAATAATAACTTACTTTCTTATGTGTGAAATACCCTTGCGAAATATCCATGCGAAAAATATACATTTGTTGGGATTTGAACACGCGACCATGAACACATTAATTTCGCAGATAACCAACTGTGCTGCTTCTTGTTTGCGAAATAATAAAACAACCTTGCGAAATTATCCATTTTTTCCCTTCTGTAAAAAGAAGAAAATTATGCTCGCAAGTGAATTCGAACTTGCGACCTCAAACTCACATATTGCTCACTGAACCAACTGTTCAAGAACCTCTCTGCGAAATTAACCCACAACTTTTTTCTTTATTCTCTTATTCGCCACTGAAAAATAAAAAATATGTGTCTCTGCGAATTCGAACCCGTGACCTCTTGCTTATTCGCTCCAACTCAAACCATCTGTGCGAGCTTATGTTTGTGATAAAAATCACAGCGTTTTGTTCTTATCCTTATCTTCGTTCTTCCTTTATTTCCTTCAAAAATTTTCCTCTTGCTTTTTCTCCTGAACATGGAAATCTTCCATTGAAACCTTGTTTTTCTTTCGTGAATTTCACCACAGAAACTAATTTTTTCTCTTCTTCTTTTCATGTCTTTGAATTGTTGATGATGTTTACTCCCTGAAAGTGTGATTTCTCCCATGAAATTTCCATTTTTGAACCTAAACTTTATAGATCTAAATAAAAAGTATGAACAGTAACTAATTTTCATGGAAATTTCTTGATCCAACAAGTTACAGGAAGGATAAATCCTTTACTCCTCCCTGTTTCTAGCGCATATGTAGTTGCAGGAAATCCCACACTACACCCCTCACCATATCTTGATAATAATTTCTAGATCTAAACTTATTTCTTAACCAAAATAAAGATTAAAGTGCTAAAATTATAAATGGAGACACAAGATTTTTTACATGGTTCGATCAATGTGATCTACATCCATGGTTCTTCACTATGATTGTTGAGGTTACATTAGTATTACATTTACAATCTCCATTAATGGATATTTTGTAGAGCTCGGATCTAATTTTAGGGAAGAAGATGATAAAGAAAATAAATCTCTCCCTGTAAAATAATATCTCTCTCTCCTAACAAAATGAGTTTTCCTCTCCAAAAATATGTCTCTCTTTCTAAAATTCATTTCTCTCTCCTAAAATGTGTGTCCCCTTCTCTCTCCTGCTCTCCTCTTTATATAGTGTTTGCATAGTGGATGACAGCTCATGTACAACTAATATTTCCCTTAATTTCGGATTTACCTTGCGACATCTCGCAGGAGTATAAATATTAGATCTCGCAGACACTCTAGTTTTCGCAAGATCTTCGCGCTTTCTTCATGTTTCTATCACCACCATCTATTGCGTCGTCAGTCTGCGACACTTGTAAAGTGTCATTGGCGAGGGCTTCAAAAGTATATCCTTGCTGCGATATTCTTCTCCTACAAGTTAAGGCAAGATCAATGGGTTCTTGCATGCAAATGCAAAGACGTCCTGCGATTTTGTCGCAATGACAAGAGGTGGCGCAATAAGACCTTTAACTAGGAAGGCAATAAGACCACAAAAGAAAAAAAGAAAAAAGGAAATCTTGGAAGAAACCAAGATTTCCTTACTTGCAAAAATTCAGCAGCAACAACTGCGAGATTGAGGCATGAATACATATCACTATTCGAAAGCAACTTGCTCAATCTTTCATTTGAATGCAAATAACAGAGGCAAGTATGGGAATATATAGAATAAAAACATGTTATTTGTCTTCATATGATAGATTTACGCACTCATAAAATGAAAGGTTGATAATATATTGATTAATTATATTGCAAAAAAGAATTGCTCTTTTAACATGTGCAGAAAGGAACAACAAAGGTAGAGTTTGTATTTGAAGATCCGAGAAATTCGCAGCAAAAGATTACAAAAATAGAAGATTAAAAGAAGGGAACATTATCTATATACCCCTACTATGAGACCCCTTGCAAAAATACCCTTATGAACTTTACAAATACCCCTAAGCCTAATACATTACTAAAATACCCTCTTTTATATAGTGAATATATACAAAACCACCACCACCACTATTCAAAAAAAATAAAAAAATAAATAAAAATAAAAAATATCTCTAATGCCCACACCACTGTCCACCACCAACCACCACCACAGTCCACCGCCTCCCACCACCACCGATGACCACCACCAACCACCACCATTGTCCACCGCCTCCCACCACCACCGATGACCACCACCACCGACGACCACCACCACTAACCACCACCACCGACGACCACCACCACCGACGACCACCACCACCGCCGACCACCACCACTGTCCACCACCACCGCCAACCACCGCCGCCGCTAACGAACACCACCACTGTCCACTACCACCGTCGCCGCCAACAACCGACACCCACCGCCGCCGCCAACCATCACCGCCGTCAACCACCATTGCCGCCGCCAACCACCACCACCATGTGGAGTCAACTTGCTGAAGTTGTGTCCATATCGGAGGCAACTAGCTCAAGTTGTCTTCAACAATAAAGGCAACTAGCACAAAGTTGTCTTCAAAAAGTGAAAGCAACTAGCCTAAGTTGTCTCTAAAAAAATAAAAATTATACACAAATAAGTGAACCTAGTGTGAATCGAACACACATCTTCTGACATATAGTCAGTTGTGCTACCATTGCACCACAGGATCGCCGCACCATCAGTGTTCAACCAACAATTCAAACAACCACCATACGACACCACACCCTCCATCTCTGCTACTGCAACTCTACCTGTAACAGCTTCATGACCACAACCGTCTATGCACACTTGCAACATGAGCCAATAGCTGCAGTCACTTCCATGCCCCTACTCAAACACCATCAACAACACACAAGCAGTAACAACTTCTTGTTATGTTTTCAATGCCTGGATTCATATTGAGTTCCTTCTCAACCTCCTAAGCATTCATCTACTCTCTTGACTTTAAAGCATGAGCACCAACAACACAACCATCATCAGCAACTCAACACAACCCTGTGTTACCATTGCACCACAAATTCGTCACAAAATACTCTAAGATATATGTATAAGATAATTTCAGATGAATAAATGGACCCAAAAACATAACCAAGTTGCCTCCGAACTGGAATCAACTAGCTCAAGTTGCCTCCAATCTGGAATCAACTAGCTCAAGTTGCCTCCAAAAGTGAAAGCAACTTGGTCAAGTTGTCTTCAAAGTTGGAAGCAACTAGCACAAGTTGTCTCCAAATATTAGAAGCAACTTGGTCAAGTTGAATATCACTCCATCAAAATGGAGCTATTTTGATATCATACTATTCAAGCAAATGGAGTTTGCAAGGCTGAGCGATGTTTATACAGTTCAATATCACACTATTCAAGCAAATTAAATTTACTGAATCGATAATGGCATCAAGAGAGAGTATACCTGAAATTTATTGCACCTGTTACTTCCTGCAATTTTTGTAGCAATAGCATCATCATCAACACCAACCATTTCTCTTGACTGAACCAATACTCAATCTACAGCTTCTTTTGCAACTTCATAATCTCCATCAGAATCACTGCATAGCAACCACCTGCATTTTTTTGCATCTGCATAGCTCATGCCTCACAATCCAAATCCAGGCAACAGTGCCACCTTCATCTTAAGCCGTCTCATTACCATTGCTCCCTTTCTTTCTCTAGCACCACTGTCTCAGTACCCAGCTCTCATCTGTTGTTATAACTGTAACTATACTATCTCAGCCTTGCAAACTCTTAAGCCAACATATATCGCCACCACTCCATCACAGCAGAACCATCACGAGCTAGAGCACCAGTTCAACTCATTATCCTGTCACATCAAAACCTATAATGCATCTTCCCAAGCCAACGACTTCACTTCCATTCTCTGCCTGTCTTGCCACAGTACAAGCCAAACAACAATCCACTGCAATATCATCCATGCCACAGCTTCCCTGCACAAACTAATCATTCATCTATTCAGCACTCCAACACTAACCCATTAAATCCTTCCCCATTCATATCTTCTCAGCAGCAACCATAGAAGCTTCATTACTTCATATCAATTCTGCATTATCGTCACAACTCAACAGCATCTGCATATTCTTTAATCAATCATAATTGCCATCATATCCTTTCTCTGTTCTTCTTGAGTACCATCATCGCCAGAACTGACTCCTTAATTCATCACCATACTCCATCTAGTGGTTGCTCAACACTTCTTGTGCATCTTCACCTCAACTGCCATCTCCTTTCAACTGTCCCTCATTTCAGTTCCATGGCAACAACACCTGCAATCTGTACCAGTCCTAAAACATTCATCTATTTCGGTTCATTGCACAACAAACTGCACCACAACTTCATAATCCCCTGTAACTACACAGATCCTTGGAAATAACATACTCAGCTCCCTGTTAGCTTGTAGCAACAACACCAACATTAATCCTCTGCACCTGCAACCACCTCAAACCATTAACAAAATATTTCTCCTCTCTATTCTTCTCCATCAGTCACATTAGCAGCTCCGACTGCATCTGTAGAGCTTACATCCATACCTTAAATCCATTTAACCTTATTTGAATGTGTTACCTGAGAACCCATTCTCCACCTGATTTTTGTCTTGAAACTCCGCCTCATGATTTAAATATGACATTTTTAATGTAAAAATCATCAATACACAATCGATTTGTATCGATCCATATGAATACTCCATCTCCGTTTGATAAATCTATGCAACAAACATCGAAAATTTTCATAAATTGAAACCTTAAACTCTGAATTGCAGAATCTGAAAAATTAGTTTCTGATTTAATTTTTGCATAACCTTAGTTTCCATTTTTTATCTGCAAAAGGAAGTTGTCGTTGTTGTTGAAATGGTGGTCGTTGTCGTCGTAATAGTGGTGGTGTTGACTTCTCGCTGAAGATTGTGATTCCTCACCAGATCTAATGATTCTTCATCAGTTTAGTTTTGTAAATCAAAATCGATTGTTTAAGAGTTGGGTGTGGTGCTATAGGTGGTGGTTTAGGTAGTGACAGAGGTGATAATAGCAGCGATGAAGATGGTGGTGGCGGAGACGAAGATGGTTCTGGTAGTGAAATGATGAAGATGTGTCTGGTTCAATTGATTCTTCTCTGAGTGAGAAATAAAGAAGAAATCTGAATCTAAGATACAAAGGTTAAAAACGGGATTATGAGAATTATTTTGTTGAACATAATTTCGGTTTTGCCATTAGGGGTATTTGTAAAGACCCATAAGGGTACTTGTGCAGGATCCAGGGATAGTAGGGGCATAAATAACATTCCCACTTAAAAGAATGAATGTACAGATATTACAAAAAGAGAAGGAAGAAAATAGAACTATTTCTCGTTTGATTCCTCTTCTTCATCATCTTCATCAGATCCTTCTACTTCTTCATCTCCATCAGATTCCTCTTCTTCACTAGCATCGCTGTCAGAGATATCCAGAGAAGGCACATTCTTGGGGATTTCTTCAAGAAGGCAAGGATATGCAGAATGAGGGATACTATTATCGTCGTAGACCATTTTAATAGTCTGATTGCGAAAAAGAGTAGCATCATTCTTAAAATTCGCAACAGTAATCTGTAGTTGCTTCTTCAACCTAGAATATTTATCATCTCGAGAAGAAAGGTTCTTTGCGAATTGCTCATTCTCAGACTCAAGTTCTTCAATTCTTTTACGAAATCTCTCTTCAGCTCCTGCGAATATGTGACAATGAATCAGCAACTTAACAACAATTTCATGAAAGACAAACAGTTAAATAGAGAAGAACAATTAACAACCTTCTCTGCCAGAAATCATATCCCTAACCAAGGTCGTATGCTCAGCTTGAAGACTAACGTTAACACCTAAATTATTTCTGGCATCATCTAGAACTTTCGCAGCCCAAGCGAATTCATCGTCATTATTTATGAGAAGAAGGGAGCGAATTTGATTCTCTCTTTCGCTAAGTATAGCATTTTTGCGGATAGATTCATCTCGTTCAATTTGAACTTCAAGAAGAGTCTTTTGGAATTTTGCTAATGCTTGAGCACCTTGTCTAGCGATGCGATCTCTGTCATCTATGAGATCACTGATTTTGGTTCTTAAAGTATTATTTTTCTCTTTAGAATTAAGATAGAGACGCTTAAATTGGTTAGCTAAGCCTAAGCTAGATCTATGATCAATTTCTAAGAGGCGAAATTTGGATTGAAGTTCATTTATAGGAAGAGACTTAATCTTGTCATTTGAAAAACTATTCAAAGAATTGTTGAGGTGATCAAGAAGGGCATTATTATCCATAGGGTCAGGGAACGAGTGAAGAAGAATGGCTTCATCAGAAAGATTATAAACGTCTGCGAAAATGGTAAATCAGATGAGGGAAGATAATGAGAGAATAAAACAAAGGAAAAAAGAAAAAAAAGTCTCATACCATAAAGTTGTTGGTTGGCACTTTGAAGACTAGATATCTTATTCTTCTGAGTGGAAGAATCAGCTTCTAATTGCTTAGTTTTCTCGCGAAGAAGTAGCAGCTTCAGTTTCAAATTCTTCATTTCTCTTGCGAAGAGTAGCAGTTTCAGTTTCAGCTTCCAATTCTTCATTTTTCTTGCGAAGTTGAAGATTCTTCTTTTCGAGGATACTGCGCCTTTTCTCAAGATCTGAGGCAACAACGAAGGAAGCTCTCCCGGACTGTAAAGGAAAGTAAAGAAATTATCAAGATATAACTTAAAATCAAAATTATGAAGAAATAAGGGAACGAAGACATACCAAGAATTTAAAACACGGTTCAAATGGACAATTTAGAAATCTAGGAGTCATCCCGATACTTAAAAAATAGCAAGGAGACCCCATGAAGAGAATCATCACCCTCTAGTAAAGGAGCGTCGCAGATAATCGCGAGATATTTGCACGTACTAGAGAGACGATCATCTCCAATCCCTTGCATGGAGTCAGAGAAGATGCTGGACAGTTGTGCCATAGAAGATTCAATTGGAAAATCCTCCTTTGCGAGAGAAGTATCAACATCATCATTATCTTCATCATCAGAGCTTTCGCTGGACTGAATCTTTCGCTTCTTTGAAGGTGGGGCAGTAGACTTCTCCCTGCGAAGAGAACCTTTACCCTTGCCTTTGGTCTTCGCAACCTTAGAACTTTCTCCTTCTTCAGCAACTTCAACAGCAACCTTCGCACACGAATGAAGATAAGAAACAGAGGCAACAATATTGTTAAAAATAATAAAGAAAAGTATTTCTTACTTCATCCGTGATCGAACGGAGTTCCGCTAGGGTACTTGCCTTAGCATTTCTTTTGTAGCTTTTTCTCAACTTGATAATCTGAAAATTTCGCAAGATTAATAGGTATAAAAAGGAGTGAAGATTATAAACTGAGCGAAATTTAGGAAGTATACCTCTTTTGATTTCTCAGGCCAGTTAAAAACCCAAGGTTGATAATTGGCGAGATTCGCAGGGAGCACATTTGAACCTGAAATATAAGGTCCTTTCAAAACTAGCGGAAAGACGCACCATCTGTCGTCTTTAAAGTGACGAGGAATATTGTTCTTGCCAAAATGCCAGTCGATATCCTGCATAAGTATTTTATCGCTGGCGACATTTTCTCTTCTCTTCAAGCGAGCACCACAGCGAGTTCTATCGTTCTTCATATTTATTACTTCATAGTTTTCGAAGAAGCTCTCTACTGTATAATTTTCAACGAATATCTCTAAGTCCTCAAATTTAGGATCCCTGACTTCTTTGGGATAAAGAGATCCCTTACCAGCACCACGGTTGGCGAACTCAAGCATTAAGCGGATACAATCCCCACTCAATTGGTAGATGGCTCGCGAGAATTTCGCATGAGCAAGAATTTCATAAAATAAGGGAAGATCAGGGTCATAGAGAGGAATGGAAAGACCGGCGAGAATCTGACCTAGCGAAATTATGATTTCTGATCATCACAATGATGATCAGAAAATAGTTTGGCAGAAAGAATGGATTTAGATTCTTGCTTGGGAATGGTGGTTAACATGAAACCTTTATCTTCGAAATCTTTCTGCACTTTGTCCAGAGAAGTTTCATATTTACGACCAACTGGAGGCATTTTCAGAGTATGGGAATGAAGATAAAATCGAAGATCAAAAGAAGTGAAAAGAAGAAGATTTACAGCAGCAGAAGCGGAAGTTACGGAGAGAGGTTAAAGAAAAGTTGCAGAGAAAATAAGAAAGAAAGTAAAAAAGAAGAAGAAAGGAATAAGAAAAGTATATATAGAGAAGGATTCTCGAAAAGATAAACACATTTAATGCGAAGAGTAGACGTGAACGGTTGAGAAATAACAGTTGAAAAAGACGTGTCAAGAAATGGATGGAGGAAGAGATACGTGTAATAAATTCGCGTAAAAAGTACGAGAATCATGTCAATACAGAAAAATATGAAAAAATGAACATCTGCGGCATTTTGAAAGTACTAGTTCTCATGACATTCTCTCCTTCGCAGAGAAGACATGAGAAGAGGCAAGATGTAGGATCAGAATATCGCAACACCAAGACCCTTGCGAAATCCATAAAAGACACATTGCGAAGATATCGCAGATGGGTAATATAAATGACACAACGGATGACGACAGCCTGAACACGAGTAAGATGTGAAGACCTAGCGAGATTTAGGAGTGTTGCGAGATTTAACATTTGAATACTTGCGAGAGTGTCGCAAGTCAGATCCGAAAATAAAGGACAACTTAGCTGTCATCCACTATGTAATGTCCTATATAAAGAGCCGAACAGGCTTGGAGAGATCTTTTTAGACAAGAGAGAAAGTTTTGAGGAGAGAGAAAGTTTAGAGTAGCAATTATATTCTTGATTTCACTTCCTTCTTGTAAAATTTCTAACTCAATTAATAAAAAGATTGATTGTTGATCTTAAATATGTGTTAAATATTATGAATTCTTGTGAGCTGTGTATTGTAGGATTTCCTGCAATTACACTAGTGATTGGTAGAACCGTGAACCCATGTATGTGATTTGGTATTTGATCAATCACATAATAGTCTTGGAATACAGGTGAACCAATTCTAAACTTGTTTGGAAGTGTGGTATAATCGATTCCAAGAATGTAAATATAAAAGAGGATTTACATAGAAAAGATGTCAACATTCTTTGAACACAAACAGTAACTCTTATCATTTATTGTTCAAAGATATTCATTAGTACTCAAGGAGATCCTGTTCCGAAATAAATTAAGAATCTTTTAATTAAGGTTATTAGTTTTTATATGCTTTAATTACCAGCAATTAAATGCATATCTCCATATAATAAAAATTAGTAATGTGCATTTACTAATTGGAGATTTTCTGTTGAGAGATTTCGGAAAATATTGGACAAAGCATTTCCTGGAATTATGAAAACCGAATGAGCATTTATTGCATATCTTGAGAATACTTTCGGTTTTGGAAATTCCTTGGTGTCCAAACATCCTTTGTCTATAAATACCCAAGTTTGCATTTCTAGCAAACTATCCTAAGAGCCAGGCAAACTTCATCTTTTTGTTGTTTCTCGTGGAGTCGTCTATCCGGAGAGGAAAGTACCCTAATTAGGCGAAATCTCTTACGACCGCTCGTTTAAAGATTTCTATGGGATCAGAAGCTCTACGAGTACCGTTGGTGGGAAACTAGATAATTGCAGTGTTATTAGTTTTTGATTTGATTTGATTGACTAACGGTTGTTGAAACTTTGATTGCACCTAGTTTGTTTATTCTTGAGAATCTTCTCTTCTGATATAAGATTCACTCAAACTAGATCGAACTTTTGACGTGATATTTAGAAATGTTTGTAGATCTAAAGACATCTTGTGATAATCCATTGTTAACAGACTCCGTTCTGTGCGTGATTGATCATAAGAGATTCAAGTGGTGTTGTGCAGGTGTTTATTGAAGATTAAAAAAGATTTGAAGATAAAGAAGATTTCTTATTTGGTTTCTCATATCTTTGTGTTGCATAAACCTTGATAGAGTTGTTACCAAATAGATTTGTTGTTCCTTTACTGTTTGGAATACGATCCAAAGGAATTGTTCCAGTGCGTGCACTCATCGAAGTCGGAAGCGCGGAGATACTAAGGAAACTGAGTGAACTAGGGTTAGTTGCTTGGTCTCAACTATACGAAGTTGGTTTAAATTTTCTTAGCGGCTTAATTCTTAGAGTATTCAATTTTGGACTTGGTCCCGGGTTTTTTTTTGCATTTGCAGTTTTCCTCGTTAACAAAATCTTGTCGTGTCTTTTAATTTTCTATTTCCGCAATTATAATTGTTTTATTATAATTAAAAGTAAAATACACAAACGTTAACTCCATACATGCTTGATAGTGATCCTATAGAGTTTGGTTAAGTCTGAACCTATTATCAAGTACCATACTTCGTTGTCGTATTGTCTCGATCTCATATCCATAGACGATCACACGAAGTGTGAAGCGATTTGTTGTATTGTCTCGACTCAGTCTATGCACAATCACTTTCGATAGAGGACTTATAGGTGGATAAATAAAAGATTATGGTGTATTTGGGTACCCTAGTCTTTTCAATTCGAATTCCCTAGAAAATACACGAATCCAGTACGTGGTTTCAATTGGATGACTTTCGTTCCCGACTGAAATGGAAAAATTCGCGAATAATACACGAAGGGTACGGTGTGTATTTTACTTTTAATTATAATAAAACAATTATAATTGCGGAAATAGAAAATTAAAAGACACGACAAGATTTTGTTCACGAGGAAACTGCAAATGCAGAAAAACCCCGGGACCTAGTCCAGAATTGAACACCACACTGTATTAAGCCGCTACAGACACTAGCTTACTATAAGTTAACTTCGTACTGGAATGTAGTTTAGCCCTAACCAATCTCACACTGATCAAGGTACAGTCGCGTTCCTTATGTCTCTAAATCCCAGTAGGACTCTACGCACTTGATTCCCCTAGCTAAGAGTTGCTACGACCCAAAGTCGAAGACTTATAGACAAATCTGTCTCACACGGAAAAGCCTATTCTTATAGATAAATCTGTTTCCCACAGAAGTACCTATGAAGTTTGTTCCGTCTTTTGATAAATCAAGGTGAATAGGAACCAATTGATACACCAGACTTATATTCCTGAAGAACAGCCAAGTAATATCAATCACCTCACAATAACTTAACTATATGGTAGTAGAACAAGTTATTGTGGAATCACAAAGAATGAGACGAAGAGCTTTGTTATTTCTTTTTATAAGTTGCCCATCGGAGATTAATCTTGAGCAAAGTTTAGAGAAGATAGTACTCAATACGATAGAAAAAGTAAGATCAGAACACACAACTACAGAGAAAATAGTTGGGTCTAGTTTCAGAATCCCAATGAAGTCTTAAAGTCCTTAACCTATAATGGTTTTAAAAAAACCTAGGCTAAAGGAGAATCGACTCTAGTACGCAACTAGTATCACACAGGAGGTGTGGGGATTAGGTTTTCCAGTTGCGAGAGTTCTCCCTTATATAGTCTTCAAATCAGGGTTTGATAGCTTTGAAACAAAGCAATGAATATTCACCGTTAGATGAAAACCTAATTTAAGATTCAAGCTAAGTTTGCTTAAAACCAAAGCAATATCTCTCCACCGTTATATGGTCTTAGCTTGTTACACACAAATGAAATATAACTACATTTAGATATGGGTAACCGTACCTAAACTTGTATATTGAGTTGGCTCAACAATAGTTAACCGAAGTTAGCCATATGAACACTTTTGTACTAACCATATTTATCTAACACTTCTAGATCACATATCATGATTAATCAAACAAGAATGATAATCAAATGAATCTAATTGTGTTACTCATAGAGTTGTTCAATTGTTTATATTCTCATAGAAGTATACAAGACACATTTGAAGCAAAACCGGATTTGATTCAAGAGATCAATTCATGAACATTTAGCCACGGTTTGCAAAGATTGCATTCATTATTATGTAAATGTATTTGTTCATGAGTATGAAATCATACTTAACCGATTTTAGAACTTAACCTCATAAGTTTGCAAACGGGCACACAACTTAAGTTCCGGACTTTGATCTTTTCCGACAGTTCGCAAACGTGTACGCATACTGTCGTTCCAGACTGAACTCAGGTGAAACAGTTTGCAAACGGGTATGCTAACTTAGTTCCCGTACTTTAACAGTTAAAACCGTTTGCATATGGGTATGCATACTTGGTTCCCGGACCTGAATCACACTTGCAATAGTTTGCATACGGGTATGCATACTGTGCTATATCCAGACAATGGTTAGTTGTTCTAAACTCCCATTTAAATCATTGAAACATCCTTAGAAGACGACAATAGATGTCTCACACAAATTATTAGCTTATAAGTAATTTTCAAGTGATCGAATGATCAATACGAAACATTCTGAGTCTACATCAAATGACTGTCTCACACAAATCATATTAGATGTTCCAAGACAATTTCCACATGATCATCTTTGACTCATTATTTAGTTTCCAACAAATAAATTGTTTCCAACTAAACTCGTCAAGTATAATGATGATAAACATAGTAAAAGCAAAATGTTTTCCAACACATATTTCGAGAAATAGATAAGCGAGTTATACTCGACTCGAAATATCAAATGTGTATAATGTTGAAGTTTATATATCTATACAACTTAGTCTCAATAAGAGATAGAATAGAATATACTTCTGAGTGATAGATGAGTTTAAGTCTCCACATACCTTTTGTTGCTGAAGTTCTTCCAAGCTCCCCTCAGTACATCTTCTTCTTTAATCGATGAACACCGTGAAGTCTTGGCTGAACTACACATTTTATCCTAATCCGAGACATAGCTATAATTAGATTAGAAATCAAGACTTATAGTTTTGACAACTAAACTTGACAAACAAGCTTGAGATAACAACGCTTGTGAGTTCGACCGAGCAGTGCTCTAACAACATGAACTCCTAACAAGAGTTTCATCTAAACAGAGAAAGTGTTTGCTTGAATCTCAAGATATCTTAGCTTGGATTCAAAGGGTAAGACTTTATAGACTTAACTTGAGGACCATGTACAGTAATCATCGCGATAGTTTCGTAATGTGTATTAAATTTGATCTGTTATGTAGTTTTTTTTTTTTTTTTTTTAATTTCAAGGTCTTTTTCTTCTGCTATAAGGCCATTCAAGAACTATTGATCAACTACTATAATACCGATTGCGTAATAATGCTTATTTATCGAAATCCCCAAATTTGAGGATTCCATAAAATTTAACTAAGAGTTATTCTAAAATTGATATCCTTGTGAGATAGATTTGATTAGGTATCTGTATATGGTGAAATTTGGATACGGGCAAAAGTGTCATTTGAAGACCATAGATAAAACTCAACTCTCACGTGAGAGATTAAACCCTTGGTAATCAAGGCACCCATATCAACAATTTCTAGTATAGTACCCGCGAGACACTACTGGTCGTGATGCCGTGATTCCTAGCACACATCCTCGATGAGATACTGCTGATCACGTAGGTTCTGTAGAGCGTAAAACGTCCCCGATAGACTTACGGAAAAGAACATACACAATTCCAGCATATCTTCGCGAGATGCAACTGATTATGATGCCATGACTCCTAGTATACATCCCCGCGAGATACTGCTAGTCATGTAGGCTCTGTAGATGCGTAAAAATGTCCCCGCGAGATATTATTGGTCATGTAGGCTCTGTAGATGCGTAAAAATGTCCCCGGAGGACTTATGACCTAGAGCAGAGACATATGTGTCTCATGTAAGCACGACTCACCCTATTTGAGATCAAGGACTCATTCCTAGTACATCATCGCGACATACATTGGTCACGTATGCTCTAGGCTCTGACTCGACTTACTAAGGTTTTCGAATAATTCATAGGACATCCCCGCGAGATACGTTGGTTATTCTTCCTATGGTCCCTTTCGAAAGACTCATAGAACATCCTTTCGAGATACATTGGTCTTGTTGGCCCCATCGTATGGACACACAGTTGATTCATAGCACATGTCTGCAAGATACGCTGGTCAAAGACTAGTGATCCAAAGTCTCGTAGAGACACTAATCGGGCGTACAAAGCCCTTTCTCTCTCATCAGGACGAGTCCCAGCTTACCACACAGAGATTCAGATCCGTCAAGAAAATCTTCGTAGAGATTTGGATCCTTCTGCAAAATCTCGGAGAGAGAGATTCACATCTCTCCGCAAAATCCCGGAGAGATTCACATCTCTTTGCAAAATATCGGAGAGATTCATATTTGTCCACAAACTCTCAAAGAGTTCAAATCTCTCGGGAAATCTCCGATAGGGCTGAATATTCCCCATGATAGGCACGAGCCTCATGTAGGAATCGAATCTCCTTTTCAGTTATAAATAAGAATTCAGCTATAAATAAGTCATCTATTTCTCCAAGATAATACACAACTTTCTCATAAAACTCTCAGAGCAATTCTTATTCAAACCCTAGAATTCTCTGATCACTCTCTTAATCCGTTTCCTCCCTAAGACCAGCCCAAAGCCTCCATCCATGTGACTGAAGCATCCTTTGAACATCTATTGTGCGTGGTTTAGGCGAAGACTGTTCATACTCAACATCCCGTAACTCACTTTCAGAAACCGTAGAATCCCACTTCTAGCCTCTCACCGATTTTAGGTAACTACATTTTGGCGACTACGGTGGGAGGTTGTTCACTCAGTTACAGATTTCAATCATGGTCACTATTAGGAAGGAAGTTAATTCCACCAATCTAGACACAAAAACGTTTCATTGATTCAGTTTCTGTAAATCCATTACAGACTTAGTCGAGAGAGTTACCCTACCAACCCTTTATCTCTTTAGAGTTAGACCTTAGTGAATAGGTTAGTGCATCCCAGATCACCTGGATCTATTCCTGCATAATAAAACTTCCCATTAACCTACTTTCACAAAAACCTACTACCAACCCTAAAAACGTTGGCTAAAGACATGAGAACTACCAGAGACCCAACAAAATCTTGAAAAATCTCAAGTCGACATACAGACTTATCTGAAAACGCATTTAAAGTCACCAGTAGGGATAAATCCAATAAATCTACATCGAGTACATGTTCCCTAGAGAAGGAATACTAAAACTATTGGGAATAGCACGGATGGGATCCAGTCTGTCCTTAATCGGCCTCACCGGAGAAGATGTAGCTCATTAAGAACGCGACAGAGTAAAGGAGCAACCATCCAGCTGACCCCATCTCTCTCCAGGACCAGGTGATGATCCAAACTTGGATATTCTGACAAATATTTGCTCCAAAATTCTTTTAGGTCAAGGGCCCTCAATCTGATCACAGGGGACTCGGGAAGTTTACTTCACTTTACTATTTTACTTATAACTCTTTCATTCTGTATCAGATTGACCTAGTTCTTTTTCTGTCGGATTTATTTTTTCGTCGTCTACATGACAAACTTAGTGAGCACTTGGAAAGGTTCCAAAAAATTCGTGATCTAGAAAAAAGCGTTGCAGAGCCACATAAGGTCATAAATCGCCAGCTGAGATGCATCTTGTCGTTTTCCTGTTTCAGAGGATCATGACCAAAACGCGATAAAGTATAAGATGAGACTAGCTTATAAGATATTGCTCGGCCAAATCTCATACTTATCTGTAGATTCAAAGCCGTCGGTCGATATGCTATCTCAACATCCGTCCCGTCAGAAAGAAGAGGAGTCCTAGTAATTGTACGACTAAATCTCGATGAGCCTCCAGCTACACCAACGATTATCCAGTATCATTCTCTGATAGGACCTCAATTCTCCCAAGACAGAGAAGGAGAATATCTGCGCATCCGAACCTATCAAGGGAAAACAAATCCGTTGTGATACTCGTGAGGTCAACTGTTTAGATAAAGAATCCACTAATCGATGTATAACCATAACTACCACTGAAGTAAACAGGGAAAGAAACCGAGTTCGTAGATCCAGGCCACACGCTACTTATCCGAATGCCTACTTGCAGTTCCCTCAGTCAAAGCGTCATCTCTTAAAAAGATTTGCTCGATAGGCTATCCCATGATTCAGAGTCAGAGTCAGACGCAATGAGCGAAGGACAAGATATGACGATCACATACAATTTCCTCATGTCAAAACACGACTCCTCCACGTGAAGAATTACCTAGAGGATTCCCGGATAACTCTCCCATCAATAAAGCAAACAAAAATCGATTGCGCAGTTAGATCTGAGTGTATCCATTACCCTACTGGTACCAGAAGGCATATACTACTCTCAAGTTCGGTTGAGCATCCTCCCGAAAGAAGAATAAATCTCAACGGATAGTTTTGCTACAGAAGTTCACATGAATCCCTATCAAGACACCTAGTAGAGGCGGACTTGTCCACAAAGACACATGCGACGGTATCTTGACATGAATCTCCACAGATGTCTCCAACCCACATATTATCGCTTCCCTTCCTTGAAGACTCAATATCGTACAAGGGTCTTACTTCATTTTCCAAGCGTCCCGAGTCAATGGGAATCCTTAGTCTTATATCAAACTGGGGACTAACGAAGAATCGTGTGTCACACACCTTCATGGACAACATGATGTGGCCCAGACATCCAGTTTTCAAATAACAGATTTAGAAACGATCAGCGCAAGAGTCTCAAAGATCTGGACACATCAAGACCATTCAACTCCTCAAACCCACATCACAACATGTTAGTACTTAGGATTAGGTGACTAGAGATCGGCCTTCAAAATCGTGAAGGGGACTTATCCGTGACTCGAGAAATATCGCATCTCTCTCCGGTCTTGTCGAATTCTCCTCCATCAGAATCTTCTCTGTACTCAACAATTGATGCTATGTCCGTATCCTGATAGAAGATAAGATGTTTAAGGGTTTGATACGCGTGCAACATGACTATATCAAATAAAAGAAGAATTTAAATTATCTCTCGATAATAAACGCATGCAGGAGAAAAACTAGGGTTCGTAATCGGTTTGAAGAGGAGTCTATAGTTTCCACTCTACTCAGACGCAACTCATTCTTTAGTCACATAACTCGACGAACTGATACAAATGGGTAGAGAATTCGACAACGCGCCATTGATAAAATATATCTGTCTATGTCTCTCCTACCACGTGTTAAAAGGGAATGATGTTTCGAAATATGGTCCAATGGATATCATCAAAACACTTGAAGGAATTATTGTTGAAAATCTCTGAATTCCCGAGTTTAACTTCACGTGGATTTATCACCGGAAAAACAAGATCCAAATCCTAATTTTACTATATTAGATGCAAGGCAGGTCTTTTCTGTTCGATAGTTGGTGTCAACCACTGAAATCGGACAACAAACAAATTTTCTACAGCCTCCGGAGTGAAGGCCACGCAAGGGAGGAATTTCTACTACGAATTTAACTTAGGGTTTTTCACCTACTCGCATACCCGACAGAGCAATCTAGGGTTTGCATCAAGTTCTAACTCACGAGGGTCCCATTCCTTTACCAGATGCATACGGGAAAGGTTCGAAGAGAGAAATTATCAACTGAAAAAAATCATCTGACAGAGCCCCCTAGAGAAAATCTCTTGATTCATGTTTAGCTGCTTCACTTTGGCCTTCGCATCTCGAACCGCCTGCTTAGCATGTTCCCGTTCTTCATCTATCATACATACCTCCAGATTAAGAACCTGTCCGTACTTAACTCACTCAGACGGACCTGGGAAAATTGAGTCATTCTCGCAACCACCTCATATTGAAGCGAAGATTCTCACGGTGATCATAAAGTTTCCAAGATTTACGAATCAAGGTCATTCATAACAACAGGGGACTACCTTACACTCAATCCCCTGTTAAATATAAGCTCAATCGTTTTGTCTTCAACATGGGTCATCTGAAAAGTATCTGGGAGATCTACAAACAAAGAAAATATCAAACAAGGCTACGTGAGTTAAAATCAAGGGAGCAACAACACACGACTAGGTTTTGCTCTATATGAGGACTGGCCTTCCTGCTGAAACCTTGTCCTCATAAAATCCTTTAAAGTTTTGTCCTCTCCTAATCCCTTTAAGCTTAACCTCATGCCTAGAGTCGTATCCTTATCGATAAATTCATGTCACATCTCATGGGACACTCGCGGATTTGTTTGGGTCCACAATTTCACAAAGGATCAAGGAAAAATACGCTTTCTTCACAACAAAGGCTACAAACATAAAATCAAAGGATGGGCATGTCTCTGACCCGGAGAGGAAAAAATCACGACCTATTTTAATCTAAGGAAGAGTAATTAAGCCATAATACTCCAAGGATCATGCTTTAGGCGTTGGAACATGCTAGGATTCCAAGGAACGCAAGGATTTCTCTCGCAAATAAGGTTTTTGTACACTCCAGCTGGAAAACATGTTAACTGATGATAATCAATAAGTAATTTGGGGGCACTTTATAAAGAAAATATGTTCCCCTATGTTTTATCAACAACATGCCAAAATGGAGCCTCAAACGGTCAAACGATCAAGGAGATGTGGTCCCGACATCAAAGTAAGTGCAATCTGAAAAACTCCTGAAATTTTATACGGGATTTCTGAAGACAACTGTATACACGGATTTGATTAGCCAAACAAACTCAGAATCAAGTAATTCTTTTCGCATTAGAAAGATTATCCTCTTATATTTCAAATTTGGGGCTGGGAAATCAAATCAGAATCCGTATGAAGAGTTTACAACCATTATACGCAAGTCTCCCAAAACTGAAGTTTTTTGACAAACACCCAAATGAAGATTCCTAATACAAACAAGGAATCCATTAAGTACAAGGAATTTGAGCCAAAAGAGGAAATTAGAGGAGTTTGCATCAAATAAGGAAACTAAGGTTTTTTTCTTCCTTCTAAAATTACTCCAATCCGTAATCAAGCTCTTACCATGCGTGAGAATGCCCTACTAGGCCATTGGGACGTCACTTATTCTCTCGGAATATTTTCAGAGGGACCAAAGTCGAAGAGAATTAGGGTTTTGACGAAAATAGCCCTAATATCAAGAATTTGACGAAAAAGGGATTTATTCTAAAAGAGAGGGGGCCGAGCCTCTCCCCATTCTATTGGACGGTTATCCACACCTCTCTCATACCCTTTTATCTCATCACTCTTCAACAAAAACGAGCTCATAAGGGATTTTGACCAAAATACCCTTATTTCGCAATTTTGAGTATTTTTAAAGAAGAAAGCCTTAATACAGCCAGAGACCGACCAAGTTCTCATCTACTCATTCCAAAGGACTCACGCGTGAATATTGAGTTCTCTAAGTGTTCGAAGAAGAACGGGATTGAAACAGAATCCAGAAAAGCAGAGTTTCAGAAAAAATAAAAGGAATTTAGCTCAAACAGGGAAGTTCGAGTTCATAATTTTTAAAACAGACCATACATGCGCCTATCTCCCTTTCTCAAGCCGTGACCATGCCTAAGGAATCTCACGAAGTCTTTCATGTTAGAAAAAAATCAGGCTCATATTGGTTTTTGATGAAAATACCATTGGTTTTAAAGATAGGTATTTTCTCTCGGAAAAGGGGTGTTTCATTAGTATAAGGGATTGAACGAGCTCTCTTCATACAAGGTGCTAACCCATCAGGACATATGCACTCCTACCAAGCCTTGTCAAGTCTCTCCAGAGTATCTGACGGAGTTAGACACAAACAAAAGAAGAATTAGGGTTTTAGTGTAATACAAGTCGATCTCAGAATTCGTATGAGGTAAAGACTTTATAATTCAGAAAGGAGTATCTCTTTTCTCTCATGGCTCTTCACCAACATCAAGGCCATAAAGAAGTCGTCCAAATTCGTCTCTTCCCCAAAATACTCGCCTGTATAACTCGGAAGCTCAAGGATGCACAAAGAGATGAAATTAGGTTTTGTCCAAGTAAATCCTAATATGCAAACCCCATTCGACCAAGATGTAAATTTCATATTTGCAAGGCTTCATTATCATTCCAATGACACTTCCCAACGCAAACGCCTGGAAGGATTCAAATTTCATATTCAACTTCAAGTTCAGAGCCAGAACGAATGAAGACTAAGCATCAATCTGGGACTCTGCAAGTCTCAAATAACGAGTGGATTGTTATTTCCTATCTGAATGATTTGTCATCATCTATATATTCATCATAGAACAATCAAGGTTCTACTCTGAGTAGGGGACTTAATGTAGATGATGAAATTTGGATAAGGGCAAAAGTGTCATTTCAAGACCATAGATAAAACTCAACTCTCACGTGACATATTAATCCCTTGTTACTCAAGGCACCCATAGCCACGATTTATAGTATACATCCCGCGAGACACTATTGGTCGTCATGCAGTGATTCCTAATGCACATTCTCGACGAGATATTGCTGATCACCTAGGTTATATAGAGCGTAAAACGTCCCCGGCAGACTTATGAACCAGAACAGCCATAATTCCAGCATGTCTTCGCGAGACGCAGTTAATTGTGATGCCATGACTCCTAGTATACATCCTCGCGAGATACTGCTGGGTACATGCGTAAAAATGTCCCCGGCGGACTTATGACCCAGAGCGGAGACGTATGTGTCTCCTGTATGCACGACTCACCCTATTTGAGATCAAGGACTGATTCCTAGTACATCATCGCGATATACACTGGTCATGTCCGCTCTAGGCTCTGACTCGACTTACTGAGGTTTCCGAATAATTCCTAGGACATCCCCGCGAGATACGATGGTTATTCTGCCTCCAGTCCCTTTCGACAGACTCCTAGAACATCCTTTCGAGATACACCGGTCTTGTTGGCCCCAATGTATGGACACACAGTTGATTCCTAGCACATCTCTGTAAGATACGCTGGTCAAAGAAAAGTGATCCAAAGTCTCATAGAGACATTAATCGGGCGTACAAAGCCCTTTCTCTCTCTTCAGGACGAGTCCCAGCTGACCATAGAGAGATTCGGATCCGTCAAGAAAATCTTTGTAGAGATTTGGATCCGTATGCAAAATCTCGGAGAGATTCACATATCTCTGCAAAATCTCGGAGAGATTCACATCTCTCCTCAAAAACCCGTAGTGATTCACATCTCTCCTCAAAATCCCGGAAAGATTCATATCTCTCCACAAACTCTCAGGGAGATTCAAATCTCTCATGAAATCTTAGACAAGGCTGAATATTCCCCATGATAGGCACGAGCCTCATGTAGGAATCGAGTCTTTTTTTCAGACTCTCCACACGAATTCTGAGGCATCCCATGCTTTTTCACGTGACTCATCCTAGTCATTCTTACAAATCGGAGAATATCTCTCTATCTTGGCCAACTCAGCTAAAGAGAATATTTCTCTCTCTCAATACATCATTACAAAGGCTGACTCAACTTCACAAAAATTGGGGGATATCAATTAGGGTTTTGGTCTGGTGGTCTACGACAAGTGTGAGAAATACCCGACCTATTTCTCACCGCAGAAGAGAGCAAAGGCGGTGGAATAATGAGATAAACTTAACCTAGTTTATCCATATATATTCCTGAAGAGACGGGAGAAGTGCTCCGCATGGCACGACAAGCAATCCCTATCTTCACCGTCCTAAGATTAAAGAATTCAGCTATAAATTGGTCATCTATTTCTCCAATCTAACACACAACTTTCTCATAAAACTCTTAGAGCAATTCTTCTTCAAACCCTAGAATTCTATGATCTCTCTCTTCATCTGCTTCCCTCTCTAAGACAAGCCCTAAGCCTCAGTCCTTGTGACTGAAGCAGCCTTTGAACGACCAATGTACGTGGTTTAGGCGAAGATTGTTCGTGATCAACTTCCCGTAACTCACATTCAGAAACCGTAGAATCCCACTTATAACCTCTCATCGATTTTAGGTAACTACAGTATCCGTATAAGTTTTAAAATGTGGAAACCCTAATCTTTGATGCAGATCATTATAAGTCCAAGAGAGATTTATATTACCTTGATCTAATATCTAAATGAAAATCGATAAGCCTCATTTTAGAGGCAGGGTAATGCTAGTCTTTAAGAAGGACTTTGGAGCAAATCCTGGGCCTATAAAGGACGTCATCTAGGAGAATCAATTGCATAAGTTCTTGCAAGAGCTAAGAGACGTACGAGCACATCCAGAGTTGTACTATCCTTTTAAGGGGGTCTAGACAAAACACCAAAATTAGAGCTATAAAAAGTAACTGTTGATGGTGGTTTTTAGTTCAGGGTCAAAATCGTGAAATCTTGTATTTAATGCGTTGTCATCCTGCAAAGGAGTAAATGCCATTTAAAAAAAAGTAATGAGTGTTTAAGCCTCTTTACTTATACATGTATCGAGTAATTCGATATATTTATGAAATTTATCAGAATGGTGCATCAATCCCAGATATCTTATAAATTTCAACATATCGCTTTAGTTATTAATGCATGACTCGCCTAGTATTTTCCATGCTATGTTCTCAGCCGAACTCTCATTATTGACATCACATGACGATGAAGATTTCACTATCAGCAGAGTAGCATGAATCTCCCGAAGTGCCAATATTGAGATCTGCATGAAAATACCCACACGGGCTACATCACTCTCTAACAAAGAGATCAATGCGTTCACACACTTTTAAAGTTAATGTGATTGAACAAATATTTATTCTTAAAGAAAATCTAGACTGTTAATGTAAGTCTCAGAAATGATCATGGCCACACAACTTGGCTGCACGATTTAACAAGCATAGCTTACTCCAAACAGAATTAGGCAACCACCGCAGTGACCACTGGCGGGCCCACTAGTGCCCTAGCTGATCGAGTCCCACTCTCTTAGCCACGAAGTGCTTTGAACGCTGATGCCAAATATGGGCGATCGCGTTGTATAAGAATAGCTCGAACGAGCTAAGACCGTAAAAAATGGTCTCAAAAGCTATCATGCCCGTCCAACTTCACCGGCCTAGTTGGACGGCTTTGATCGCACTCCAAACGACCAAGGAAGTATCAATGTGTTCACCACCGGCCCAATAGTATCCTCTACCGATCAACTTTCTCATGAGAAGTTAACAATACACCAAATCGATCGATTGAACTAGGGTGGACGCGACTGCTTTAAAGCCCTAATCGGTGTTTGCAACAACGCATTACTGCCGCAAATCAATCACGACCGTCCATCTTCGTCAGCCTAGTTGGACGGCCCAGATCCAATTTTAGACAACCAACAAGATGCTAACGTGTTTACCGTCGACCCAACTCCATTGTTGGTTGATCGACTTGCTCATAGCAAGCTTGGAACACATAGAATCGTTCACCCAAAGTAGGGTGAACGCGCAACTTTGAAACCCTAAATTGGCAATTACGGTTGTATGTTACTGCCGCAAATCGATCTCGACCACTCCTCTTCGCCAGCTGATTTGAGTGGCTTAGATTTAATCTTAAACGGCCCCTAAGATGTCAAAGTGATCACTGTGAACCCACCTTTACACGTGATTGACCGGCCTACGCAAACTAGGGCTCAATGCCTCAAAACGCTCGCTCAAAAGGGAGTTGGCCGATCGGCCCCAAAACCCTAAAATTGCGTCAAACGGCATTGAACAACTGCCGCAAATCGATCACGACCATCCAAATTCGCCAGCCTAGTTGGATGTTATAGATCTATTTTCAGAGAACAAGCATAGCAACATTGTGAAGACCGGCTATCCTTCTTCTACATGAGGCGATCGGCCAAGTAATGGCGTGTACCTAGAGCCACCAAACGATCACCCAAATGTGGTCGATCATGCTTCCTCTTTTAAGACTCTTATCCGCGACTTATTCAATCAAGCTCAAAAAAAATGATGCTTCATACACATCGATTAATTTAAGCTGCTTTACATGCGTCGAATACATACATATTTTATTTTGGCCTCATAAAAAACTTAGTTGTTTCACCTAATAGCACCATGCTATTCTCCGTGGGTCCCACAACCCACTTATTCGAGACATCAAACATGTTACAAACTGGGGGATGCTTACTGGGGTATTGGTCTGGCGGTTTACAGCGTGCGGCGTGCAACGCGCCCATTACGAGAACGTGTTAGGAGGCATGGACGGTTAACGATGATTAGGGAAGTGGGCCAAGGCGTGATCGTGTGACAATCACTTACACGACCCCACTACTCCATCACTCAACTTCCTACACTTCCTACGAGATGAAGATTGCGCTCAAATGACTTGTATAAATAGGTTCTTCAACCTATCTTCAAAGAACAGAAAAAACCAAGTTGTTGTTAACACCGTATCCAGAAACACCAAAAACTGATAGCTTACATTGTGCGAGCCAATTCAACATTCTGATACAAGTCATAAACAACCAACACCTTCACAATCTCAAACACCTTCTCTGCTTCCCTCCCAAAGATCAACCCTTCTCCTTCACCTTGTGACCGAATTGAATCTGGAACGGCCATTTCTTGGTTTAGGCCAGAGTCTTACAGATTGATTTCTCGAACCTAAAGCATTCCCGTGCAGTGCATTTGTTTAGGATTTGAATTTGTTTCTCATCAACACACCCCAAATTACCAAAAATAGCAGAATCAGTTTTTACCCATGAATAACTGGCGACCACAGTGGGAGATTAATCTCTCGGTTGCAAGATCAAATCTCAATTTCATTTCAATTTTCTCAAAATTCAAAATGGTGGATCTTAGGTCTGGATCGGCGACCAATTCCGACGGAACTAGCACTGACAACACTCTTGGTGTTGATGTCTCTGTTAGTGGCATACAGCCTGTCAATACGTTCAATGCATCTCGTGGAACTACGTCCTCTACCACCAACACCAGCGGAGCAAGAGATATTCCCTCGGTAACACCTCCCATCACCAGAGCCAGAGCAGCCGCAAATCTCAACATTTCTTCAAGTGTAACGCCTCCAGTCGTCACCAAAAAAGTTGTTACTCCCCCGTCAGGATGAGGAGCTGGAGGTATCGGAGGAAGCCAACCCCCAATTACCATTGTCGATTTGCTGGAAAGGCAAGAAGTTCTCACTAAGGCTCAGACAACATGGCTTCGACTCAGAAACACTTTCCTCAAGAAATTAACAGAACGATTGCCACAAGAGTCACGACAACCCCTGGAACCAACAAGGAGTACCTTCAACATGCCTGGCCCGAGTGCTTCAGCAGGACGTGCCTACCTAGATGAAGAAGCCCGTATTGCTCCTGAACGCCCATGGGAAAGGAACCAGCCATCCAACTCCATCACTCGTGATGATCTGGAACAACTTCTCCAAAATCGAGGCAAGGAAAACCCGGTGGACCTGCACCAGCACCAACCTCCATATCCTCCTGATATGCAGAGAATTCCTCTACCGAGAGGATATTCTACTCCTCAGTTTTCCCTTTATGATGGTACTAATAACGCTCGTGAACACATCTCTCGTTTTCTGGAATCTTTGGAAGAACATGAATACAATCACGTCCTCCGCTTGAAAGAATTCTCGAAGTCACTTACCGGAAGAGCATACACCTGGTACAACAACATCGCGCCAAACAAAGATATCAAGGCGGGTGTGAGATGGTCACCGCCTTTTACAAAAAGTATTTCTTTGTATCCGAACAAATCACTTTCTCGGACTTGGGAAGAATGTTTCAGTGAAACAACGAGCATCCGAACGATTACGTCAAGAGATTCAGAATTCAAGCTTTGGATTGTCACGATCCAAACGTGACCGAACAACAATTGGTAGAGTCATGCATTAAGGGTATGGTTCCCATCTATCGTGCTTTACTGGAAAACTTGCGCTTCCAGACATTCTCTGAACTTCATGAAGCTACTAAGCGATCGGCTACGACCGCACCAGCACTCTTAGAAAGAACCAGACCGTCCGGGGGTGAAGATGCACGCGAAACTCAAGGGAATAGACGTCTTATCAACAAGCAATACAACACTGGTCCTTCGGTAAGTGTGGTAAGCGAAGGAGGGAAAAGGAAAGCTCCAGCAACAGAGCAACAACCCAAATGCGCAGCGCCAGCGCAGATAACCCCATCCCGGAATGCCACGGCTAAAACTCCTGAAGTTGGGGATGCTCCAGACTTCCCATTTCCAATAGACGAAGTCAATGAACTACTGGAAGCATGGATTCAAGATGTTGCAATCAAGCTACCTCCTCTTAGGCGTCCACCAACGGAAGAAGAAATGGCGAATCCCAAATATTGTCGTTATCATAGGTTCGTCAATCACCCAACCAGCGACTGCAACAAGTTGAAGCGCATTTTGAAAGAGAAGGTGGATACAGGAGAACTTCAACTTGGAAACGAAGGAGTCAACAGAGACCCCCTTCATGTCAGGAGTTGCATGATTTTTGGGAACTCTATTCACAAGATTGTGCAGTCTATGATAGAACGGTTGTGTGAAATTCTGTATTTCTTTAAGGCACAGCGTCAAGACATGTTTGGGGCTCTTAACCGTGTCGTATCGGGAAAGCGTCTGTTTCCAGTTAAGGAAGTTTCTCCTGATCCTCAATCCTTCCTAGGAAACGCGAGATGTAACTGGGGACTCCTAACCGTCGCTCGCTTGAAGGATGTTGAATTCGACAACGTGCTGATTGATGTAGCATCTGATTTCAACATCGTCACCGTCAAGGCCCTGAAAGCCACAAAGATCTCAAAGCAATACGTTGTTCATTTCCCAACCACAATTAAAAATTATGATAGAGAGTCCAGAGACACTTGTGGGTACACCGACCTCGAGATCAAGATAGGAGACGCTCTGACATGAGGTAAGTTTCATATTGTGAAAGATTACCCGAACTATGATATGATTCTAGGGCGCTCATGGGTGCACGACAACAAATCAAAGTTAGGAGTGTGTCCTTTGCCAGTGTCTATACCTGAGAGGATCTCCAACAAGCCATCCAATCCCGAGACTATTTGCTGCCATGTCAATCACTCACAAATGTGACGCAATTACCTGGAGAGAGCCCGTCAGCATACGTTGGAAGATTCCGAACCCAAGTAAGTCTCATCGAACAACCCTTTTTGCAACCAGTCACTCCTCCTTCTGATAAGTCTCGGGGACTCGCTCCAATCAACAACCCAGCCATCACTAGGAGATGTGAACGGGACGCTGGTCCTTTCAAACGCTTTGTCAAAAGTTTAGAAGTTGTCTCAATTAAAGATGACAAGCCCAAGGACCAAGTAGTTGTGCAACGCCCAAACCCATTTCAAATTGGAGATCTGGTAACAAAGGCGATCGCATTTCAAGTTGGGGATGTGACAGTGAAAATGACCACTCAGTCTGATTCACCTACGGAAAAGGAAGATAAGCCATACCTGGTGGCAGATGTTATCTTAGGCGGTTACTGCAAGCTCATCAATGCTGACAAACTGGAAGACGTGACGATTCACTCACGATGGCTCAAACCCCACAATACCTAAAAACGTTGTGCTACCATCTCCTACAACGTTATCCATACTTAAAATGTTGTGCTACCTTCTTCTCCAGCGTTCACTTTAGTATTTCTCCCAGTAATTTTCTTTTTCATGCAGTATTTGTAATTCCTCCAAAATGATTGCACTGCTTGCATTCATAATTACGGTTTCAATTTGTCAATTAATCAACGTATTATTTCCTTTTAGAAATCTCTTTACTCCTGAATCATGACACAAAGTCTTGAACAAACCTAAAACTCTCATTACCCATCAGTTCAAACCAGAGAGACAAAACCCTAAAAGAAACATCTCATATCTTTCGAGAAACATTGAAGGAATACGCGTAGGAAGAAAAGAAGCAGAGGAATTGTAATTATTAGGGCAAACGCTTCAAAGAGCAGTCTACTCCAACAATCAAGCAACTCCTCAATCACTACATGATTAGGCAGATTGCAACATAATTGGAAGGCAGGCAGGTTCGTGATCAATCTCTGATTTTCATCATCGAATCCCCTTCGTTATTTTTTAGGTTTATATGCGATCATCATAAGGGCAAGTGCGCGTTCACATGAGAACGCATCATTAAATATCATGGAGAGGTTCTATCACAACCTTACTGGAGAAACACCACAACTAGCGTTCCCGGATATCAAAGAGAAAATCATTAGAGTAAAACCAGGCTCAACCACAAAACTACTGAGAATACGAGAAGGAAATGTCTACAAAACCATTGAAAGTGCTCAACTACAAATGAAAGCAACAAAGGGAAACTTTAGACATTGGAAGTATCGACGGTGTCTTCACTGGCACTGTCATTGGAAGCTGCTTCAACATTTTCATCACAAGCCACTATTGTGTTCTCTTGGAAGCCACATCGACTTCCCATTTTAATGTCGCTTCGATGACACCCTCAACATCCGCTTCAATATTCCCTCCAGGAGATGCGCCGACCTTGGAAGCCGCTTCAACATCTTCATCCTTGGAAGCCGCTTCAACATCCTCTTCAGATGCCGCTACCATGATCTCCTCAGTAGACACTTCAGTGTTTCCTCCGGTGATTGCTTCAATACCCTCCACGGAATCTACTTTGACCTCTCCCTCAGGATCTTCCCCAACATCCTTCTGAGGATACTCTGGTTCGTCCATGTCAGAATCGAGGATGATGACTCCGTTACAGACAGGGTAATCATACTTGTTTTCACCGGAAGGCCGTTGATGCTTGATCCTTCGCCGCTTAGCCGAGCTGAAAACCTTTCAGCTCTCGCACTTGGCAGCTGAGACGCTTCGTCGCGCCTCCATTCTTCCTCCATGCCGACCGAAGTCAAGAAATCCTGAACACACTCCCGAACGAAACGTAGTTGCAGAATAGACATACCCTGTATGGCACGATCAGCTTCACGAAATTGAGGATCTATTTTGGCCTCCTCGAACGCGCTAGCCTCAGGTTTGTCGACTTCGAAGCTCTTCTCTGGAGAAGTAAAAGAGTAATCATCACTAGCAGTTCCCATCATACACTGCAAAAAGGGACGTTATGATCATACCGACAGCTGGTAAATAAAATCGTTATTATCAATCAAAATCTGTACAATGAACAAAGAGCAATACCTGGAACGAGGAAAATAAGCAATCGTGTGATGAGAAAAGGCTCCGGTGTTTTCTTTATATTCCACAAATCAGCAAGATCCTGGGAAGAAAAGGAGTCTCTACTTGCCGTGTATAAAGGCTCCGGATACGGGATAACAAGCAAGTAGATACTTATGTATCTGATGATAACCGACGTGCGAAGGAAACATGCCCTACTCAAGAACCGAGCCAGCCTCTATCCTGGTAATGTGCATCGACCTTGTCTTGTGAATTTCTTTGTCTGTCACCATCTAGTGCTTACCCCGCAACAATGTCACCGTTACGTGCTAAGCAGGGGACTTAATGTTGACGGTGGTTTTAGTTCAGGGTCAAAATCGTAAAATCCTGTATTTAATGCGATGTCATCCTGTAAAGGAGTAAATGCCATTTTAAAAAAAGTAATGAGTGTTTAAGCCTCTTTACTTATACATGTATCGATTAATTCGATATATTTATGAAATTTATCAGAATGGTGCATCAATCCCAGATATCTTATAAATTTCAACCTATCGCGTTAGTTATTAATGCATGACTCGCTTAGTATTTTCCATGCTATGTTCTCAGCTGAACTCTAATTATTGACATGACATGACGATGAAGTGTTCACTCTCAGCAGAGTAGCATGAATCTTCCGAAGTGCCAGTATTGAGATCTGCATGAAAATACCCACACGGGCTACATCACTCTCTAACAAAGAGATCAATGCGTTCACACACTTTTAAAGTTAATGTGATTGAACAAATATTTATTCTTAAAGAAAATCTAGACTGTTAATGTCAGTCTCAGAAACGATCACGGCCACACAACTTGGCCGCACGATTGAACAAGCATAGCTTACTCCTAACAGAATTAGGCAACCACCGCGGTGACCACCGGCGGGCCCACTAGTGCCCTAGCTGATCGAGTCCCACTCTCTTAGCCAAGAAATGCTTTGAACGCCGATCCCAAATATGGGCGATCGCGCTGTATAAGAATAGCTCGAACGAGCTAAGACCGTAAAAAAACGTCACAAAAGCTATCATGCCCGTCCAACTTCACTGGCCTAGTTGGATGGCTTTGACCGCACTCCAAACGACCAAGGAAGTATCAATGCGTTCGCCACCGGCCCAATAGTATCCTCTACCGATCGACTTGCTCCTGAGAAGTTAATAATACACCAAATCGATCGATTGAACTAGGGTGGACGCTTTAAAGCCCTAATCGGTGTTTGCGACAACGCATTACTGCCGCAAATCAATCACGGCCGTCCATCTTCGTCATCCTAGTTGGACGGCCCAGATCCAATTTTAGACAACCAACAAGATGCTAACGTGTTTACCGTCGACCCAACTCCATTATTGGTTGATCGACTTGCTCATAGCAAGCTTGGAACACATAGAATCGTTACCCAAAGTAGGGTGAACGCGCAACTTTGAAACCCTAAATTGGCGATTACGTCTGTATGTTACTGCCGCAAATCGATCTCGACCACTCCTCTTCGCCAGCCGATTTGAGTGGCTTAGATTTAATCTTAAACGGCCCCTAAGATGTCAACGTGATCACTGTGAACCCACTTTTACACGTGATTGACCGGCCTACGCAAACTAGGGCTCAATGCCTCAAAACGCTCGCTCAAAAGGGAGTTGGCTGATCGGCCCCAAAACCCTAAAATTGCGTCAAACGGCGTTGAACAACTGCCGCAAATCGATCACGACCATCCAACTTCGCCAGCCTAGTTGGATGGTATAGATCTATTTTTAGAGAACAAGCAAAGCAACATTGTGAAGACCGGCTATCCTTCTTCTACATGAGGCGATCGGCCAAGTAATGGCGTGTACCTAGAGACACCAAATGATCACCCAAAGGTGGTCGATCATGCTTCCTCTTTTAAGACGCTTATCCGCGACTTATTCAATCAAGATCAAAAACAATGATGCTTCATACACATCGATTAATTTAAGTTGCTTTACATGCGTCGAATACATACATATTTTATTTTGGCCTCATAAACAACTTAGTTGTTTCACCTAATAGCACCATGCTATTCTCCGTGGGTCCCACGACCCACTTATTCGAGAAATCAAACATGTCACAAACTGGGGGATGCTTACTGGGGTATTGGTATGGCGGTTTACAACGTGCGGTGTGCAACGCGCCCATTGGAACGTGTTAGGAGGCATGGTGATTAACGATGATTAATCAGGCGTGATTGTGTGACAATCACTTACACGACCCCACTACGCCATCACTCAACTTCCTCCACTTCCTACGAGATGAAGATTGCGCTCAAATGACTTGTATAATGTAGTTGCAGGAAATCCTACACTACACCCCTCACAAGAATCCACACAATCAAACTATTGAAGATGAACAATTATAATTTTTATTGATTAATTTCTTGAATGTTTTTAAGATAAAATGGAAAGGTGCTAAAGAAATTACAATCACTATAAACTTTCTCTCTCTTAATAACTTGCCCAACACTCGAAAAAGATCTCCCACCAATAGGCTTGTTCGGCTCTTTATATAGGGTATTACATAATGGATGACAGCTAAGCTGTCCTTTATTTTCGGGAACGATTTGCGAAGTGTCGCAAGTGTACAAATGTATAATCTCGCGACATTCCTAGATCTCGCTAGGTCTTCACACCTTTCTCGTGTTCTGGCTGTCGTCATCCATTGCGTCACTTATTTTATTCGTCTGCGACGCCATCGCTACGTAACGTTTATGAATTTCGCAGAGGTGTTGGTGTTGTGATATTCTGATCCTACATCTTGCCTCTTCTCATGTATTCTCTGTGAAGAGAATGTCATGAGAATTATTATTTTCAAACTGTCGCAACTGTTCATCCTATTCTGTTTGGCGATTTGACTTCATACTTTTACACTAAATCTATACTAAGTGTCTCTTCTCCACCCATTTTTTGACACGTCTCTTTCAACTGTTACTTCTCAACCATTCACGTCTCTTCTCGCATTAAATGCGTTTATCTTCTCGAAAATTATTCTCTATATATAGTTTTCTCATCTTCCTCTTCTTCTTTTTTACTTTCTCTCTGCAATTTTTCTTCAATTCTCCTCCGTAACTTCCGCTTTCGCTCATTGTAAATTTTCTTTTTCCTTTGATCTTCAACTCCTTAATCATTCCCATACTCTGAAAATGGCTCCATCTGGTCGTAGATATGAAGTTCTCTTGGGAGAGGCTCAAAAGGATTTACAAGATAAAGGTTTCACATTATCCACTATTCCCCATCAAGAATCTTCATTTATTCTCTCCGCCAAATTATTTACTGATCATTGTTGTGATGATCAAAAAATCATAATCTCGCTGGGTCAGATTTTCGCCGGCCTTCCCATTCCTCTCTACAACCCTGAACTTCCTTTTTTTTATGAAATTCTTTCTCATGAGAAATTCTCGCGAGCTGTTTACCAATTAAGTGGAGATTGTATCCGCTTAATGCTTGAGTTCGCCAACCGTGGCGCTGGTAAGGGGTTTCTCTATTCTAATGCAGTCAGAGATCCTAAATTTGTAGGCTTAGAGATATTCACTGAGAAGTATTCAGTAGAGAGTTTCTTTGAGAATTATGAAGTAATAAACATGAAGAACGATAGAACTCGCTGGGGTGCACGTTTGAAAAGAAGAGAAAATATCCCCATCGAGAAAGTACTTATGCAGGATATCGATTGGCACTCCGGCAAGAACAATGTTCCTCGCTATTCCAAAGACGACAAATGGTGTGTCCTTCCACTATTTTTGAATGGACCTTATATTTCAGGTTCGAATGTACTCCCTGCGAATCTCGCCAACTATCAACCTTGGGTATTTAATTGGCCCGAGAAAGCTAAAGAGGTACACTTCCTGAATTTCGCTCAGTTTGTAATTATTACTTCTTTTTACATCTACTAATCTTGCGAAATTTTCAGATTGTTAAATTGAGAAAAAGTTACGAGAGAAATCCTAAGGCGAGTACTCTGGCAATTCTCCAGTCGATCACGGATGAAGTAAGAAATACCTTTCTTTATTATTTTTAACAATATTGTTGCCTCTGTTTCTTATCTTCATTCGTGTGCGAAGGTTGGCGTTGAAGTTGTTGAAGAAGAGGATATTTCGAAGTCTGCATGAAAGCTAAAGGCAAGAGTAAAATTCCTCTTCGCCATAAGAAATCTGCTGCTCCACCTTCTAAAAAACGGAAAATCCATTCTTCTTCTCGTTCCAGTCCTCAATCCAGTGAGAGCTCTGATGAAGATGATGTTGATGTTGACACCTCTCTTGCAAAGGAGAATCATCCAATTGAATCTCCTATGGCGCAACTATCTAGTGTCTTCTCTGATTCTATGCAAGGAATTGGAGATGATCATTTTTCTGCCACATGCGAAGCTCTCGCAAATATCTGCGATGCTCCCTTACTAGAGGATGATGATTCTTTTCGCAGAGTTTCTAGAGCAGTGACTCCCAGTTTCCTAAACGCACTTGGTGCCTTGGTATGTCTATATTTCCTTATTTCTGCATGATTTCAATTATAAACCTCATCTTGACGATTTCTTTATTTTCCTTTATAGTCTGGGAGAGCTTCCTTTGTTGTTGCCTCGGATCTCGAGAAAAGGCGCAATGAGTCTTGAAAAGAAAAACCTTCAACTTAACAAGAAGAATGAAGAATTGGAAGTCAAGTCGTTTCTATTGCAAGAGAGATAAAGAACTTGAAAATGAAACTGCTACTCTTCGTGAAAAGACCAAACAATTGGAAGTTGAGTCCTCTTCTCAGAAGGACAAGATATCTAGCCTTCAAAATGCTAATCAACAACTTTATGGTATAAAATTCTTCTCTTTTCCTTGCTTTTGCTCTGTCATTTATTTTTCTTTATCTGACTTATCATTTTCGCAGACGTTTATAACCTTTCTGATGAAGCCATTCTTCTTCACTCATTTCCTGAGCCTATGGATAACGATGCTCTTCTCGCCTACCTCAATGATTCTTTAAATAGCTTTTCAAATAACAAAATCAAACTTCTTTCTCTAAATGAACTTCAATCCAGATTCCGCCTTTTAGAAGCTGATCATAGATCTAGTTTGAGTTTAGCCAACCAACTTAAACACCTACATCTTAGTTCCCAAGAGAAAATTAATACTTTAAGGAAGAAGGTTAGTGATCTTATAGATGACAAGGACCGCATTGCTAATCAAGGTGCCCAAGCGTTAGCAAAATTTCAAAAAACTCTTCTTGAAGTTCAAATTGAGCGGGATGAATCCATTCGCCAAAATACTATTCTTAGCGAAAGAGAGAATCAACTTCGTTCCCTTCTTCTCATAAACGGATGACGATGAGTTCGCTTGGGCTGCGAAAGTCCTAGATGACGCCAGAAATAATTTAGGTGTTAATGTTAGTCTTCAAGTTGAGCACACAGCCTTGATTAGGGATATGATTTCTGATAGAGAAGGTTGATGATCATTCTTCTTTACTTAATTGTTTACTATATATGAAGATGTCACTAAGTTGCTGATTCATTATTCTACATTCACAGAGGCTGAGAAGAGATTTCAGAAAAAAATTGAAGAACTTGAATCCGAAAAAGAACAACTTGAAAAGGACTTCTCTCTTCGCAATGACAAGTATTCCAAGTTGAAGAAGCAACTACAAATTACTGTAGCGAATTTCAAAAATGATGTTGTTCTCTGCGCAATCATACTATTAAGACAGTCTGTGATGACAACAGTATTCCTCATTCTTCATACCCTTGTCTTCTTGACGAAATCCCTGAGAACATGCCTTCTTTGGATATCTCTGATAGCGATGCTAGCGAAGAAGAATCTGATGAAGATAATGAAGTAGAAGGATCTGATGAACAAGAAGAATCAAACAAGAAATAGCTCCATTTTCTTCTTTCTCTTTTTGTAACATCTGTATATTTATCCTTTTAATCTTCCATTTTTATAATCTCTTATTGTAAATTTCTTGGGTCTTCAAATACAAATTCTACTTTTGTTGTCCCTTTCTGCACATGTTAAAAAAGCAATTCTTTTTTGAAATATGGTTAATCAATATTATGAGTGCGTAAATCTATCATATGAAAATAAATAACATGTTCTCAATCTATTCATTCCCATACTTGCCTATGCTATTTGTATTCAAATGAATGATTAAGCAAATAACCTTTAGATGGTAATATGCCTCAGTCTCGCAACTGTTGTTGCTGAATTCTCGCGAGAGAATGTTTCTTGGTTATTTTCAAGATCTCATTTTTTCTTTTTCTTTTGTGTGGTCTTATTTTGCCTTCCTAGTTAAAGGTCTTATTGCGCCACCTCTTGTCATTGCGACAAAATCGCAGGACGTGTTTACACTTACATGTAAAGACCCATTGACTTTGCCTTATCATTTCTTAGTATTGTTGCCTCTGCAGGATAATTTTATTGCGACAATATGACAGGCCTAGATTTTCTTGCGAAAATAAAGCCCCATGACATTGCCGTCTTGCGCCGAAATCGCAGGACGTCCTTACACTTTCATGTACTGACCCATTGATCTCGTCTTATCTTTGTCTTTTGTATTATTGCCTCTTCAGGATCATCGCACAAATATGACAAGCCTAAATTTTCTTGCGAAAATAAAGCCTCATGACATTTGCGTCTTAAGACACTTATCAGCTCCCTAATGGAGGGTGCCGCCCTTATCATCTCCCTGGTTGCCCCTTCAAGGAGGCGTACATCGTCCATACAAGACTAGCTCCTCCCATCCGGTCTTAACAACAACCAGTTGTTTTCGCATCCTCTTATCCCTTTTACCTATAGGGCTTATGGTTACGAGATTGCACCCTAAGTGGAGTTTTCTTCGGGCCGAGTGCAACATATGCCAAGACTTTCCAAGAATGGTCGAGACACTTCAAATGCCCCAGGCACTCTTGGCTCAATCGTGTACCTCGGCGCCTTGATCATACGCTGACTCCTTAGAAGAGACCCTCGGTCGTCCAACCGGGTATAACCTTATATATATAGTTGGAAATCCAAGGTATCTCTCTTGGATGGGCTTTATTGACCCCAAATCTCCATGACTCGGGTTCCGGGCGGTGTAACCTTTTCCCTGAGCCATGTAAAGAGATACCCCTTATATGACGCACTTTAGGTCTTACATTTGCCTCTTGCGAAATTTTATTCGCGAACTAGGGTGTACGCCATAAAGGTTCGTCCCATTCTGATATGTCATTGATTTTAGATTGTTTCCTGTCATCATTTCTCACGAGAATTTCGCGTATTCTTTTTTCGATTATCATAGTCTTTGTATCTTCAGCCTGTCTTTATTATTCAAATCCCTGCGAAAGCTTCGCGTATTCTTTTTTTCGATTATCATAGTCTTTGCATCTTCAACCTGTCTTTATCACTCAAAAGTTAATTTTTTTTTTTTTTTTTTTTTACAACCTTCGCAAGTCTAGAATCAATTATTCACTCCTTTCGCCTCTTACTTATGTTGTTCTCTGCTTCTTCATTATTCAAATTTCCTAATACTGCCTTCCCTTTTGCGAAATCATCGCAATTTCCAACTTTCTTCAGGCATTGGTTTCGCAACGTATTTTCTTCTCTCACCTCTATTGCGTCCACCATTAGTTTTTACCTTCTTTGTTCATTTTTGATGTTTTGCTTCCAGTTCTTCTTCTGAGCAGTTCTTTCCTCGCAAGATTCCACATCAACTTCATAGCCCTTCTGTCCCTCAACCCAATCTCCTTTTATGACTCCGACACCACTGGGATGAGGAAATTTGATGCACTGGTGATAAGTCGATGTTACGCCCAAAATCTCATGTAACCAAGGTCTCCCAATCAATGCGTTATAGGGAGATTCCACATCGACTATGCAGAACAAAATTTCGGTTGATAATCCTTTCAGTGGTATTCGCATATGAGATTCTCCTTTAGGCTTGTTGGCAGTACCGTTGAAACCATAGATTTTATAAGTTGAAGGTATTAGATCTTCGTCCTTCCCTCCCATAGTCTTGTAAGTATGGTAAAAAAAGGATATTTACAGAGCTTCCAGTATCGATTAAGATTCTATTGATTGCCCATGAATTTTCCGCCTCATCATCTTCATCATCAACAGGTTTTGGGTTAATCTCCAACTTTACCACTAATGGGTTGTCATGCATCTCTCCACCCTCAGGTACTTCTTCTGCGGTAAAAGAAATAAACTGCTTTTGCCATTCCTTTAGTGGCGATTTCTTCGCCATGTTCATCATTTCTCTATTATCAGCATCTCTTGCGAAAACCCTACTAAGAACACTATCATGAAAATCTTCAATTGTCCTGTATGAATGTACAATAGAGTTGCAAGACAAATTCTTGGCTTTCGCTCCAACTTCTATTACAAATTTTTCTCCTCCTTTTGTTGTGTTTGCTCTGTGAATTTCTGGCGGTGGTGGTAATGGTTGAGATTGAGGTTGATTTTTTAGAAATTGATGTAATTTCCCTTCGTCTATCATTCTGATGATGATTCTTTTTACATTTCTACAATCGTTTGTGGAGTGTCCATGAAAATGGTGATAAGAACAAAATTCACGACTTCTGTCACTCGGAGGTGTCTCACTTCCAATGTGCCATGGCGCAGGTATATTTTCCATTAAGATTATAGCTTCCCATATTTTCTCCACACTAGCATTCAGTGGTGGCATCTTGATTTCTTCCCAGACTACCATGTGACTTCGCTGTCCTCTATGATAACTCTGCCTCTGACTTCCATAAGTTTCTTGTGGCTGATCAAGTCTTTGAATTTTGTTATTTCCTCCACGGTTATAGAAGTTTCTCTCTCTCTCAAATTCCTCCTGATCACGACTCCCCATGGCTACTAACTTTCGCTGACCATCATCCGTTATCATTTCTTATTGACCCTCCGAGGTGCTCGCCATTGTGTTTATTAGTTTAGGTAACAAGCTTGCATTTGTAGCTTTTGAACTTGTGTTCGCAACGGGGTATGATTCCATCTCATTTTGCTTTTCCTCTAGAGCAATGTACTCCTCTTGAAGTTCTCGCAACTCAATCATTGTGATTGTATTCTTGATTCTAAAAATTTGAATATATAGCAGATTGGTTGCGAACATAGCGTTGATGAATGATGGAATGAGATATCTCTCATCCACACGACCAGCCATATCACTGCACATTGTCTTCCATCTCACGGTTAGATGCTTCAAACTTTCACCAACCCTTTGTTTTAACCCGAATACATCTTCAATACCAGGTCGCGAGGAGTTATTACTTATGTATGCCCCTAAAAATATAGCCTGCAAATGATTGAAAGATGTTATTGTATTCCTCGGTAATCCTTCAAACCATTTCAAAGCTTCTCCTGTCAAACTTGATGCAAAATATTTGCACAATATAGCATCATGGTTCTCCCACTGTAACATACATCTCACATAAGCTTTGATATGTTGTATCGCGCAAGTTGTTCCATCGAAAATGCTGGTTAACGTAGGTAAATTGCACTTTGGGGGTATTCCTCCTAATTGTACTTCTTGTGTGAATGGAGTCTTCGCAGCTTCTTCTATGGCTTCATCCAATTGTCTCTTACCTCCTCCCCTTTTATTATTTAACATTCCTCTCATTTCTGCCAATTCTCTCAGAATTTGTTCATTTACACCAGAGCTTGGCTCCATTGGTCTTTTTAACTCCGCCTCTCTTCTTCTGCGTTCATGTTTGTTTTGACTTTCTTGTTCATCATTATCTTCTCGTCTTTCTCTGCGATCTTCTCTTTCATTCCTCTCACGAATTCGCACACCGTCATATCTATCATTTTCTCTTCTTTGCTGCCTTTCGATTCTCCTTTGTACTCTTTCATACTCTTCATTGATATTACCATTGTTGCGATTTTGTTCTCTCCTTCTTTCTCTATTATCATGATTATTCTGGCGAATTGCCTCTTGTAACTCATGTTCTTCCATTTCTGTTCTCAATCTTTCTCTTTCGCAAGCTAGACGTGCTTGCTCAACATAGTGTCTTTCAATTTCATCTTCAATTTCTTTTTGCTTCCTCTGTGTTTCTCTCCCATGCAATATTCTTCTTCCTTATTCCTGATTTTCCTCATCACCTGGATTATTCCGCCCTTGACGCTTCCTATTTCCTTGATTTCCATCATTTTGCCCATTTTGAAGAGTCTCGGGACGTGGGATATAACGATCTTCCATTATTTCTCTTCTTTCGCAACGTTCTTCGCCTGGATTTCGCACTTCCTCTCGATTTTCTTCATTAGCATTTTCTATAGGTAAAGTTCTCCTTCTTTCCTCTCTAACTGATCTTGAGCTTGACCTTGTAGTGCTTCTCGACCTTTCTATTTTGTAACCTTATATTTTACATCCTCAACTCATGATTTTGCCTTGTCAAATTTGCACGCTCCTCTGCTTCTAATCGCCTTTCTTCATGTATTGTTTGTCTCAATGTCTCTAATGATGCGACCTCTTCATTTCTATGAATTATTTCTCTAATCACTTCTCTGTCTCTCTCCTCTTGTCCATTGTTTAGCAATTGTTGTTCTTCTCCCCTTTCGTCCACAGAGTCTGATCTCCAAGTATGCACGCTTACTCTATCATAATCCACAGTTCTATTCGATACTGATTGAATTTGATTTTCTTCATTATTTCTTGTGTTCATTCTTGAGGATTCCCCCATTTCATTTCTCCCTTCTCCAGCCAAGTCTCCTACTTCTTCTAACAGTTGTTGGTTGTTATGATGCATGTCTTCTTCTAGCCATTTCTCAATTTCAGTAAATTGTTGAAGATTATATGAAATTCCTTCCCTGTTACTCCAAATTCTTTCAAATCACAATGTCAATCTTTACTCTCTCCCTGTTTCTAGTGCCAATATGTAGTTGCAGGAAATCCTACACTACACCCCTCACAAGAATCCACACAATCAAACTATTGAAGATGAACAATTATAATTTTTATTGATTAATTTCTTGAATGTTTTAAGATAAAATGGAAAGGATCTAAAGAAATTACAATCACTATAAACTTTCTCTCTCTTAATGACTTGCCCAACACTCGAAAAAGATCTCCCACCAATAGGCATGTTCGGCTCTTTATATAGGGTATTACATAATGGATGACAGCTAAGCTGTCCTTTATTTTCGGGAACGATTTGCGAAGTGTCGCAAGTGTACAAATGTATAATCTCGCGACACTCCTAGATCTCGCTAGGTCTTCACACCTTTCTCGTGTTCTGGCTGTCGTCATCCATTGCGTCACTTAATTTATTCGTCTGCGACGCCTTCGCTACGTAACGTTTATGAATTTCGCAGAGGTGTTGGTGTTGCGATATTCTGATCCTACATATAAATAGGTTCTTCAACCTATCTTCAAAGAACATAAAAAACTAAGTTGTTGTTAACACCGTATCCAGAAACACCAAGAACTGATAGCTTACATTGTGCGAGCCAGTTCAACATTCTGATACAAGTCATAAACAGCCAACACCTTCATAATCTCAAACACCTTCTCCGCTTCCCTCCCTAAGATCAACCCTTCTCCTTCACCTTGTGACCTAATTGAATCTGGAACGGCCATTTCTTGGTTTAGGCCAGAGTCTTACAGATTGATTTCTCGAACCTAAAAGCATTCCCGTGCAGTGCATTTGTTTAGGGTTTGAATTCGTTTCTCATCAACACACCCCAAATTACCAAAAATAGCAGAATCAGTTTTTACCCATAAACAGTAACATAAATGATAAATATTTATTTTGCGTTATATGCATCACATCTAACATATAATATTTCAGAGCACTATTGGGTCCAACTCGCAAGTTTTGATATCTCAAGCTTGTTGTCAATGTTAGATGCACAAAATTATATCTTGATTTTTATTCTATTAAAATCAAGTCTCGGGCTAGGATTAGGATATGTTAGTTGATAATCAGACATCACTTAATAACCCTTGACGATTGAAGACTGATCAAAAGAATATTTTTGGAGAACTTCATCGACAAAAAGGTATGTGAAGACTGAACCATCCTATTTAATCACGACATTACATTCTATCTTTATGAGACTATGTTGTATGATTTAATAGATTTCATATTGCAAAAAATAAGTTTCGAGTCAAGCTTGTCTTGTTAAATATCTCGAAATATGATTCAAGCAATGGATATTCACTGATCCTTAGCAATCTTAGTTCAGAACGATTTATTATTCAAGAGTTATTTTTATTTCATACTAATCATTTGAAAATTTCTCAAGCAATGATATTTCATATATGTGGCGATTGGGAATATTTCAAAACGTGAAAGAGAGTTTTTCAGAACAACTGAAACCTGGACACATGCTAGGTACACACACCCAGTACGCGTATCCTAGAAATTTGAGTTCCAGAACATAGGTAGGTACGCATACCTACTACGCGTACCCTTAGGTTTTGAATATTTGTAAAGGAAGGAGTAGTGTTTTCAGACCCGGACCAGATCGAATTGTCGGACCAGTGAACCGGTGAACTAATAACTTTTCCGGTCCGTTTTTATACTAACCCACCAATTTTGTTAAAAAATGTTTTAGTTTTGTAAGTTGTCTGACCCGTCCGGCTCGACTAGTGAATTAAATCATAAAACCTAGTACAGTTTAGAGACTTTTTGACCCAGCGATATCACACCAAACCTGAAAATCCAAAACTTTTGATTCTTCTAAATCTACCGAACAATAGCATAATATTCTTCACTCCGTTTACATATCACTCAAAGCTTTATAAAGAGAGACTGCTAGTTTTAACAATCATTGAAATAAATCAAAAAGAACACAAAATGCATAGCGAAATATAATTTAGGATCGATAGAAATTAATGTTACCATAAATATTTAACTTTCTTGTTGCAATTAAAACTACGGCTATCCTTGAAAGAGACGATGTTATGTGATACAGAAACAAAGAGTTAAAGAGAGAAGCTGGGTATGAATGTGATACGAGAAAGAAATAGAATGCTTTAAAGATTAGTTGGGGCTTATCCGGAGAAAATGTAAATAACTAAAATAAGAAAGGAAACTCCTTATTTAATCCTGATAAGTCACGTTTTAATCTTCAATTGCACGTGACAATACCCCTGGTATTTGGATATTTTTTTTATCTTTAGATGTGTTTTATGAAACTTAATAGATGTTATTTATTACACTATATAAAAATGACCCAATAGACCACCGGTTGAACCATTGGTTAAACCGGTTAACCCTTACCCAATGACTTTATTGAGCCGTCGTCCGCTCTGGATTTGATAACATTGGGGAGGAGGTACGCGTACCCTAACACCATGAATTCACGAACTGGTGCATAGTTACGTGTACCCCTACACATACCTACTTAGTACGAATTAAGCAGATTCTCACAAACTATTTTTACAAATATGTTTGGCGTTTTCATAACTCTCATAAACGGTTCTAATACATCTATGATCATTAAATCACTATGTGTTTATGAATCATGATTTAAGTTTTGAGTGTCAAATGAACACGATTATGCTTATACGTTCATATGGTATATTTCCATGACCTATCATTGTACATGATTATGTTATTGATCTTACAATCAGGTTTACGAAGTTTAATGTCTTGACTTTCTAATTGTGAAGAGAAAAATATATAAACTCCAGATACATATTGTTCAAGGATTTTTAATTAGATCTACTTGTAACTGTGTTATGTTTTGTCCATACAGGTTGCCGAACGAAAAAAGTTGGTGGCGTACTTGGTATCCACTCCTCAATTGGAACCAGAGCAGGAAAATACTTTTAGACCTACTAAGTCTGTGTTTGTGGCTATCTGAATCTATGAACAAGAGCGCGATCTTTATTAACGTACCACCAGCCTTCGATGACACAAACTTATGGTGGAAAATAACCATGTGCTCCTTCTTATAAGCCCATGACTTTCAGACATGTATACTTGTTGTACAGGGGTATGATCCGCCAACAGTTACATACGGTGAACGAACTGTTACGAAAGACATAGATACATATAGTGAATCTGAAATCAGTATTCCAAAGCATAATTTTGATGGATTGAATGTTATTATCCATGCCATAATCCAAGACCTTAAACATCATGTGTCTACGTGCAAGACGCCGAAGCAATCTTAGGATATCTTAGAAGCCGTATTTGAAGGGAATACCACAGAGAAAGAATCAAGGCTTTAAAACCTAACTCCAGGATGGGAAAACCTCCATATGGCTTATGCGTTAGGTAGTACTATTTCCAAGAGGGATATTATGATGAAAATTCTGAGATCTTTACCAGCTCGATACGAGTCTAATAAACATGTCATCACTGAAGGAAACGATTTTACAACACTTTCCAAAAGTACTCTCGTTAGAAAGTCAAAAATCTTTGATCATGAACAACAAATTAAAGCTAGAAAAGATATTTCCTTAGGAGCACTTAAAAAAACCGAAGTTCTTGATAAAAGTGAAAGTGTTGGTATCTCTAAGAAACATCTTGTTGATGATCATGAATTATCAGTTTAGAGACAGTTTTGTATCTCTTATCACAATACAATTTAGAGATCTTCTTCGGAAGAGAAACAAACGTTTTTCCAGAGAAAAACCCTCATCATCAGATAAGCCACATAATCGTGTTCCTCCAAAAAATAGGGATTCTTACGATGGAGATGATGAGGATATGTCTCGGTGCTTCAAGTGTAGAAGATTCAGTTACTTTGCTAATGAGTGCCCAAATCACAAACTAGCAACAAGGGTTTTGCTGCAACATTTGATGAAGCATCTTATCATTATGATTCTGAAGAGGAAGATGTTTCAAGCGTAGATCTCTTTGCCAAAGTTGTCAATTTTGATGAATATAGCAATACTCATGTCGATCTTGACAACTTCCTTGATGATCCTTCATCAAGTTCTTTTGGAGAATATAACGGACTTTTCACTAACTAATGAAAATTTTATCAAAATTTCAGGACTATCTCAATTGTGTCTATCTGCGAAAACAGGTGATGTTCCCGGGTCTCTCTCCAACCGAACATGTCCTTAATGTACCACTAAAGGTCACCAACCCAAATAACACTTCAAGTACAAACAAAAATTAAGGTATGTCAAAAAACTACAACGGGGGGCTATTCGTTTGACAAATGTGCTTTAACTTTTCCAAAATTCAAATCTACTCCAGGTAGGTAAGCTTGTTTCTTCTTCTCCAATGATAGTAAAGAAAAGGATAAACCTAAAAGAAAAAATAAATCCAAATCTAATCGATCAATGAAAATGGATGTTGACAAACCCGTGAAGGAACCTAGTGGTGAGATCACTGATGCTCACCTCAACACAACTTGATTGTGTTTGAAAGTGCATTCTTGTCTCATGCGCCCTTAAAAGAGACAAGAATTGTGCACAACAAGGGATTTTGGTCAAACTATACTTAGTTTGTGTCTTGAATATTATTAATTGAATGTCCACCACTTATTGTTTATTAAGATAGTGTGGGGACTTTAGTTTTATGACATTCCTTGTAAATTGTAGCCATTAATCAAACAGAGAACAACGAAATTTCATGTTGAGCCTTGCTCCATTGAAATAAGTCGATAATACAATATTTGTCTGGTTTTGACCCTGTTACATTACTGGATGTCAAAGTTTATTCTCGATACATGTTCAGATAAGTTTATGACTTGATGATACCACATCACAATACAGATGGTCCAAAATGTAATAACTGGATATGGGTATCAATGAATCTTACTATGTAACTAATACCCGAAAACTTCGATATCCATCCGATTCCGTAGCCGAAATTACGGATAAAATTTGAAATAGAATTTGGGATACGGATATCCAGAGATTTTTTTTTTTTTAAATATTACGTTCATGGATACGAATATCATTTGTGGGTTCAAAGTAATCATGATGCTGATAATATTATTGGAGGTACGGAATCTACTGCTAAGACGAGAAATCAACTCCGAAATATTTGCAAATTTGGTTTTTATCTCTCGCAAGTGGAACCTAAAAATGTCGATGAAACTCTGAATGATCCCTTTTGGGTGAATGCTATGCATGAAGAGATAAATCAATTTAAAAGATAAGGCGTATGGGAACTCGTACCTTGTCCCTCTAACAATAATGTTGTTGGTAAAAGACAAGGCGTATGGGAACTCGTACCTTGTCCCTCTAACAATAATGTTGTTGGTACAAAATGGAAATATATGAACAAGTCAGATGAATTCGGTACAGTGGTCCAAAACAAAACAAGACTTGTCGCTCAAGGGTATTCACAGATTGAAGGTATCGACTTTGAAGAAACCTTTGCACATGTTGCACGCCTTGAGTCCATACGATTGTTATTAGCTTATGCTTGTTTTCTCAAGATTAAGTTATTTCAAATGGACGTAAAATCTGCATTCTTAAATGGATGTTTAAAGGAAGAAGTCTATGTTGCTCAACCTAAAGGTTTTGAAAGTACAGAATATCCCAATCATGTCTTTAAGCTCAAAAAGGCATTATATGGATTAAAACAAGCACCAAGAGCATGGAATGAAAGACTTAATACTTCGCTTCTTAGGAAAGGTTTCTCAAGAGGAGGGGCAGATAAGATTATGTTTACCAAATGGAGTGCAAAGGACGTTCTTATTTCTCAAATCTATGTAGACGATATAATCTATGGTTCTACATCTGAGAAACTTGCCAAAGACTTTCAAACGTCTCTTGGTAATGAATTCGAGATGAGAAATGTTGGAGAATTAAGATTCTTTTTAGGTATAGAAATTCAACAACATAAGGATGGAATTTATATTTCTCAAGAAAAGTATGCAAAGGATCTTGTTAAAAGATTCGGACTTGAGAAAAGTTCTCCAAAGCTAACTCCGATGCCCACTACTGGGAAGCTGCATAAAGATGAGAAAGGTGTTGATGTTGATCAAAAATTGTACAGATCCATCATTGGAAGTCTTTTATATCTAACTACAACAAGACCAGATATCACCTTTAGCGTTGGTTGTTGTGCTAGATTTTAGGCTAAACCAAAATAATCTCATCTTGCAGCTGCTAAACGGATCATAAGATATGTAAAACATATTATCGGTTATGGTCTATCGTATACTTTGATACTAACACTGATATTACAGCGTATTCTAATGTAGATTGGGCATGATGTATAGAATAGTGAAAAGGTGCATCTGGGGGATTCTACTATGTAGGGCTAAACCTTGTTGCTTTGCATAGCAAGAAACAAAACTCACGATCCCTATCAACATGCGAAGCCAAATACATCATTGTAGGTTCATGTTGTACTCAACTTTTATGGATGAAACAAATGCTTACTGATTATTGAATCGATACTGGAACAATGAAAATATTTTGTGATAACTCAAGTGCGATTCGAATCACTGAGAATCCCATTGAGCACTCAAGAACAAAGCACATTAATATAACATACCACTTTATAAGAGAGCTCTTTGAAAATGGTATTGTCAACATAGAGTTTGTGCCGTCAGAACAACAATTGGCTGATATTCTTACCAAGCCTGTAGACACCGCAACGTTTCAACACCTTCGGAAGTCTATAAGTGTTGTTTTGGTTCATTAAATCAAGTTCTAACCATTGCCCCTGAGCTTATTCATATCTTTTGGGCAATAAAACTTGAGTTCCTGGTAAGGAATTGTTGATATCTTTTTGAAAAACCTTTTTTTTTTTTACAAAAGTAACGTCACTCATGTTGTTCTCTTGGGAATGACATCAAATGGGAGAGAGTTCTTAAATGAACTTGGGCTTAATTTTTATATCTCTGTGGGGTGTGTGGCTGTGGAATTTAAAGGGGATACTTGTATATTAAATCTCCTAGATGAGCGCTAAGTATTTCATACTCTGTGATATCATCAAAATAAAGTTGATATGTAATTCCTTTAAATCTTGAAGTATCTTTTGGTTGTATTCATTACGATCCCATGATTTTCGTACCTTTGCCAATTTTTAATGACAAAAAGAGAGAGCATTAATTAGTAGTTTCGCACTACATACATATGGTTTACGGATCATTATGTAAGGGGGAGTGAATCAATATCTATAGGTTTCACCTATTATGCAAAAGATGTAAGTATATATTAAGGGGGAGAAACATATCACCGTAGTATTACTTCAAATTTGTGATACAATTGAACTTTGGAGAAGATAATAATACTATGTTTTTGTATAACGACGATTGATAATATTTGTTTCCAAAGTTGTTATCGCTACGGATCTTCAACAAAAACGATGTTGAGTTGAACACGATCAAAATCATTGCAACTTCAAGTAACGAAGAATTCAAGTAGTTGAAGAAACTAAGGAAATCAAGCTTGATGGATTCAAGGAGTTTTTGAAGCTTTATTTTTTAATCCATATGTATTAATAGTTTTGTCACTAAAATTGACAAAGGGGGAGATTGTTAGATAACTGCTCGGTCGAACTCAGAAGTGTTGTTATATCAAGCGTGTTATCAAATTTAGTTGATCAAAACTATATCTTGATTTATAGTCTACAATTAGTTAAGACACGGATTAGGATAAAAGTATGTAGTTGAGAATCGAACATCACTGCGGTCTACCGTTTGAAGGAAAATATCAATCCAAGCATTTGGAGAACTTCTTCAACAAAAGGTAAGTGAAGACTGAACCACCTATTTCTCAAGTTATATTCATCCTTCTATCTATGAGACGATGCCGCATGACTAATTAGACTATCGTAAGCATATCAAGAATTTCGAGTCAAGTTTATCTTGGTAATTAGTTCTCGAAATATATATGACTAAGCTTAATGAACATTTGTTCATACTTGATGAATTTCGGTTAAGAACAATTTATTGTTCATAATCTAAATCGTGGTTCAAGATTATCATTCGAAAATAGTCTGGAACAGTGATATGTGTCATTGATGCTATTTGGGAATGTTTCGAATTGATTTAGAGAGAAATATAAAACTACTGTAAATATGGATACAAGACAGTATGCATACCAGTTCACATACTGGGAAAACTGTTATAGGTCCTGAGCTGGAGTACATGTACTCAGTACACGTACCAGCATAGCTATATGTCGACAACAACTTTTTGGTACGCATACCCGGTATCCATACCATAAAAAGTATGTTGCTCATGAACCAAGAATGGTACACATAGCCAATATGCATACAGTAAAGGAACTATTGGGTTTGAAACCGGTTTGGTATCCATACCCGGTAAGCAAACAAGAAAATTTATGTGAGTTTCTGAACTCGTTTTTTGTCTTAAGGGTACACATACCCGATACATTTACCATGAAAAAAATAGTCACGACTAAGGTAGAGTACACGTACACGGTACACGTACTTACCCTATCAAATATTTTCAGATGTACATAAAATCATTTTTGTGAGATAATTAACATTTGAATACATCTCTAAAAACACTATATAGACATGATTGATCACATTATAACCTATGGTTGTGTCTCAAGCTTAACGTCTAAAGTGTTTATGAAAATAATTAAGCTTATAGTTCAATCGGCTAGTTTCGGCTAACCGTCCATGAACAATGTCTTTGTACAATGTTCGGCTACAGTTCATCCTAACCAGAGTGTATATCTCGGTATGTTAATCTCATTTCAAAGATTCATCTAACGGTGGATATTTTTTGCTTGGTTCCAAATCTATCTTAGCTTAAACCTAAAGCAACTTATACTTTGAAAGTTTATATAAGGGAGAATCTCAAGCAACTGGGATTTTTGAATCCCTGACACTATTCTATGTATGTCCTAGTTGTAAACTAGAGTCGCCCTCTCCCTAAAACCCTTCTAGGGTTTAGCGACTAAAAAGATTTCACCTAAGGATTCATGAATCCAGGTCCAACTATCTTTTATCTTGATAGTTTGTGTATCCTGATCTTGTTTGATTGTTGAGCTGCTCACTCAAACAAGATAGATAGAAATCGCAAAGTTCTCTTCGTCTCAGACTTTATGATTAATACTTGTGAAGTGAATAATAATCTAGGATGCTCTTCGGGAAGTATAAGTCCGGAGTTTGAGGTTAGCTAGACTTTATCTATTTTTATTGATTTCCAGACTCACCTTGATCTATGATCAAAAAGGAAATCATACATATAAGCTTATCTATGGGAGGCAGATTGGTTTAAAGTCTTCAATTGCGTTGAAGCAACTCTTAGGCTGTAAAGGACGCCAGCTAAAGGAATCAATTGTATGGAGTCCTGCTGGGATTCAAGAGGCGTAAAGGGCGTGACTATAACTAAATTGTTGTGAGGGTTGAATTTGGTCTCAACTACATTCCAGTCCGAAGTTAATTGGTAGTGGGCTGGTGTCTGTAGCGGCTTGATACAGTTTGGTGTTCAAATCTAGACTAGGTCCCAGAGTTTTTCTACATTTGCGTTTTCTAACAAAACTTTTGGTGTCCGTGTTATTTCTTTTCCCCATTATATTGTTTATCTTTATAAAAGTAGATACATCCATCTTTGTTTTTTTGGATACGACTTGATTGATTCTTGGATAGTGATCTTTGGAATCGTCCAAGAACTCTCACTCGTAAATTAGGTTCACGGACTTGTCTCTTAAACTTTATGATTGTGTGAGAGAGAAATAAATATTACTCCTTGATTGAGATTCATTAAGTTGAATTCTCAGAATTGTATTTAAGTTTGTCCATACAGGTTGCCTAAGAAAAAGTCGATGGTGTATTTTGTTACCCCCGCGTTTTCACACTAGTATATACACAACTACCCATATTTTATAAACATAACATGGAAACTCAGATGGATTTGAACCATCAACCACCGGAAACCTTGTGACATGCTTGGGTGTTATACCATTTTGAGCTCGTGAGTCCCTAATTAGAGGCATAAAACCAAATAAAATATGATGTCAAAAGTGTATGAGGGTATAATATAGTTTTGTATCATTAATAATCAGCATGTGTACAACTATGTACGCATTAACAATCAACAGTTGTACAACTACATACACATGAACAATCAATAGGTGTACAACTATGTACACATTAACAATCTACATGTGTATAATTATGTACCATTAAGAATCAGCATGTCTGCAACTATGTGCACAATAGTCAAAAAAAAAAACATATATGTTTTATAGATGACCTTTAGAACGGGAGGTTAAATTACCCAACTCGGACCAGTAAAGCTTTCATTAGGACCCTTATGCAATACATGACAGATGTGTTAACTAAGCCCTTTGATGCTAATGCGGTTAGGACTCACTCTACAAGTAGGGGAATTCAGAGAACATGTTTAACAAAGAGCGTAAGAAGTAGCTGACTGCACACCTCTTTTACCATTATTTTTAAGTGGGAATGTTATAAATATCGTCCATTTTTGTTGACCTTGCACAAATATCCTCGAGGGGTAAAAAATAATTTTTTTGGAGTCAACTTGAGAAAGTTGCTTCTACTTTTTGGAAGCAACTTGTGCTAGTTGCGTCCACTTTTGAAAGCAACTTGTGCTAGTTGCTTCCACTTTTCAGAAGGTAGGGATATTTTTAAGAAGTAGAAATTGACGTTTAGTCCCAAAGTTTGTGGGCTTTGGACGCTTTAGTCCATCCATCTGAAGCCCAGTACAATCTAGTCCAAAAAAGCCCCGCCTGGTACAGTTTAGTCCAACATGGACGAGTTAGTCCAAATTCACGAACGAGTCCCGATTTTGCGAGTTTTTCATATACCATAATTACCCTTGAACGATTCCTGATATATAAAGCGTGTTTTTGAAATCGAATTTTTTGGATCTGAAACTTGAATTCAAAACAGGATGCATCTCAGAGATTAGTTTTGGGAGGCGATTTAACAGTTTCAGAGAGGATTTGATCGTTTCTTCATCATATTTCAACTCAGGTTACATTTGAAAGTGTTCTAGAGTCGAAAATTCTTAATCTCAGATTTGAAGAAACGACATAGTGAGAGATAGATCGTTCCAGGTTTGAATTCGGAGGTGATTTAACAGATTCATAGAGTTTAGATTGGATTTGATTGTTAATAGAGCAGAATTCAACCTCAGGTTAGTTTTCTTTTGGTTGTATTTCATCTGTTACATCTAATTTTCAGGTTTTGTTTCTGATTTTTAGTTTTTCCGAGTTTATCAGTTGATGATATCAATTCGTATGATCTTGAGTTGATATTTTGTTATATACTAGCTTTTGATTCTCGTGATGATGATGATTTACTGTTAATACTAGACCAATTCGTTTTTTGTTTACTGTTGTTTGATGTTTATTTTTTAGTTTTTATGATGCATGATATGAAATCGAACTGATACTAGATCATAGTTTTCTGATTTATTCAATTATGTGTTCCAGTAAGATTCTAGAGCTTAATTGATGGAGTATTTTATCTAGTTTATTGTTACTTGATGTTTTTGGCTTCGGTTAAATGTGTACTTTCCTGTACGCCGTTTACTTTTAGGTTGTATGAAATTGTTGTTTGAAGCTTCAGATGTTTATTATCATTTCTTTTGAAATATGTAGGGGTATCAAACAAGTCTGAGAAGTTTATTAATGTTGTTTTGAATCATGGTGAGCATTCTGCTGTTTTTCGTGTTAATACTAAAATAACGGTAGAAGAATTGAAGCATTTTGCATGCAAGCAGTGGAGGTCTTTGTCTCATGGGAGTATATGTTTTAAGCTATATGGACAATGGTCAAGTAGTTTTTGTGATGTGATATACAACTGCAAAGCTTAATTGGTTTCATGATTCTTATTGATAATGAAGATGTCTATTTGCATGTGGATATGATTCGGAATCATACTTCTCGTTCTAAGTCTGGTTGTAGCAGTAGTTATGGTTCTAAGTATGGTTGTAGCAGTAGTTTTGGTTCTTGTTCTAAGTCTGCTTGTGTAACTGAAAGTCCTAAGATGGTAAGGGTGTTAGATCATGATGCAGACAAGGGGAAGCCTCTTATTATTGATGAATGGGTTTATGTATTTGACAAGATTGGTAGAGAATTTATGGGTGGTGTTAAAGTTGTTAGGATTGCTCTCGATAAGTACAAGATGGCTACTAGTCACAAGATTGTTATTCTTAAAAATGACACGACTCGTTTTACTGCAAAATGCGAAAAAAATGGTTGTGGTTGGAGGATTCACTTTGGTCCCGTGAATGGTGATACTTCTAGGTTCGTGCTGAAAGATTCTAATGTTCACAGGTTAGTGGTTTTCATACTAGTCCACATTACTTATCTTTAGGCTTTTTGTGTGTATGCCCATAGTGGTGGACATAGTTGTGCATCTTATATATGTAGATTTGTTTTAGGTGTACATTGTGGTGTACTGTACTTGTTGTACTCTAAATTACATGTTCTTGCTTGGTTTGTGTGTATGTTCATAGTGTTGGTTTTTGAGATCTTATTATGTGTAAATTGTGGTGCACATTACTTATTCCAGATTTTTTTTTTTGTAGTTGTGGTGTTGGTTTGAGGTTGAAGAGTCCTGCTGTGACAACCAAGTTAGTCAAGCATTTGATCGCTGACAATATACAGGGTGATCCTAGCTTAAAACCCAATCAGATCATATCACTTTTTAAGAAAACTTATGGGTCCAATATTAAGTATCACCATGCCCGTAGAGGGAAAGAAGTTGTATTTGAAGAACAGTATGGCAATGGCGAGAAGTCGTATAGCGATTTAACTTGGTATGTCAAAGCAATTGAAGAAACTAATCCCGATAGCTATGTGAAGTTTGAAGTTGAGGATGGAACCAATAGATTTCAAAGGATATTCATTTGTTTCGGTGCTTGCAAGCATAGCTATATGTATCTCAGGCCCATGATTTACTTGGACGCTACTTTCCTTACTGGTAGATATAGGGGTACTTTGATGGTTGCAACATGTATCAATGGAAAAAATGGTTTATACCCATTTGCTTTTGCTATTGTTTCTGCTGAAAACAAAGATAATTGGTTTTGGTTTCTGGAGAATCTTCAACATGTTGTCGATGGTCGTCTTATTGTTTTCCTTAGTGATCGTGGAGAAGGACTTTTGCAGGGCGTTCCAAAATATTTTCCTAATTCACATCACAGCTATTGCTTTTACCACATCAAGTGCAATCTCCCCATTGGTTCAGGTGATGCGAATTCGAAGCCCGTTATTGATTTGTTTTACAAAGCTGCCTACTCTTACACACCAACGAAGTTTGAAGAAGCTTTGCGGGGCATGCATGCAATTGGATCTGGACATGTTGCTAACTATATCAGGACTATTCCAAAAGAGAAATGGGCAAATTCATTTTTCCCTGTATGCAGGTATAGTGCTCACTCTTCAACTCTTGCCGAGTCCTTCAACAACTGGGTTCTTGAATTCAAAAAGTTGCCTGCTTTTGCTCTTCTCGATGCGATACGGTGAGTTTATGTTTAGTATAAGTCTGACTACATTGTTGCATACATGGATTTGCTTGATCTGTAGATACTTTTACAAGCATACATGGATTTGCTTGATCTGTAGATACTTGTACACATGTTTTATCTGTGATTCTGCAACTGTGTGTACATTGTTGTACACATGGATTTCCTTAATGTGTACATTGTTGTACACATGTTTTATTTGTATTCCTTTTGGATCATGTTTTTGATTTTATGTTTTGTGTATTTATTATGTTAGTTTGAAGGTTATGAAGAAGATGTCTGAGAGAAGGATAGAAGGTCTAGAAAATTTCAACACTAGGCTCACTCCTGAATATGAGGCTTTACTAAAGGAAAACATCGACATTGGTCGTACTTGGACTGTTGTTCAGTCCATGGAAAGATTATATGAAGTCAGGTCTCTCCGGACTCATTCTGTAGATCTATTGCAGAAAACTTGTACATGTCACGGGTGGCGAGTTAATGGTTTTCCTTGTGCACATGCTTGTGCTGCCATTCAAGCTACGAGAGAAGACATCTATTCATTTGTCGAGCCATACTTCACCACTGAATGGTACAACAGGACATACCAGGAGATCATCTTGCCAATCCCCAATTATGATAAACCGCAGTCTTATGATCCTAGTGATAGGGTTATTGTTCCTATTCCTGTTCCTCCACCTGGTAGACGAAGAACACAACGTAGGAAGGGTGCTTGGGAGAAGCAAAAGAGGCATATGATGTGCACAAAATGCTTTACCCTTGGTCACCACAACAGAGCTACCTGCCCCATGATTTGATTATTTTTTTTTCTATGTTTCATTTGTTCAAAAGATTCTATGTGTTTGGTCTTTACTTTTGGTAATATCTTTTCAATTTTCTTTAGCGTAGATAATTAGTGTCAGGACATGTGTACCATTATGTACACCTTCCTGTAAACTTCATTTTTCTTACTGTCTTTTTACATGTGTAACACTATGTACACCTTGGTGTTCAATGGATGCTACTAGTCTATTTTGTTTCGTAATATTTTATGTTTTCAGTACTGTATAATTAGTAATTACTTTTGCTATGTTCAATTTTTATGTTTTTCAGTTCTGCATGCTATAAAAAATTTAGTAATATTTTTATGTTTTCAATTTGTATTTTTTATATTTTTTATGTTTTCAATTACTTTTGCTATGTTCAATCTGTCAGTACATGTGTACCATTATGTACACCTTCTAAACATTTTCTGCTCTGTCAATAAGTGTGCACAATCAAGTACACCTTAATATTTTTCAAAACCCGGTGAATGCAATAAGTCATAAACTTGTAACATCAATAACATAAATATTGAAACTAATAAAATTATTAATTCAATGTCTTTATAGTAGTGATAAGTCATAAACAAAGTGATAAAAACTGAAATTTGAATAGTTGTCTGAAAGATAGAAAACTTTTAGAAAAGACTCTTCTTCTTCTTCAACGGATTCTTTTCCATACTCAGGCGCCACTGCTTGTGCTCTTCATCCGTTGCTACATCCCACACCTTTTCATACACTCCGAATTTTTTCAGCATCTTTGCCACCAATTTTGCTCTCATATCATGACAAATTTTTTTGTCCCTCTGCTGATCTCTTTCGATACTCTTTCTCTTCTGCATACCTCGTTTCATAAAGTAACAAGTGTACAAGAGGAAATCTGGATTGACTCCTTGTGCAGGGCATTGCATGATGTTTATTTCGTGCGGTTATATAGGTGCATCACCCTTTAACGCTCTCTTTTTGTTGAGTTCCAATTGCACCACATTTGCCAGTTGTTGTGCATCATTTTTATAGTCCTCATTTGAGTGCAGCGAGTTGTACCACTTCCACTCTTCAGCTATGAAATCAAACTTCAAAAGCGACCAGTGAAGTCCTACTGCCATTGTTACTGTAAAGTGATTGATGGGGATTAGAAGAACTTCCAGATTGTCAGGCATGTTCCGTATGAAATCAACCACAAGCCTTCGTACCTCGCTGATGATATTGTTCTTCACATAGTACTGCAATCAATAATTTGTTGGAAAATAAAATGAATTAGGTACACCTAAATCAAACCTATATAAAATATAGCAATCAAGCATTCATGCAAACACTTAACAGAGCATGTGTCCATGACGTATGATACAGGTGTACAACTATGTACACACCTATATAAAAATATAACAATCAAGCATTCATGCAAACACTTAACAGAGCATGTGTCCATGACGTATGATACATGTGTATTCATGCAAACACGTAACAGAGCATGTGTCAATCATATGGCATACTGGTGTATATGTATGTACACTCCTAAAGAAATCTACAAAGGAATACTGTTGTATATCTATGTCAATCAGGTGTACTATTATGTACACATCATTAAAGTATCTATATATGATATTTTTTATTTATTTTTTGAGAAACTTACACATGCAGTAGGACTCATTATTTCACATCTCATGTACTTCTGAACATCAGGATGACGGATGTTATCTCTGACCATTGCATTGCAACGTCGATGGACGTAGAATCTTAGTGATCGCTTGATCCAAATACTTGTTGAACATTAGTTCACAAAGTACTTTTCCCACAATCAGAATATCTTCCCTGACTGTTGGATCTTCGAGCCTTGTTAGTTCCCAAGCTACAGAGCTGCAGAATCATAAAGGAAATGTTAACATGGTGTACAAGATTCAATCATTCATATAGTGCGAGGTATTGTTTTGTGAACTTACGTTAGGCTTGCATAGTCAAAGAATTTTTGTACCCTTTTTTTGTCCTGTCCTGGGTCCATGGCTTGGTAAAGTGGTGATTTACGAATATCTGGCAGTGGGCGATAAGGACGATACTCATTTTCATTTCTCCTTTTTGGTGCAGGATAGTCAGGTTCTTCTACCTCTTTTTGGATCCCCTTGACTTTTTGATCCACTTTCATCCTAACTTGTCTGTTTTTACCCTCGGCAGTGAAATCGGGAGGAAGTTTTTTCTTTGCAGCTCTGTTTGGTGGTGTCTTGGATAACCTGCCAGCCGATATTGTCTTCAACATCTCTGCTTCCTTCATCTTCCCAGCTCTTATCTTTGCTGGTGGTGTCTTCTGCTCTTCTACTTCTTGACTGCTAAAAAATACATCTCCATGTTGTTGGATGAACTGCACTGCTTCAGCAACGATCTTTTCTCGTAAGTCTTCATTATATAATGATCTTTGAGACGACTCTTCTTTTGGATCTTCTTGGCTCAACAATTGAAAGCTTGGACATTCGTGGATCACGGTTGCCATCTTTTCCTTCACGTCAGATCTTTGTCATTTTGTAACAACCTTTTTCAAGCTTTATGAAAACACTTTCAGACAAGTTGTCTAGAAGGTCCTCAATTGATGCATAAGGATCATTCTGTTGATCTTCTCCCTGTGTGAGTAAAATTACATCTTCTTCAACCGGCAACATGCCTTTAGGGTCTAGCTGAGATATTGCTTGAGCTGCGATTATCGTAGCCTCATCAATTTCATCTGTTTGTGTGGCATCCTGGTCTACTTGATATGCAGCTGTCTCTGTCAGAGAAGTGCTGAAAAAATGCATTTTTTGTTAGGTTCTACAAAAGTGTACATCTTTATACACACACACACAGAAGAAATCACTAAGGTGCACATCTTGGTACACATATACAGAAAATGAAAAACAAATGCGAGCTGAGATCATTTCATACCTAGGCTTCTTAGCAGTTTCAGACTCAACACCTTGCCTTGTTCCATCATTGCCATCCTTCTCTTCATTTGTCTTTGACAGAGGATTGCTAAAAGATTCAAGTTTAGAGAAAAAGTATGAGTTTTAGCATACTGGTGTACAACTATCTACACACATAAAAACAAATGACTGCCACATTTAATAAGAGTGATTTTATACCTTCGCTTTTCAGAAGTTTCAGACGGAACTTCATTCTTTTCAGATTTGCCACCCTCTTTGTCATTGTCATCACCATGCATATCACCACCTTTGCCACCTTCGTCATCATCATCGTGCTCCTCATCACCACCTTTACCACCACCATCCTCCTCATCCTCATCACCCTCCTCCTGCTGCTCCTTATCACTGTCATCCACATCACCAGTTTTGCCACTTCTATTGCCTTTCTCACCTTCCTCATCATCATCATCATCACTATCATCATCATTGTCATCCAAATCATCAACTTTGCCACTTTTTTCACCTTTCTCACCTTCCCCTCCTCCTGCTCATCATCATCACGTTCATCCTCAGTTTTTAATTCTTTGTTAAATGAAATGATTTCTTGCAATGAGTCAACAAACAAATCAACAAGATCCTTATCATCTTCCTCATTCCTTGCATCAGCTTCATAAATTTTCTTGCCTTTTTCTTCAATGAAGCTAACAAGCTTTTGATGTTTAACTTGCAAGTCAGAAAGCTCTTCCAATGCTTCATCTCTTTGCTGTATTGCTTTGTACAACTTTTCTTTCAGTGCATCTCTGCTATTTTCTTGCCTATTCTTTCTGTACTCTTCCATAATCTGTTGTTGTTCATCACTCCAAGCTTTTACCCATCCGGGTTGCATCTGAAAACATGCCAAAGTATCAATATGGATAACAGGTGTACATCTTTTTACACCTGTGTTACAGGTGTATTGTTGTACACATGACAAAATTTTGTCACCATTTTGTAAACCTTATCAAGGCGTATATCTAATGTACACATCTAGGAAGAAATCACTATCGTAAGAAATTTATCGAGTTACCTTTTTCATAGCCTCACCAATGTCTTTCTCTATTGTATTGCTGATGTCACTTATCACCCACCTTAGAAACCTAGGGAAACCTTGTTCATTGCTTGGCGTCATGATGTTGTTGTGTTCAGCAAACCAATACTGCATTGACAAACAGGTAAAAGAGTTAGAAAATGTTAGGACCCAACAAATACAGTGAACCAAAGCATTAAATTGGTACAACTTAAAACTGGTGTAAAATAATGTACACATGTAAACTCACCAACAGGTATACCATACAACCATTAACTCTAAGTGGTGTGGCAATATGTTTCCTAATGCTATACATTAGATATTTATGTATATGAACTGGCCAGTTGGTTTTTTTCATTCTTTCCGATGATTCAAAGTATGGAGCAAATTGGCTATTGGTAATCCCGCTTCCATTTGATGTGGTAAAAAAAAACAGTGATGCACAGGTATATTGCAAACAACACTACCAAGTCCTCAGCATTTCTCTCAATCTCCATATCCAACTTCGGTTTTAACTTCATTATACGCAAGATTTCATTCTCCACATCTAGTTTCCCCAACTTAGATTGATCCTTCAGTTTTAATCGGTTTATTAGTGAACTGTATCTCTGCTCAGCTCTAGTTTTGGTACATTCTCCTTCCACAGGTTGAGATGCCACCATTTCTAATTCAAAAATTAAGAACAAATCTTCTGGCATACTTTCTACTTCAATAAACTTTTTCTCCTCGACAGTATTGAAAACGAAGACATTTCTCCCTGAATTATCATGGCGAAACTGGTTCACAATCTTCAAGATTGATTCTGGATTCTTAAACCACACATCTCTCTTCTTCTCCTTTTTCTTTTTTGAGTTTTCCTCCTCTTTCTTTTCAGCTTTCTTGTGAACAAAGACATCTAATATAGGCCAAAAAGGGCTCTCATTTTGCTTCTCTAACTGAAATTCTGTGAACCAGACTTTGTTACGATCCTTTTTCCTTACGTCTCCATCCTTCTCAATGTACTTGTTCACAAACTCGTTGATTGCATTAAAACCTGATCTATAAGGTTTGTTTGTATCTACGAAAATAGACAAATGGGAATAAGAAAAGAGAAGCATAACACATGATACTCATACAAAAATTCTGGTGTACAAACCAGTACACTGGTATAACAAGAGCAACAATAATTCCCATACAACAGGCCATATATCACTATAACACCATGATGGTGTAAAAACCTGTACACTCCTACAAAAAAAATCTTTAAAACAATCACAACATGCCTTGAATCACTGCAATACAATGCTTGTGTACAAATCTGTACACACCAACAACAAATACCATAAAAATCTCTCAAAAACAGACACAAATGGATTGTGAATCACTGCAACAACATGTTGTTGTACTAGTATGTACACACCAACAACAAATACCATAAAAATTGCTCAAAAACAGACATAAATGGATTCTCGAATCATCAGAATAAACTGTTGTTGTACTAGTATGTACACACCAACAACAAATACCATAAAAATTGCTCAAAAACAGACATAAATGGATTGTGAATCACTGCAACAACATGTTGGTGTACTAGTATGTACACACCAACAACAAATACCATAAAAATTGCTCAAAAACAGACATAAATGGATTGTGAATCACTGCAACAGCCTAGGAGTGTACATATCTGTACACACCAACAACAAATACCATAAAAATTTCTCAAAAACAGACATAAATGGACTTGAATTGTTACCTCTTTTTCTTTGAACAGGTATTGAAGGCTTTGAAGACTTTGATTTCTTCTTAGCTGGTGATGTTTTTGAAGTTTCTGGTACTGAAATTGATGTTGAAGGCTTTGTAGTCTTTGATTTCTTCTTAACTGGTGATGTAGGCTTTGTAGTTTTTGAAGTTTTTGCTACTGAAATTGATGTTGAATCTTCTAATCCTCTCTTAGATCTCGTCTTTGGTCTTGTTGATTTTCGGATTTCTTTTGCTGCAACTGATGGAGTTGGGGATGAAATTGGTGTTGAATCTTGTGATGCTGACTTTGATCTCGTCGTTGGTGATGTTGATTTTTGAATTTCTTCTACTGCAACTGATGGATTTTCTTCTTCGGTTGATGTTCCATCCTCAACTGTTGGTGCGTTCTTCTTTGAAACTACTTTATTTCCTTTCACCATGATGTTAGTGATACTTCAACCATCTAGGTGTTTTAGGGTTTTAGTCTATAAATTTTCTAAGGTTTGTCTGCAAAAGTTCTTCTGAAAAAAAATTTTGATTTTTTTCTTCTGAAGTTTCTGATAAAGCAAAATGTTGCAGTTACTCAATTTGTCCGTTACGCCGCAGTTTTAATCAGTTTTTAATTCAAGGCTAACGTGTCGCAACCACGTTCATTGTGTCAGTTACAAAACTGATTCATTTCATTGCACGTGTGCTTTATTAAAAGCGTGCGAAGGGTAGCAACGTCTTTATACAATTATTGGATTAAATTGTACCTAGTCAACTAGGTATGGACTAAAGAGTATTATTATGGGTGGTTTTGGACTGAACCGTTTTTTTCCCTTTTAAAAATTGAATAAGGGTAAATTTTAAGTGGCGAATTTTGAGGGATATTTAAATAATGTTCCCTTTTAACCGAGGCTTGAGTGAAGGCTCTGCGAACCGAGCGACATCCGTCCCAGCTCACCCCCACCGATTTTCACCATTTTTGTAGATGAAATCCGTTGCATGTCTATGATTCAGACTAAAATCAACCCATCGGTTCATGAATTAGCTGTCCACTTCTCAAACCTTTGTTGTTTCCAGTTTTTTTTTTTTGGAATTTTCCAACCTCCTTTCTTCCTCTCCCAGCGGCTTTTCAATCTCTTTGGGCAACCTAAATTTCAGCCATGGTTTCTCAAATTGTCTTCAGCTAATCGTTGATTACCGGACATGTGGCCCATGGGGCCATCACTTTTCTTTGTAGTATTTTATCTTATCTAATTTGGCGAAAAATTTCTGGTATATCCTAACATTTTCCGCCTTGAAGCTTGCTGGTCTCTCTTATTTCCTGCCGATGCGTTGCCGTCCTAGTTTGTCTCTCTGTGTCTGATTCTTAATATCTTTCACATCCAATTATGTTTTGTTTTTCTTTGTGTCAGTTTTTTTCTTTCTTCCTTTCGTTACTGGGTGTGGTTCATGGCTTGACCCCAACCTGTTTGCTCTAAGGTCTGACTGAAATCCCTATTAATTCAAGTTTCTATTATTCCTTTTTGTTAGTATTGGTTTTCGTCACTTTTTGGTATACTAGGGATTGTTTCATCTTTCGTCCTAACTTGTTTGTTTGATGGTCAGAGAAACCTTAACCTGCTTTGCTTTGGTTCTATATTCTATTGCAAGATTAATTACCACCTTACCGTTCTTCTTTCTTTTCCAAGGGCATAAGTAAGTGTCACCTTCTCTTTTTCTGATGTTTCTAGCAATCATTTTGATTGTTTTTTCTTATTTTCATGCTCTTTAAGTTGGTTTAAGGTCTGTTAGTTCTTGTCCTAATCCCGTTGAGCAATAATGCATCTTTTTAATAACTGTTTGGGTTCTATTGTCAGACATTTCTGGTCCGGTTCCCACCGTTTCAGTATATCTCTTTATTCGCCGAGTTTTTGTCGAACAGCTTTCCAGTGCTCCTCTGTTACCACTGCTTGTAACTGTTTGGTGTGATGTGTCAGCTATCTTCCTGGCTGGTCTGTTTTCCTGTTCATCGTGCTACCGAATAATCTTAAGGTTTCGTGTCAAACAGTTATTACCAAGTGTTTCCTTTTTAAAATCATCTTGCTCAGGTTCCTTGTTAACAGTACTTGACTTCTTATTGAGCTTTTTCCCTCTTCTCTCAATCACCAGTTGGTGTTTCCTCGATGCCCTCCAATCATCTACATTTTTTTGGACATTAAGGTGGTTTCCTTAACAGGGTTTTTCTTTTTATCTCAGAGTCCTTAATTTATCTTCCTCTTTCTCTCAAATTTCTTTTGTTCTCTTTGAGTAGTAGTATTTTTCTTTCTTCGGTGTCTTTTGGCATCTCTTTGATTTTCTGTGTTAATTTAGTTCTCGTTTTGAGCTTTGTCGACATATTTTTCTCCAGCTTCGTCTGCATTTTTCCGTGTTAATCTCGATGTCTCTGTGATTTTGAAGTTTTCTTTTACTTCATAGTTTTCATGTTCTTTGGATGAGACCAGTGTTGTTTCTAGAAGATTCATCATTGACATTTCCGTCGTCGGCAGCTGCTTCTATCTCTCGCTTGACCAGCAGTTTTCCATTTCCAGTTTCGCCTTTTTTTCTCGGATACTAAAAGAAATTGATGGTTCCTTAATTGGTGCTACAGGGTCGGTAAATCTGTAAGTTGTTATTTTGTTCTTTGGTCATTGCAGTATTCCTAGCCTTTCTAGATCTTTAACTTTTATCCGCATGAACCTAACCTTATTGTATTACTCTACCTGTGAAGACTCATTCGTTGCTTTTCAAGTCCTTAGTTTTGTTCTGCTGTGTAATTCTATTACCATTACTCAGAGAAATTTTATGGTCTCCCGTTTTCCTAAAATTTTATTTTTTGGTCTCATATTCCCTTCCTTTTAAATTCCTAGTAGATTTAGTAGTCTTAACCTCTTGTTCTAGAGACATTATGAAAATTCTCTCTTGGAACGTCCAAGGAATTGGACCTACAATTACACTTCAACCACCTCAATCAATTTTATAATCCAGACATGCTCTTCCTTGCCGAGACAAAAGCACCATTGTCTCGAATGGAACTTTTCCTAAAAAAATCCCAATTTGTTGATTGGTTTATAGTACCTTCCATGGGAATTGCAAAAGGGCTAGCAATAGCGTGGCACAACAACATAGAAATGCATCTAATTTCATCAAACCTAAACGTGTGCCACTTTGAAACAAAAATTGGAATAACTGAGGTGCTAAGTACTTGTGTTTATGGTGCAGTTGAGCCGGAAGCTAAATTTGAACAATGGTCGTATATTGCTAACATTGCTCAACAGGTCAACAAACCTTGGTTGCTAATTGGCGACTTAAACGTTATTCTAGACCCAGATGAAAAACAAGGTGGAAATAAAAAAAGTTCAAGTAGCAAATCTTTCATACTACGGACAATTGATTCTATGGGGCTTTAAGATGCGGGGTACGAAGGAGCGCCATTCACATGGTCAAATAATAGAGAAGGTGACGCCAATATATGTGAAAGAATCGACAGAGCTTTAACATCCTTCCAATGGACGCAAAATTTTCCAGACACAAAGGTGAGTCATTTGCCTAGAGTTGGTTCGGATCATACACTGCTCCTTCTTGATTCAAATCCAGAAAAACAAAAATTACAAAAACCATTTAGATGCATTAGATCTTGGTTGTCACATCCTACTTTAACTTCGATAGTTGCCAACTCTTGGAATTATCGCTCCAGCACTACCCAGGACATGAACATCTATTCGAAGCTTAAACTATTATCCTCGGATTTATCTCAATGGAATTCAGATGTGTTTGGAAACATCCATAAAAATATTAAATCCCTGAATAATAGGATTGAAACCCCTACATAGATCTAGAAATTTCGCCGAAAATCTAGGTAAAATTAGACAACTCCAAGCGGAATTAGGCACATGGTACAAAATCAAAAACGGTTACTATCATCAAATTTCAAGAAACAAATTTTTCAAGGAATATGACTAAAACACGGAATACTTCCATGCTATAACTTCCAATAGGAAAAGAATCAATTATATAAACTCTCTTAGAGAACCATCGGGCCTTTGGCTTTCAGACAGAGATCAAATCAATACCCTCCTGGTAAACCATTTTACTCAGATAGGCACATCGCAGAACAACAACTCGGTGGAAGACTTATCAAGTTTTATTGAACCTTGTATCTTTTGAGGTCGAAAATTCATCGTTAATTGCTACTCCTTCAAAAGAAGAAATTTGGAATACAATTTCCAAAATAAACCAGTGGGGAGCTCCAGGACCAGATGGATTTCAACCAGGCTTCCTTAAAGCCAACTGGGATATAATGGGCCCGGATATAATCTGTACAGTTCAAGAATTTTTCAAAACCAGAATCCTAAACCCAGAATTAAATCATTCCTTCATAACCCTGATTCCTAAAATAGCCACCCCACAAACCCCAGCAGATTTTAGGCCCATCAGCTTGAGTAACTCAATATACAAGATCATATCCAAGATTCTAGCTAACAGGCTAAAACCTATCTTAAACAAGATAATATCCCCAAATCAATCTGCTTTTCTTCCGGGGAAACAAATCACGGATAACATTATCATTGCTCATGAGCTTATTCACTCTATGAAAAACTCAAAAGCTACAAAAGGAAATTTTGCATTAAAATTAGACCTCTCAAAAACCTTTGACAGAGTAGAGTGGAATTTCATCAAATCGACTCTATCAGCGTTTGGTTTTAGTCATTCGTAGGTTAACCTCATAATGCAGTGCATTTCAACCACTTCATTTTCTATCCTTCTAAATGGCTCTCCGGGTCCAAATTTTTCCACTTCTAGAGGCCTAAGACAAGGTGACTGTAAAGACCCTCAAGCTCGTCAACGCTATTAGACCAGTCAAGAGACGTCTTAGCTGATAATAACTCGATAAGTTTAACGCGAACGTTAATTAATAAGAATTAATCAAACAACGAACTAGATACGAAACTAGTACCGCTGGATAGATCTCGAAAATTTACGTGAAATGGACTACTCGAACGTGTCATTCGGATATCAGATGAAGAAGATATTATTGAAAAGACGAGGTTACCCAAATACACCACAATCTTTTATTTTGATCACAACCTATACAAGACCCACTGTGTATAAACCTCTTGGAGCAACAATCACTCAAGGAATATTTTAACACAGTGTCCACTTGAAATAGGGTTAGTCCGAACTGGCCTAACACGTGAATAGTTATATCAGACAAGTGGAGAAATCCAATACACTTTGTGTGATCGTTGATAGACGCATTTATGTGTCTATTTTGATCTCAATTATTTGTATTGTTAGTGCTCGATTTTATACTCATTTGATTATTTTATGTATTTGTAGATGTTTTTGGAGAAATAAGCTTTTGCGGGAAAATTGGCTCGGAAAGTGGTTTTTGCGCTCGTGGGAGAAAATTACTATACGGACCCCCATTTTGGATAAGGGGTACCTCAATTACTAAGGGGCGACCACTTGCTATTCGCACCCCTGGGCTGGATAAGGGGTACTCATCCCCTAGCTTTTGAAAATTGGTTTTGGCGGGAAATAAATTAATACACCTGCAGTTTTAGGGTTAAAATTTTGGGCGATTTTTAAAGAGATTCAAGGGCCGATTTGTGTTGGGATGGTCCTGTTAGAGCATAAGAGAGTTGTTATGGGTGTTTTGATCTATCAGAATTGGCTGCATCATTGTGGTGGATTGAAACAGAGGAGGTGGAAGTTTATCGAGTTCTGTTGACAACTTGGGACAGTTTTAGTCGAAGTTTAAGCCAGATACGGATCGGTATAGTCCTGTTAGTCCAAAACAGGGAGGGTAAGGTGGATAGTTTCGAGAAAATAGGAACAGTTATCGATTTGCATCAAAACAGGGAGTTGGATATATTCTCGGCAATTTTCAGATTATTCCGGGAAAGATACATGTAGACACGACAATAGGATTCTCTGTTTAAGTTAAGATTAATTTGAGAGAGTCTGAGACGTTGGCTTTGGTTTGGAAGCCGCGTAAAGAATAGAACAAGAGAGGAAATAAGCCGTGACTTCCGGTGAAAGGCATGGAAGATATTTGGAAGATTTTCACGAGATATTTTTGGGCCTGAGGTGTATATATATGATGTTTGGGAGGTAGTCGAGACTTGGAGATAGTTTGGGGTAGTTACAGAGCTCGAACCAAGGCAGCAGAGGCGTGTTTGATCATCACAGTCGAGAGGTAGAAGAAGAACCAGAAAACAACACTTAAGGAAAGTCGCGGAATCCGTGACCTATTCTATCAAATTCAAAGCCTTTGTAACAATTTTTCCAACAATTATATTGAGTTCGCAACAGATTCGCAACAGTTTTCAGAATAAAGTGAGTTCAGAACAATTATATCTCATTACAAACTCGGTGCTTTATTAGTTTTCTCTTATTTTTCACACTTTTGAGCTATGAAGAACTATTTTGAGCACGTGAATAATATGAGGAGCTAAACCCTGTAGTTGCAGGAAATCCTACACTACACCCCTCATTAGAATATACACAATTAAGTCATTTTAAGATGAATGATTATGATTTCTATTGATTGAATACTTGAATCTTTACAATATGAAATAGAAATGAGTAATAGAATTACAATCACTCTAAAACTTTCTCTCTCCTAAAGACTTGCTTAACAATTCAAAGAAAAACCCCCCTCACAATAGACTGACTCAACCCTTTATATATGGTAGTACACAGTGGATGACAGCTAAGCTGTCCTTTATTTTCGGGAATGGATTGCGAGATATCGCAAGTGTACAAGTATACAATCTCGCGACACTCTTAAACTTCGCCATATTTTCATATCTTCCTCGTGTTCTGGCTGCCGTCATTCGTTGCGTCATTTTTATTACTCATTTGCGACACTTTCGCAATATCGTCGTTTATTAATCTCGCGAAGTATTGATGTCGCGATATTCCGATCCTACATCTTGCCTCTTCTCATGTCTTCTCTGCGAAGAAGGGAATGTCATGAGAACCAATATTTTGAAATGCCGCAATTGTTCATCTTTCTCTGTTTCACTCTCGTACTTTTACACGGAATTTATTACAGATGTTTCTTCTTCCACTCTTTTCTTGACACGTCTCTTTCAACCGTTTATTCTTGACCATTCACGTCCCATCTCACATTAAATGCATTTGTTTTCTCGAGGATTCTTCTCTCTATATATAGTTTTCTCACCCTTCTCTTTTTCTCTTTTATTTTTCTCTGCAACTTTTCTTCAACTTTCTTCCTCTGCAACCTGCGTTTCTGTTACTGTAAATCTTCCTTTCTTTCTCTCTTTTGATCTTCAATTCTCTAATCATTCCCATACTCTAAGAATGGCTTCACTTGGTCGTACATATAAACCCCTTTTTAATGAAGCTCAAAAGAATTTACAGGAGAAGAGCTTCATCATATCAACCATTCCTGATCAAGAATCTTCATCTATACTTTCTGCAAAGTTGTTTTCTGATCATCAGTGTGATGATCGGAAAATCATAATCTCATTTGGGTCAAATCCTCGCAGGCCTTCCCATTCCTCTCTACAATCCCGAGATGCCTTTATTCTATGAAATCCTTGCTCACAAGAAATTCTCGCGAGCTATTTATCAACTGAGCGGTGATTGTATCCGTCTAATGCTTGAATTCGCCAACCGTGGCGCTGGTAAGGGATCTTTATATCCTGATGATGTCAAAGATCCTAGATTCGCAGGTTTAGAAATAGTCGCTGATAAGTATACTGTAGAGAACTTTTTTGAAAATTATGAAGTAATAAATATGAGAAATGACAAATCTCGCTGGGGTGCTCGATTGAAGAGAAAAGATAATATTTCCAGTGATAAGATGCTTATGCAAGATATTGACTGGCATTCGGGCAAAAATAATGTTCCTCGGTACTCCAAAGATGAGAAGTGGTGGGTTGTTCCTCTATTTTTGAGCGGACCTTATATTGCAGGCTCTCATACACTCCCTGCGGATCTCGCAGACTATCATCCTTGGGAATTTAAGTGGCCCGAGAAGGCAAAAGAGGTATACTTCCTATTTCAGGTTTGCTTTACGATATTTCCTTCCTCTTATATTTACTAGAATTGTAAAATCTTCAGATTGCCAAATTGAAAAAGAGTTATAAAAGACGTCCAAAGGCGAGTACTCTGGCGATACTCCGATCAATCACGGATGAAGTAAGAAATACTTTCTTTTGTTATTTTTAACAATATTGTTGCCTCTGTTTCTTATCTTCATTCGTGTGCGAAGGTTAAGGGCAAGAATAAAATCACTCTTCGCAAGGATAAATCTTCTGCTCCATCTTCTAAAAAACGGAAAATCCATCCTTCTTCTCGTTCTAGTTCCCAAACCAGCGAGAGTTCTGACGAAGATGAAAATGAGGTTGATACTTCTTCTGTAAAGGAGAATCATTCGATCGAGTCTGCTATGGCGCAATTGTCTAGCGTCTTCTCCGATTCTATGCAAGGATTAGGAGATGATCATTTATCTGCTACTTGCGAAGCTCTCGCTAATATTTGCGATGCTCCCCTACTAATGGATAATGATTCTTTTCGCGGGGTTTCCCGAACAATGTCTCCCAGCTTCTTAAATGCACTTAGTGCTTTGGTATGTTCATATCTCTTTATTTATCTGTAATTTCAATTATAAACCTTATCTTAACAATTTCTTTACCTTTCTTTATAGTCTGGGAGAGCTTCCTTTGTTGTTGCCTCAGACCTCGAGAAGAGACGCAACAATCTTGAAAAGAAAAATCTTCAACTTAAAGAGAAGATCAAAGAACTAGAAATTGAAGTTGCGACATCTCGCAAGTAGGATGAAAAAAATTCAACAATTGGAAGTTGTGTCTTCTTCCCAAAAAGACAAAATATCTACTCTTCAAAGTGCTAATCAGCAATTTTATGGTATAACACCCTCCTCTTTTCTTCATTTCTACTTTGCCATTTATTTTGCTTTGCCTGACTCATCATTTTCGCAGACATTTATAATCTATCTGAAGAAGCCATCCTTCTCCATTCATTCCCTGAACCCATGGATGATGATGCTCTTCTCGCTCACCTTAATGAATCTTTAAGTAGTTCTTCAAACAAGATTAACTCTCTCTCATTAAATGAACTTCGATCCAAATTTCATCTTTTAGAAATTGAACATAGATCTAGTTTAGGTTTAGCCAACCGATTTAAACGTTTATATCTTGACTCCCAAGAGAGTAATAATATTCTAAGGAAAAAGATTAGCAGCCTCATAGATGATAAGGATCGCATTGCTAATCAAGGTGCACAAGCATTAACAAAATTTCAAAAAACTATTCTTGAAGTCCAAATTGAGCGAGATGAATCCCTTCGCCAAAATGCCATACTTAATGAGCGAGAAAATCAAATTCACTAATCAACCTCACTTCTTGTTATAAATAATGATGATGAATTCGATGCGGTGAAAAAGCTAGTGATGGGGAGGAAAGATAACAACAACAAGAAGGATCCATGAAATTCTTAAACTTTATTATGTTTCACTTGGTTTAGAAACTTAGATTGTGGTTTGAACTCTTTCATTATGTTTTGAACTCTTAGATTGTGGTACGAGACTTGTTAAACTTATTTGAATTTTCAGTTTTAGTTGCTTTAGAAGTTATTATTTTGTATGCACTTTTAGACAAAGTACTTTAGGCCGGCATGGTAGGAAGTCTACACCTTGCCAGGCACAGATGTTAGTTGCACCTTTAGGTACAAAGTACAACCCATTGAATGCTCAACGGCTAGAAATTTCAAAATCAAGATATTAGGTATGTTTTTATTATAAAAGCTCAACCTTGCATAAAGAATGGAAGTTTCACCACCAAATATTTGTAGTCGAAGGTTCTAGATAATGCATTGGGTGAGATTCTCTTCAACCGCTCCACTTAGGTGTCCCAATTGTTGCGAGATAACGTGAAACCCATAATTTCCATCTTTCGGAACATCGTCGGGTACCAATCACGAAATCTTGAATAATTGGAGGGAGTGAGTACGATCTTTTGCAACACCGGTTGTACTACCTTCTTTGGACGACTTTTTTCTTCGCCACATCTCCTTGGCTTGCTTGGCTCTCAAGAGGTAGAGTTCCATTTGTATTCAAGTTAGAGACGGTTGGTGTAGTTAAATCCTTCTTTGGCCGACCCCTTTTCTTTCCAACAAATTCCACGCTTGCTTGACTCTCAAGAGGTAGAGTGCCATTTGTATTCAAGTTAGAGACCGTTGGCGTAGTTGAATCCTTCCTTGACGACCTCTTTTCTTTTTAGCGGGCTCCTCCTTGTATTGCGCCTCGGTATAAACATGTCCAGGATGGATCGCACTTTGTACTCAAATGCTCTTTAATGTTTTCCCTTTTGGATTGATCACTATTTCTACTTAAAAACTCTTTGATTTGTTCTCCTTCGGATTGATCTTGATCGCAATTTGTACTCAAAACTCTTTGATTTGTTCTCTTTCTTCCGCCCGTCTCTTTTTGGTAGTTGGATGCCATTAGGATCTTGTTTCTCCGGTTCTTCAAGTTCTTCCATAAAAGGGTAAACTATCGGCATCAACTTGTGCTTCATAGTTTGTTTGTCCAACCTATTCAACTTGGGGTATTTTTCGAGGATTATTCTCCCAAGTTCCATGTCGCCAAACTCTTCACCGGGATCTTCTCTTGGAGCCGGTTTGAAAGATAATTGCTTCCAATAGGGATCGATATCATCAAGAGGAATGGGAGTTTTATACCTACCAAGCATATGACGACATGGAAGTCCGATAGCCTTCATTATCCTACACTTACAAGGAGTGCTAGGGTGGTCGTCATACTTTTTATACTTTTTAAACAAAGCGAGATGTTTCATCATAAAAATTGCCCAATGCGATACGTTGCAATGTATACCAACAAGCATCCAATTATCCTCCTTAAACTCCCTCAACTTCCGGAAGCTACTTTCTTGGAATTGTTTTTTTATCTTGTTGATATCATTATTAGTGTATTCATGGATAGCATGTTGCACCGTCACAATCCCATTTTGACTCGTGAAAAGTAGACCTTTTAGTCTCCCATGCGCTTGCTCTACCATACTTGTGGATTCAAGTTTGAAATGTTTATAGTCGTAAGTATAAGCATACACAAACCTCTCTTTGTGTGGACTCAACCATTGTTTCTTGCAATATTCCACTACTTTGGGGTAATTAGTCCCCCAATCATCCTCGAAATCCTTCAAGTTTAACTCATATCTTCCCACACTCATCGACCAAAACCACCTTATCCCACGCTTTCATGAATAACCCAAACTTAATCGCACCTTCTTTCCATTCTTCGTCTTCTTTCTCTTTCTCCTTCTCTCGCTCCTCTTTAGTTAGTTTGCTAAGACGTTCATCTTCCTCTTTTTCACGTTTAGTTCCTTTCTTTGCTTTCGGTTTTTGGATATGACTTCTACAATTCTTTCTAAGATTGCATTGTATATGCCAAGTGCAAAGGAAATTTTGTGCATTAGGAAAGACTATCCTCAGCGTTCATTATTGCTTGCTCATTGTCGGTGACTATAACCCAGGAGTTTCGTCTTCGTGGTAGAGAAGCTTCAAAGTTTCCAATGCCCAAATATAACTATCATCCTTCTCACGATCCATAAAACACCATGCCACCGTGAACGATTGTTTATCCGAGGTTTGTCCTACAATGTTCAACAAAGGCATGTTGTACCTATTCGTCTTATAAGTACAATCCATGAACAAAACTTGGTAAAAGCAACGCCAATTGAATCATATCGGGATGTGCAAGAAAAATACGATCCACCTTCCCTTCGATGACTCATGGTGTCTCACCGTGTAGTTGTATTTGTGTATTAACCATTGTGATTCTTCCATCACCTTTCTTCCATCCCATTCAATTCTTTTAATAGTTGCCTTGGCCGCATAAGTTGTAGACAATGAAGAGAGGTTATGCGGGTCGTCCCTCTTGAACTTACTTAGGAGCTTACTTGGTTTAATCCCCAACTTGTTCTTACTTGTTCGAACTCGTGCGGTTTCAGCTTAACTTAGGTGTTAACGTCTTCTTATCATACACATAACCCTTCCTCTTGTGACTTTCCTCTTCATGCATACCATTTCAAACCGCGAGCATAACGCCTTGGTTAAAGATATGATTTCTGATCCTCCAGAGAAGCCACAATGACAAAACATCAAAAAGGTTGTTTTACTATTCTTCATTATTTTCCCGCTTCTGTGTTTTTTACTACATTAAATCATGAAAAGTTATTAAGCTGCTAACTCATTGTCATTTGTTCGCAGAATCTGAGAAGAGATTTCAAACAAGAATCAAGGAACTTGAATCTGAGAAAGCACAACTTGCAAAAAACTTCTCTCTTCGCAATGACAAATATTCTAAGATGAAGAAGCAACTACAAAATACTGTGGCGAATTTCAATAATGATGCTGTTCGTTTTCGCAACCAAACTATTGAACAAATTTGCAATGATCACAACATTCCTCTTTCTTCATATCCTTGTCTTCTCGATGAAATTCCTGATAATATGCCTTGCTCAAATGTCTCTGATAGTGATGTAAGCGAAGAAGAAGAATCTGATAAAGAATCTGATGAAGAAGAATAAGTTGCTAGATTGTTCCATTTTCCTTTCTCTTCTTGTGATATTTGTACATTTATCCTTCTAACCTTCCATTTTGTAATCTCTTACTGTAAATCTATCATATGAAAATAAATAACAAATTTTTATTCTAATCATTCCCATACTTGCCTCTATTATTTATTTTCAAATGATATAAATCAAGTCGATAATCTTTAAGTAATGATACTTCTTAATTTCGCAATTGCTGTTGCTGATTCTTCTCAAATAAATGAAGAAATATAATCGTATTCGCAAGCTTGTTTGCTTACTCGATTTCTTGTGTTAATTTATCATCAGTTATGTTGAAATTCATCATTGCGACAAAATCGCAGGACGTCGTTACATTTTCATGTAATGACCCATTGATCTTGCCTTATCATTGTTTTTGTGTGGTCTTATTTTGCCTTCCTAGTTAAAGGTCTTATTTTGCCACCCCTCATTTTGCATCAATATGACAGGTCTAAATATGCAGTTGGGGGTATTCCTCCTAACTGCACCTCTAGTGTAAAGGGGGTTTTCGCAGCTTCTTCGATGGCCTCATCCAATTGTCTTCTTCCTCCTCCCCTTCTATTGTTCATCATTCCTCTCATTTCTTCCAACTCTCTTAAGATTTGTTCGTTTACATCAGGATTCGAATTTATTGGTCTTTTTAGCTCTGCCTCTCTCCTTCTGCGTTCATGTCTGCTTTGATTTTCTTGTTCAGCATTTTTTTCTCTTCTTTCTCTGCGACTTTCTCCTTCATCTCGTTCACGAATTCGCACACCATTATATCTATCATTTTCTCTTCTTGGTTGTCTATCAGTTCTCCTTTGTACTCTTTCATATTCTTCATTGATATTTCCATTGTTGCGGTTTTGCTCGCGCCTTCTTTCTCGATTGTCATGATTGTTCTGTCGAATTGCTTCCTCCAATTCCCGTTCTTCCATTTTTACTCTTAATCTTTCTCTTTCGCAAGCTAGACGCGCTTGTTCAATATAATGTCTTTCGATGTCATCTTCAATCTCCTTTTGTTTCCTCCGTGTTTCTCTCCCATGTAGTATTCTTCTTCCTTCTTCCTGATTTTCTTTACCGATTGGATTAATCTGCTGCCTATTTTCTTGATTTCCGTCATTTTGGGCATTTTGTAAAATCTCAGGACGTGGAATACACACCACTTCCCTTCTTTCGCAGCATCCTTCACCGAGATTTGGCTCTCTTTCTAGGTTTTCTTCGTTAACATTTTCTATAGGTAATGTTCTCCTCGTATCATCTCTAACCAATTTTGATCTTGACCTGGTATTACTTCTCGACCTTCTATTCTGCAACCTCATATTTTCCATTCTTAGCTCATGGTTTTGCCTTGTTAAATTTGCACGCTCTTCCGCTTCTAACCGCCTTTCTTCATGTATTGTTTGCCTCAAAGCTTCTAATGCTGCGATTTCTTCATTTCCATGAATTGTTTCTCCCATCTCTTCTCGATTTCTCTCCTCTTGTGCATTATTTATCAATTGTTGCACTTCTTCTCTTTCTTCCGTAGAATCTGATCTCCATGTATGCACACTCACCCTATCATAATCTATTACTCTATTCGGTGCTGGTTGAATTGGTGGTTGAATTTGACCTTCTTCTCTATTTCTTGCGTTTATTCTTGATGGTTCACCTACTTCATTTCTCCTTTCTCCAGCTAATCTCCTACTTCTTCTAACAGTTGTTGGTTGTTCTGATACATTCCTTCTTCTAGCCATTTCTCAATTTCAGTAAGTTGTTGAAAATTATACGAAATTTCTTTCTTGTTACTCCTGATTCTTTCAATTCACAAGGTTGATCTCTACTCAATCCTTGTTTCTAGCGCCATTATGTAGTTGCAGGAAATCCTACACTACACCCCTCATTAGAATATACACAATTAAGTCATTTTAAGATGAATGATTATGATTTCTATTGATTGAATACTTGAATCTTTACAATATGAAATAGAAATGAGTAATAGAATTACAATCACTCTAAAACTTTCTCTCTCCTAAAGACTTGCTTAACAATTCAAAGAAAAAACCCCCTCACAATAGACTGACTCAACCCTTTATATAGGGTAGTACGCAGTGGATGACAGCTAAGCTGTCCTTTATTTTCGGGAATGGATTGCGAGATATCGCAAGTGTACAAGTATACAATCTCGCGACACTCTTAAACTTCGCCATATTTTCATATCTTCCTCGTGTTCTGGCTGCCGTCATTCGTTGCGTCATTTTTATTACTCATTTGCGACACTTTCGCAATATCGTCGTTTATTAATCTCGCGAAGTATTGATGTCGCGATATTCCGATCCTACAAACCCCTTAGCCGAGGCGACGGAGGAAGCCATTGTTCCATGAAAAGTGGTATATTTATATTTTAATTAATTTTTGCAATTTCTTTTATGATTATTTGCATGGAACTAATATTGGAAACGGATTTTTATTGAATGATTGTGATTCGTTTTGATGGAGCATGCTTAGTTTAAGACTTTTGATGTTTCATGCTTAGTGTTTACAATTGTTACTTCGAAAATCTACTTGAGGCAATAAATTAGAAACACTTCAAACGCAAAGAATTGCATGAATATTGATTAAATTGAATCACTTAATTGGTCAATGGTGGAATCCTGAATCTCGGTGCTTTTTATAATCTTGATAACAACTTCGTAAGTTTTCTATTGAGTTTGAATCTAAAATTGAATCTTCTGAGTGAACGACATCTTTTACTACCACTTTCTACAACAACATAAAACCACATCAATTTTTGGCGCCGCCGACGCGGACTTGTTTTTAGATTATTTTTTTTTTTTAGGTTTTTAGTGATTTTTATTCTTTTGTTCTATTTTACGTTTTCTTGGGTATTTGTGTTTTGATTACAGGTTTGGATATTGGATCGAAAAGAAAGCTGAGCCAAAGATATTGGTGATTAACTAAAGACTTGGAGTCAAAGACAAAGCGAAAAGAAACGAGGAAGAGACAAAGAATTTTATTTTTATTTATTTAGTTTTTTTTCGAAAACTGTATTAGGGTTTATAATTATTTTTGTAATTTTTCTTTTATTTTTGGACTTTTTGGACATTTTTGGGACTTTGGACATTATTTTTTAAACCCTACAGAAGGGTAGTCTTAAATATAAACTGTTTGCAGAGAAGGAGGACAATTACGATATTGTCTCTACACCTTGGGTTCGTACACCGACATAGGAGTCGGTGGCCGAGTCGACTACAACCGATTCATCCCCGTCTGGAACGGGAGGTAAGATTCTAAACACTCGCGAATCCCCCGTCGGCGAGTTCTTGGATTCCTTCGTTTGCATATATCTTTGAGGAAATGAATACGGCTGCTTTAATTTTCTAGTAAAGGGCAAGGCCTGGCCATACAAGATAAGGGTTCGGATTTCATCACCGTTCTCTTCTTGCCCGCCTTAGGAACACGTAACCTACGCGAACCTAAGCCTTAAAATTTTGACTAAAACAAGACCGATAGGGTAACGAGCTTAATAGGAAAAGTCATTCGAAAAATATTGGTTACTCTTTTAAGCACACTTCGAATTTCATGAAGGTTTCTGTGAGTTGAATGCATGACTGCGCCGTCTTGTAATTCCGGTGAGGCCTTGGGTATCAAAGCTCCACTGAGATTCCCTCGCCTCTATTCAACTTACTTTGACTCAGATTGATTCCAGAGGGGTTTGCTTAAATTGTAACGAATTCCCTTTCGAAGGATTAGAAGCTGGTCTAGAAACAATCTAAGTGGAGCCATCATGCTTTTTGTTTGCTAGAAATTAGTAGGTTTGATTTGGTTGAGTCGGCCTTGTTTTGTGATTGCATAGAATCCCCTTCCTTATTCGTTTGCATGCCGGAACGTAAAAGAGACGCCCTAGTTAGATTTGTTAAAGAGAAACCTAGTGGTTCTAAGCGTCTCGATTACCTCAATTTAGAAAGTCCGATTTTTGAAGAGTCCGTTTTTGAACGTCCGTTTGAGGAGACAATCCCTAATATTCCGTTAGTGCCAGAAATGGCAACTTTGAAAGCTTTATTGAACCCGACTAGGACTACTCGTCCCTCGTGTATCAGGTTAGCTGAAACAGAAGCAAATTATGAACTTAAACCTGGGACCTTACAGCTACTCCCAATCTTCTTAGGGAAAGAAAATGAAAACCCCTATTTTCATGTTAGGGACTTTGAGGAAATTTGTAGTACCCTAAAGATTAGAAACCTTGATGATGATGCTTTGAAACTTAGGTTATTCCCGTTTTCCTTGAAAGATAAAGCTAAATCGTGGCTATATAGTTTGGCTTCTGGTTCAATTGAAACATATGAACAACTTACATCTGCCTTTTTGAACAAGTTTTTCCCTAGGCACAAAACATCGTCTATTAGGACGCAAATTTGCACGTTTTATCAACAAGAGGGAGAATCTTTGTATAGGTATTTGGAAAGGTTCAATGATTTATTAGCCCAATGTCCTCATCATGGTTTAGAAAAGGTTAGGTTAGTTCAGATCCTTTATGAGGGTTTAGATTATTCCACTACGACCACAGTAGAATCTATGTGTACGGGTGGGTTTGAAAACCAAACAGTTGATGAGGCGATGACATATTTGCATGAAATCGCCGAAAAGACCCAACAATGGGAAAATAGTAGGGTACCCCAGAAAACAATTCTTCTAGGCAGAGGAAACGTTAATAGGGTAGAAAGAGGCTATGAATCAGATGCCAAAATTGCAGCAATAGCTAAAAGGTTAGAAGCTTTAGAATTGGGTCACACTAGTAGTCGAGTGGAGCCTTTTTGGGAAGGCCAGAATAATGAAGAGCAAGCCAATGTTCTGTATAATAACACTAGATTCGACAACCGTCAGAAATTTGACCCATATTCAGAAACCTATAATCCTGGTTGGAAAAACCATCCGAACCTTTCGTGGTCTAAGGGCCAGAGTCAAGGTCAGCTTAGTAATTCGAATGTTCCACCAGGTTTTGGTTATAATAAGAACTCTCCAGGTCAAGCTCAGTTTCAGAACCCTTCAGAGAATAAAATGACTAGCTTAGAGGAATCTCTTAGTATATGAAGAAAGAGCCAGGATATGTTAGCACAGGGCCAGGAAATGTTAGTAAAAAGCCAAGTTAGTTTTGAACAGGAAACCAATCAGAACTTTCAAACTAATGCTCAGACTCTTGCTAAGTTAGAACTTCAAATAGGTCAAATAGCTAAGACTTTAAGTGAAAGAGATAACGGAAGGTTCCCTAGTCAAACTAATCCCAACCCTAGAGGAGTTCATGAAATAGGTACAAAACCATTACAACAGCTGAATTCAATTAGAACCCTTAGGAGTGGTAGAGTAGTAGACAATCAGGTAACCATGCCCGATAGTGAGCATACTGTAGTACACCCCTCAGGACCACCCATAGCTGAGGGGACTGATAAAATCTCTGATGATGCCGATTCGGTTCCTGAGAGGCCCTATTTTATGCCTAGAGCCCCATTTCCACAGCTATTAGTACCAACAAAGAGTGAATCCAACTTTAATGACATAATGGAGGTTTTTAAGAAAGTTACCATAAACCTTCTGTTACTAGAAGCAATTAGGCAACTTCCGGCTTATGCCAAATTCCTTAAAGATATGTGTACGCGAAAGCGAAAGCTTAGTATCCCTAAAAAAGCCTTTTTAGCTAGTCATGTAAGTTCGATCATTCAGAACAACACAACTCCTAAGTATAAAGACCCAGGTGCCCCTACGATTGCTTGCACGATAGGAAAACACAGGGTAGAGAAAGCTTTACTTGACTTAGGAGCTAGTGTGAACTTACTTCCGTACCATGTGTACTTACGACTAGGACTTGGTGAATTGAAACCTACCAAGATAACACTGCAGTTAGGTGATAGAGGTCCGTTAAAATTCCTCGTGGTGTGATAGAGGATGTTCTTATTGAGGTCGACAAGTTTATTTATCCTGTGGATTTCGTAGTCCTAGATACACAACCTGTCCCCGACCCGAGAAAATCAAATACCAGGTAATTTTAGGTCGCCCATTTTTAGCCACGTCTAATGTGTTATCAACCGTAGGACGGGACTTATGAACTTATCCTTTGGTAATATGACCACTGAACTAAATGTCTTTAATGTTACTAGACAACCTTCGATGATTTAGAGGAAGTGAATATGATTGGCACTTTAGTTCATGATCTAGTTCAGGGCTATTGGGATGACAATTTGTTTGGTGATTCTTTGGATGAATTTGATGAGACAATTCTCTTAGGTCAGATAGATGGACTGACTTTAGACCTAGAAGAAGCTCTCGAACATTTTAAGGACTCTATAGACCCAGAAATTAAGGCAATAGTGTTAGGTCTTGCTAAGAGTAATGATGAACCTAAGTTTGAGGGTAGAGAATTAGAAGAAGCTTTTGAGTATTTTAAATACTCTGAGGATCCGGAAATTCAAGCTATAGTTCAAGGTCTTATGGAGAGTAGTGATTACCTTAATTTTGGGGGTAGTGAACGTCAAGTATCCTCATTGGAAGTCCCTAACTTGGGACTCGAGCCCAGTGTGTCTGAGGTATTACCTGAGTCTCTTCCGACTCCACAACCCGATCCTCCTGATACTATCCAGGAGGAAATCCAGCTATTTGAGACTCGTTATTTGGGTAAATCCGTTTATCAAGACACTCATATGAAGCCCAAGTGGGCACCACAGAAAAACCCAGTTGTCTTGCAGGAAACCTTGGATGAGGATGTGCTCTGTCTGTTCATTTTTCTGATTTGGTGCAGTTGTCTCATAATTGTGGCAGTTTTATTTGATTTGGTTGACCCACAATTGTTTCGACTATTGATATATGATTTCAAAAGGTAATTAGCCATTTGTGGTATTTAACGTCTGGCTGAAGACTTTAAACTTAGCACTTCTTGGGAGGTAACCCAACATCCATGCGACACGGTAATATCTTTCCTTATCTCTTTTGCTTTAAATGGTAACAGTTTCTCCTTGTTCGTGCTTTTAATTTCATCTTTAGAACATTGAGGACAATGTTAGATTTAAGTTTGGGGGTATAGGAGAAACTTTTTAGTGGCAGTTGCATTGTTAACTCCAGAGCTTAGAAATTTATGCTTATTAAGGATGGCACTAACCAATCTAAGTGGACGGAAGCATTTTGGTTGTAGGAGTTGAGGAACCAATCTGATTAGATGGAAACATTTAAAGAGTCTATTCATAAAATCACAGAGCTCAGGTGTTAGAATTAAAGAAAAACATGGTAGTTTCGCCATATCTCGTTGAATCCTTTTCACTTCTATTTTTTTGTTTGTTTTCTTCAAAATATGTTTGTCTAAGTGATTAGGTGGGGCTCACGATTCAAGTTGTTACCACTGCTAGGGTGAAATAGAGTGATTGAGAAAAAAAAAATTGAGACCAGGCCATCAGACCAATCGGAATAAATTCAATAAAGTCGACCATTGGAACCCTTGTATATGCCAGTTGTGTTGACCTAGAGTTAGGATTATCGACCACTGGTTCCCTTGTATTTGTGTTGATATTAGTCAGACCGGTATCTCAGTCCATTAGGATAGATTCATTTTGGCAGTGGCCTTCAGACAGATATGGGAAACACCGTTCACTTAGTAAACATCAAAATCATCTATGTTTTTTCTCTTTATCCATCTCGTTATCTATCCATGTGATTGGTTGACTCCGGTTATGATGTCCAGAAACTATCTGAGTAGAGCTCTGTCACTTTATATGAATTTTAGTATGCTTGAGTGCAAACTCGTGTACAACAATTGGAATTTCGCATCAGGGTACGTCCTCTTATAGTCAATAAGTATGCCAACCAAGGAGATTCTTTAGTGCCTTCCAAGGTTCTGCCTAGATAGTTAGGGTCTGGAGTAAAGGTTTTGTGGGTACACCTCTGGTAAACCCTCCCGAGACTATAACTCGGCCACTAGGGGCACCTAGGGTTTTAAAGGCTTATTGCATACGCTAAATGCAATCGACGATGCCTGCGACAGTGAGTTGGGATTTTATTTTGTCGATTTTATTTGCTCGAGGACTAGCAAATAATAAGTTTGGGGGTATTTGATAGACGCATTTATGTGTCTATTTTGATCTCAATTATTTGTATTGTTAGTGCTCGATTTTATACTCATTTGATTATTTTATGTATTTGTAGATGTTTTTGGAGAAATAAGCTTTTGTGGGAAAATTGGCTCGGAAAGTGGTTTTTGCGCTCGTGGGAGAAAATTACTATACGGACCCCCATTTTGGATAAGGGGTACCTCAATTACTAAGGGGCGACCACTTGCTATTAGCACCCCTGGGCTGGATAAGGGGTACTCATCCCCTAGCTTTTGAAAATTGGTTTTGGAGGGAAACAAATTAATACACCTGCAGTTTTAGGGTTAAAATTTTGGGCGATTTTTAAAGAGATTCAAGGGCCGATTTGTGTTGGGATGGTCCTGTTAGAGCATAAGAGAGCTGTTATGGGTGTTTTGATCTATCAGAATTGGCTGCATCATTGTGTTGGATTGAAACAGAGGAGGTGGAAGTTTATCGAGTTCTGTTGACAACTTGGGACAGTTTTAGTCGAAGTTTAAGCCAAATACGGATTGGTATAGTCCTGTTAGTCCAAAACAGGGAGGGTAAGGTGGATAGATTCGAGAAAATAGGAGCATTTATCGATTTGCATCAAAATAGGGAGTTGGATATATTCTCGGCAATTTTCAGATTATTCCAGGAAAGATACATGTAGACACGGCAATATGATTCTCTGTTTAAGTTAAGATTATATTTGAGAGAGTCTAAGACGTTGGCTTTGGTTTGGAAGCCGTGTAAAGAATAGAACAAGAGAGGAAATAAGCCGTGACTTCCGGTGAAAGGCAAGGAAGATATTTGGAAGATTATCACGAGATATTTTTGGGCCTGAGGTGTATATATATGATGTTTGGGAGGCAGTCGAGACTTGGAGATAGTTTGGGGTAGTTACAGAGCTCGAACCAAGGCAGCAGAGGCATGTTTGATCATCGCAGTCGAGAGGTAGAAGAAGAACCAGAAAACAACACTTAAGGAAAGTCGCAGAATCCATGACCTATTCTTTCAAATTCAAAGCCTTTGTAACAATTTTTCCAACAATTATATTGAGTTCGCAATGCTTCTGCAACAGTTTCAGAATAGGTGAGTTCAGAACAATTATATCTGTTACAAACTCGCTGCTTTATTAGTTTTCTCTTATTTTTCACACTTTTGAGCTATGAACAACTATTTTGAGCACGTGAATAATATGAGGAGCTAAACCCCTTAGCCGAGGCGACGGAGGATACCATTGTTCCATGAAAAGTGGTATATTTCTATTTTAATTAATTTTTGCAATTTCTTTTATGATTATTTGCATGGAACTAATATTGGAAACGGATTTTTATTGAATGATTGTGATTCTTTTTGATGGAGCATGCTTAGTTTAAGACTTTTGATGTTTCATGCTTAGTGTTTACAATTGTTACTTCGAAAATCTACTTGAGGCAATAAATTAGAATCACTTCAAACGCAAAGAATTGCATGAATATTGATTAGATTGAATCACTTAATTGGTCAATGGTGGAATCCTGAATCTCAGTGCTTTTTATAATATTTATAACAACTTCGTAAGTTTTCTATTGAGTTTGAATCTAAAATTGAATCTTCACAAGTCTGAGTGAACGACATCTTTTATTACCACTTTCTACGACAACATAAAACCACATCAATCGTCTATGGATATGAAATCGAGACAATACTACAACAAAGTGTTCACTTGGTAATAGTACGGTATAACCGAAACCTTATAAGATAAATATCAAGTGCCTAGTTAACACACAAGTGTAATTACTTTAATATAATATAAAAATAATTATAATGCGGAAATAAAGTGAAACACACACCAGAATTTTGTTAACGAGGAAAACTAAAATCTTGTAGAAAAACCCCGGGACCTAGTCCAGATTTGAATACTCAATGAATTAAGACGCTACAAAAAGTAAACCTGCAACTTCGTGTAGACAATAATAAGTAAACTAAAATCCTAGTTACTCAGCTTCAGCAGTATTCTTGTTTTGACAATATCTAGCAGATTCGAAGTTCTCTATAGATATTTGTTTTGATAATATCTAGCAGAACCGAAGTTCTCAATAGATATTTGATACTATATATCCTAGCAGAACAGACGTTCTCTTTAGGACTTAAATTTAATATATCTTCTTAATGGTTCAATCTTTCAAGACAGGATTCCTTTGGATCGTATTCCAAACAGTAAAAGATAAATTGTTTGGTAACAAAACTCACTTCGAAATATATGATATAAGCACAGTTAAGGATCTTCTATTTTTAAGACATGTTACCAGATCCGAAGTTCCTCGGTTAAGGATCAAACAAGACAATGATTACCGAAATAATCAGTCTTGATTACAAGGTTTATGATAAAATCACAAACTACTTGTTGATCTTAAAAAGGGTTATGTTTATTGAAAATAAACAACCTCTTTAATCCCGGAAAATCAAGTAACAGAAAGTTACACCAAGATCAAAACACAAGAACAAAAGTATTCAAATATTCAAAGTCTTCAATCTTCGATTTAATCTTCAAAGTAACAACCTGCAAAAACAAACTTGATTCCTTATTGATTTGTCGCACAGAACGGAGTCTGTTAACAATGGCAAATCAATGAATCTATCTTACGGATCTAGAAAAATTTAGATCCGTAGAAACGTTAAATCCTTAATCTAGTTTGAGTGAGCCTTATATCAGAAGAGAAGGTTCTCAAGAATAAACAAAACTAGGTGCAATCAAAGATTCAACAACCGTTAGTCAATCAAATCAATCGAAAACAAAAGATAAACCGCAATTATCTAGTTTCCCACCAACGGTACTAATAGAACTTCTCAATCCCAAAGAAGTCTTTAATCGAGCGGCCGTAAGATATTTCGCCTAATTAGGTTACTCTCCTCTCTGAATAGGCGGCTTCACTAGTAGCAGCACAACTGAGATAGTTTGATGTACGAGGATTAGTTTGCTTGAAATGCAAACTTTCATATTTATAGACCAAGGAAGTTTAGACACCAAGGAATTTCCAAAATCGAAAATATTCTCAAGATATGCAATTGTTGATGGTGGTTTTTAAACAAAGGGTAAAATCGTATAAACACCCAAATAACCTAATGTTATCGGTGACACATTTATTAGAACGTTTAATGCATGTAGTCAGTAATTAATAGGGTATTTTTTCAAATTAGGGTTACAACGAACAAAACCCTAATTCCCCTCCGTGCCAATGGCAAATCATGCCAGCCACACCTAGCTCAAGCTAGCCGCGGCATGCCAAACGCACTCTGCCTTGGCCCTAGCTATGCTAGTCACACCAAACGCGCCAAAGCATGCCAACCATGCTAGCCGCACCTCCGTGCCAATGGCAAATCATGCCAGCCACACCAAAAGCGCCAAAGCATTCCAACCATGCTAGCCGCACCTCCGTGCCAATGGAAAATCATGCCATCCACACCAAACGCGCCAAAGCATGCCAACCATGCTAGCCGCACCTCCGTGCCAATGGAAAATCATGCCAGCCACACCTAGACCAAGCTAGTCGCGCCATGCCAAACGCACTCTGCCTTGGCCCTAGCTATGCCAGCCACACCAAACGCGCCACAGCATGTCAACCATGCTAGCCGCACCTCCGTGCCAATGGCAAATCATGCCAGCCACACCTAGCCCAAGCTAGCCGCGCCATGCCAAACGCACTCTGCCTTGGCCCTAGCTATGCTAGTCACACCAAACACGCAAAAGCATACCAACCATGCTAGCCGCACCTCCGTGCCAATGGCAAATCATGCCAGCCACACCTAGCCCAAGCTAGCCGCACCTTTGTGCCAATGGCAAATCATGCCAGCCACACCAAACGCGCCAAAGCATGCCAACCATGCTAGCCGCACCTCCGTGCCAATAGCAAATCATGCCAGCCACACCTAGCCCAAGCTAGCTGCGCCATGCCAAACACACTCTGCCTTGGCCCTAGCTACGCTGGTCACGCCACGCCAAGCCAAACACCCTTACCTTGGCCCTAGCCACGCCATGCCAAAGTAGCTCCCGCACCTAGGCTTGCAAACCGTGCAACCTAGGCCAAATTGGCCACGCATGCCATTGGCACATGCCAACACGCATCGCTGGTAGCTTTTCTCACCAGGGCATGGCCCTAATGGCCGAGCATGCCATTGGCACATGCCAACACGCATCGCTGGTAGCTTTTCTCACCAGGGCGTGGCCCTAATGGCCGAGCATGCCAATGCCACATGCCAACACACTCATTTGGTAGATTTTCTTACTGTGTCGTGGCCCTAATGGCCGAGCACGCCATTGGCACATGCCAACACGCTCGCTGGTAGCTTTTCTCACCAAGGCGTGGCCCTAATGGCCAAGCATCCCATTGGCACATGCCAACACGCTCGCTGGTAGCTTTTCTCACCATGGAGTGGCCCTAATGGCCGAGCATGCCATTGTCACATGCCAACACGCTCGCTGGTAGCTTTTCTTACCAGGGCGTGGCCCTAATGGCCGAGCATGCCATCGGCACATGCCAACACGCTCGCTGGTAGCTTTTCTCACCAGGGCATGGCCCTAATGGCCGAGCATGCCATTGGCACATGCCAACACGCTCATTTGGTAGCTTTTCTTACTGTGTCGTGGCCCAAACGGCCGAGCATGCCATAGGCACATGCCAACACGCTCATTTGGTAGCTTTTCTTACCAAGCCATGATCCAAATTGGCCACGCATGCCATTGGCACATGCCAAACACGTACGCTGGTAGCCAAACTTGCAAGCCGTGCAACCTAGGCCAACTTGGCCGTACGCGCCATTGGCACATGCCAAACCCCCTGTTAGTTGCCTTACTTTCAAACCGTGCAACCTACCGCCAAGGCATTCCGCACATGCCATTGGCACATGCCACACACGCCACTAGAAGCTCATGCATTGCCACTTACACTCAACGTACAACCTACCACCAAGGCATTCCACATGCCATTGGCACATGCCACACACGCCACTAGCAGCTCTGGCATTGCCACTTGCGCTCGAGGTGCAACCCCCGCAACAAAGGCATTCCATGCCATTGGCACATGCCACACGCCACTAGCGGCGCCACTTGCACTCAAGGTGCAACCAACACTCGAGACATCAACACAAACCGGGGGATGCTTTCCGGGGTCTTGGTTTGGCGGTCACGACATGCGGCGTACACTACGCTCACATTAAGAAAGCGTGAATAGGAATAAAGCGGTCAAATAAATGAGGAAATAATGGTGAAAACGTGAAAAATCCATCACCACACGCTGCTGCCATTTTCCCGCCTTTTTATTTTTGAATTCTTGGGAAACTTTTCGAGCCGATTTTTCCAAAAATGTTTATTGGCCAAAAATACCTACACACACACAAAAAACACCATAATAAGTACAAAAATGAGCACTATCAATATATAGAATCGAGACAAATTAGACACGCTATCATGCAACCCGCAACAAAGGCATTAAGAAATGACATCAGCACAGAGCTGGGGGATGCTTTAAAGCGTACACTACGCTCACATTAAGAAAGCGTGAATAGGAAAAGCGGTCAAATAAATGAGGAAATAATGGTGAAAACGTTTTCACCCATAAACACCTTGCGGTTACCACCTCCTCCCATTATTTCACCCTTTACTCTCTTCCTTCATGAGGCCAGGGTACGTTTCAATCTCGACTTGTATAAATAGGTCTTACCTATTTCCACCAGACAACAAGTCTCGGTCAGGAGAAAAATACAACACTCTCAGAAAAGGCAACTTTGCAAGCTCTCCAAAAAGCTTTCATCTCTTGCAAGCTTCCTAAGCTTTCACTTTCTGATACAAGTCGAGACAATACTCTCCCAAAATTATTCTGGTCTCAACACCTTTCTTTGCTTCCCTCCCCAAATCAACCCTTCTCCTCCACTTTGTGACCGAAGCAAGTCTGGAACGGCCATTTCTTGGTTTAGGCCGGACTTGTACAGATTGATCTCTCGAATCTAGAAAGTGCTCACGTGCGGCACATTTGTTTAGGGTTTAAACCAGTTTCTCACTCACCTCCAAGAATTTACCAAAATCGGCGGAAACGATTTTTACCCATAAACAATTGGCGACCACGGCGGGAGGATTGATCTTTCGGTTATAATATCAAATTCCAGCTTCCGTCCTCAAATTTCGCGCAAGCATGGTCGGCTATCATGCCATCTCCACAAACATTGATCCCGCTCAAGGTCATGATAACTCGTCAATTTCTGGAAGCAATATGACCAATGAAGAGGTCCCAAGACTGGTCGACCTGATGCGAGCTCAGGAGATCCATGCCAAAACATGGATCTAATGAAGGATGTGATTAACAACATACTCGACTTCCTCATCAACCCAACATCGGAGCTAAGTGGCTCATGTTCCCCAGGAGATCAAGAGCAGGGGACTAACATCCCGAATGAGCATTCTCAAATCAATGGTTTCGTCACTAACTGGAAGCCAGCGGACCAGGAGGCGACCATGTTGGTAGAAAACTTATGTGAATTGCTACACCTCTCCAATGACCAGCGAATAAAAACATTCTCTGCTATTAACCGAATAGCACTGAACGCATCACTAGTTCCTGCACCCATGGGGACTCCAAGGATCCCCCGGAAGATCCACCAACAATATTGTTTTCACCGATGACGACATGATGGTAGAAGACGGTCACAATCGGGCCTTGCATGTTACGGCTCTCGTCAAGAACATAGAGTTTCGAAGAGCACTCATTGACACGGGTGCATCTTCCAATGTCATCACTCTCAAGACACTTAAAGCTGCCAGGGTGCGACCTAACGAGATCGTACGACAACCCACTACGATGACGGATTTGAAGGCAACCAAACTAGCACGTACGGCTACATCAACTTGGAGCTGGCAGTAGGGCCGATTCAATCAAGCGTGAAGTTTGAAGTGATTGAAAAACAACCAGACTACCACATGATACTGGGAAGGCCGTGGATGCACAATCTCAAGATCGTTCCTTCAACATACCACCAATGCCTGAAAACGATCTTGAACGGAGAAGTTGTCCGCATCCCCGCGTCCTTTGTCCCCCTATGCACCGATCTGCGTAGAATAACATGGGCCGAAGGAGGGTTCAAAAGGCGTGACGACCAAGATTCACAGTTTTCTGCTACCAAAATGGACATCGCTCAGAGATAGCGACAAACCGGAGATACTCCACAGAGGAGACCGCCCTCCCACCGTCTCCTCGAAGGAAGACCCGCCGATCTCCGCCACCGGGCGTAACCGTGCCGCACCAAGCGAGAGTGCACCCTTATCGCGGGACGAAGCAAAAATGGAAAACTCACATTACCACCGTTGTTAGCAATTAGCAGGGGAGACCATGACCCGGTCTCTCGCCCGAAAGAATGTTTTCACAATAACCGGGAGGAAGTTCCAAACGCCCCTCAGAAGCTGCAAGACGGGACCGACTTAACCACCGACGAACTCGAAACTGTCAATATAGGGAATGAGGAATTCCCGCGACCTGTTCTGATCAGTTCGACTCTACATTCTGCAGAACGCTCAAAGCTAGTCGACCTACTCAAAGAATACCAGGACGTTTTCGCATGGACTTACGAAGAAATGCCTGGCTTGGATGAAAAACTGGTCACCCACCATCTACACGTGATACCCGGATCCAAACCGGTCAAGCGACCTCCGAGACAATTCGGACACGACGTAGAAGAACAAATCAAGGCGGAGGTCCGAAATTACTAGCCATTGGTTTTGTCAAACCTATTCACCATCCCACCTGGTTGGCCAATATCGTTCCGTTAAAAGAAGAATGGTCGGATCGGATGTTGTGTCGATTTGAGAGATCCGAACAAGTCTTGCCCTAAAGACGATTTCCGTTCCCTAACATCGACATCTTTGGTAGACGCTACCAGTGGACATGGTATGTTCTCTTTCATGGATGGATATAGCGGCTAAAACCAGATAAAGATGTATGAGCACGACGCGAGTAAGACTGCTTTCCGAACCCCTCTCGGAAACTTCTATTATACCGTAATGCCTTTCGGTCTGAAGAACGCTGGCGCTACTTACCAACACGCCATGACTACCATCTTCCACGATATGATGCACAAGCAAGTCGAAGATTACGTAGATGATGTGGTAGTTAAATCGAAGACTCGAGCGGATCATCCGGAAACGCTACGACAAGTGTTCGAAAGATGTCGCGAATACAAGTTGAAGATGAATCCTTTGAAATGCGCCTTTGGTGTCTCTTCGGGAAAGTTCTTAGGATTCCAAGTAACGGTGCGCGAGGATAAAGTTGACCCAGTCAAGACGCAAGCTATCCTCATGATGCCACCACCACGAACCGCAAAAGAGCTCCGAGTTTCATGGGCAAGGTAAACTACATTCGTCGCTTCATACCGGGGCTGGCATAGCTCATTCTTTGCGTTTACCCCTCTGCTGAAAAAAGGAGCGAATTTCACATGGACTACGTCTCAGCAAAAAGCGTACCAGAAGATCCAGCAAACGTTGTCCTCCCCGACCGTCATGAAGCCTCCTATGCAAGGGAAGCCACTATGTCTTTACACAGCCTTTAGCGATACCGCCATTGGAGCCCTCCTCGCTCAAGAAGATGACAAAGGAATTGAATATCCCATATACTACTTCAGTCGAATGTTGAGAGACGCTGAACTCAGATACCCCAAAGCAGAAAAGGCGTGTTTAGCGTTAATTTATTCTATCCAGAAGTGCAGGCACTACCTCCTCTCCAACAAAGTGGTGTTAATATCCAAATCGGACCACTGTAAAGTTCCTTCTCTCGAAACCCCCACGATAGGGAGGCCGGCTAAATGGCTCCTGCAGCTGTCGAGTTCGACATAACGTGCGTTTCCCCGAGGGCCATAAAAGGACAGGCTGTTGCAGACCTGTTAGCAGCATTCCCAGGAGAAAACACCGTGGAGTTACGAGAAGATCTCCCGGGAGACCTTCCAGATATCTTCCTAGTCGAAAAAGAAGCATGGATGCTGTTCTTCGACGGCTCTTCCACCCCCAGCACTAATACCGGAGGAGCGGGTGTGGTACTAGTATCTCCTGTTGGAGAAGTCTTCTCGCACTCTTTCAAGCTAGACTTTCCATGCACCAATAACTCAGCTGAATACGAAGCCTTCCTCATTGGACTATCACTAGCTAAACGAGCCGGGGCCACGCGTTTGGAGATAAGATGAGATTCCAAATTACTCATCAACCAGGTAAACGGGATTTACGCATTGAAAGAACTGACGCTGGCACCATACAGGGCTGAAGCACAAAAACTACTAAATTATTTCGCCGAAGCAACCATCACACATGTCGGCCGTAGTAGTAACAAGCATGTTGTTGCCTAGCTACACTAGCATCAAAGCTACGATTCGAAGGATCCGAGGAAACCACGTAAGTAAAACGGCGAACCATAGCTTCAACATGGCTTTAACAACCTGAGAAAGCCGAAGTCGATGACTGGAGAACTCCTATCATTCATGAAATCAACAACTCACTTTTCCAAGGGAAGGTCGACCTCAAGACTTTGCGGAATTTCTTTATGCTTCAAGATGCTCTGTATCATCGAAATCCAGACAGCTCTCTGTCAAGGTGTCTCGGAAAAGAGGAAGCACAACAACAACTTGAACATGTTCATACCGAAGTTTGTGGAATAACATCAGTAGTAACCCTCTATCGTCGTTTACAACGACTTGGATACTATTGGCCGGAGATGGAAGCCCAATCCCGATTACTCCAGAAGGCGTGTCCCAATTGCCAGGCGCCCCCATGTCAGACAGAAGTCCTCAACATCAGTCACACTGGGGACTGGCGGGAGCCGTACATCGGTTTCCTTCGTGACGGCATTCTTCCTACTGACAAAGAGGATGCGTCAAGCTAAAACAAAAGTCCAAAAGATTCGTGTTCCGTGATGGGGTTTTATATCGCAAGAGTTTCGGAGGAAGTCTACTGCGGTGTTTGGGCGGTACAGAAATCCCAGTTATGTTAAGAGAAATGCACGAAGGCGAACACCAAGGGAAACATAAACTGTTCCTGCAGATACACGAGAGGTACTACTGGCCGACCATGGAAGGCAGCCGTGACTACTTTCGTTCGAAATGCCGAGAATGCCAGATTCACGGAAACCTCATCCACGCGCCTCCAACATCCTTGCACTCGATAAGTAGCCCGTGGCCCTTTTATATCTGGGGACTTGACATCATTGGGAAGATCAACCCGCCATCCTCAAAACAGCATGAATACATAATAACCGCGACCGAGTACTTTACCAAGTGGGTTGAAGTTGTCCATTGAAAGGAACCCTTTGGAGCCACGATCGCGGCATTCGTCAAGGAACACATCATCTGCCGTTTTGGCATACCTAAACACGTCATCACCGACAACGGCACGCCTTTTGCTAACAAGCAAGTACAGGAACTACTTGAGAGGTACGGAATTAAACAAGTCTTCTCTACTGTCTATTATCCCCAGGGGAATGGGCAAGCCGAAAGTACCAACAAGACTCTGATCCGAATCCTCAGCCGAACAATACACGACAATCCCAGGACCTGGCACGAGCAATTGCCGATGGCTCTCTGGGCGTACAGAACATCTCCTAGAAGCTCCACCGGCATGTCTCCCTACTCCCTCGTCTACGGTACAGACGCGATCCTCCCAGCAGAAATCAAGATCCCGTCTGCCAGAATCGCCGCAGCGAGTGGACCTCAGTGGAATGAAGCCGAATCACTCAATGCCAGAATCGCGGAACTAGATACTATGGACTCCAGAAGATCCCGGACAGAGGAACATGCACAAGCATACAGAAACATGATTTCCAGGGCGTACAACATCCATGTAAAATCCAGGGTTTTCAAGGAAGGAGATCTGGTGCTAAAAACCGCCAAACACATCCAACAAGATGCATCGGCACCGAAGTTTTCTCCCAAATGGGAAGGGCCGTACATAATCACTAAAGCGTATGACAGTGGTTACTACAAGATTATCAAAGAAGATGGGGGAAAGCTAGAGGCAGTCATCAACGGAAAGTGGCTTAAGGCATACTACGCCTAATCACTTCCCTGCAACATGCTACATCAAAAATGTGAACGTCCAGACACCCTCTCTGCTTTTACTTTCTTTCTTTCCAATTATCGAATTTCAATACAATCCAACAGATTAATGGAATTTCTTTATTTCTTCAACAAAAAAAAAGAGAGAGAGGAGCCTTCAAATCTCGTGATACAAATCAGAAAAACCCATCTAGCAAATTATAATCCCTACAAAATATCATCTTCAACCGACCATGATATCTTTCAGTCCTACTCTTCAAGTCTCGAGTTAACTCTTCAATCCTCCGAGACTCTAGGGCCAAAGCTTTCTCCTCTTCCAGCATGGATTTTGTGGCAGGAATCACACCGGCAAGAATACCCGGCTCTGTCGACCTTCACAATATTGAGACGATGCCGCAACCAGCTGATATTAAATTCCAAGGATTCACAGGTGGACACCATGTTCTCCCACCTTTGAATGGCTGACTCTGCAGCAGCACGGATGGACATATTCTCCATCTCGGCAATCATTGGCAAAAGACAGTTCACTACGGAAACCAAGGCGGACGAACAACACTTCACTACGCTCCTGGTAGCGATATGGCCGTATGTCTTCCATATCCTCGTATAAAGGACCACGAATTCTTTCCGCACCAGGAAACCGCCAAAGTTCCGATAATTGGAGGAGAGACACCTCATACGAGTCCCAAATGACAAACCTGCATAGGGGTATTCATAACAAGAGAGCCCTAAATCAGCGTTCTCCAAGTCTGCAGCAGTCAACGAGGTTGGATTTGAAAGGAGGGGAACGACTAGGTCATCCTCGTCGATAACAGTAACGCATGATCCAACAGGATATCTCTGCACGAAAGGGAAATTTTTCATTCATCAAACAAGCGGTGAAGCGTACGTCAGTCCACCAAAGAAGAAGAAAACATACCGGTATGATTTTCTTAACCCGAATAACCTTTGTTGGGATGCTCCTGCAAGAGTCAGACCTCGCACCTTCACATGGAGAATCTGGCTGGTTAGAAGATGATTCGTCTCTGTGCGACATGACAAAGAGAGAAACTCAACAAGAAGAACCCTTTCTCAAACGAGGGAGACGGTGCAATTACGTTGGGTATGAATACGGAACCTTAAAGAAGGAAAGGAAGTAATGAGGGACATAACGCTTCCAGATTTTTGGCATGGATGATGCCCTGATTGAAGCCGTGCGTGAAGGAAGGCAAAATAAGGAAACTTTGCTATCTGTAGAAACACCTACTTCCTCCTTGTTTACACCGGTACCATCAAGCTCGCGCCAGTCTCCCCAAACTTCCCAACAACCGCCCAAGTCACGCCAGCTAGCACGCTCGACTTCCCCACCCCCCTTGCGGCCCCGCGCCGAGCTAGCACGATCGACTTCCCACTTTGCGCCGGTCCTTGACTAGCACGCTCGGTTTCCCAACTCGCGTCAACTTCTCAATGCCGCTTGACTTCTGTCTCTCACGACGTTGACTTCCCAATTGTGCCGACCTCCCAGATTTGTGCAAAGCCGCGAGGCAAGGATTCCAAATCCTATTTATAAAAAGGTCGGACAAGCCTCCTCAATTCTCTTTACGATTTCTTTGTTGATAGTTTATCACCATCTTATGCTTACCTCGCAACAAAGCTCTGTTCCGAGCTAAACGGGGGACTTAATGTTGATGGTGGTTTTTAAACAAAGGGTAAAATCGTATAAACACCCAAATAACCTAATGTTCAGGTGACACATTTATTAGAACGTTTAATGCATGTAGTCGGTAATTAATAGGGGTATTTTTTCAAATTAGGGTTACAACGAACAAAACCCTAATTCCCCTCGTGCCAATGGCAAATCATGCCAGCCACACCTAGCCCAAGCTAGCCGCGCCATGCCAAACGCACTCTGCCTTGGCCCTAGCTATGCTAGTCACACCAAACGCGCCAAAGCATGCCAACCATGCTAGCCGCACCTCCGTGCCAATGGAAAATCATGCCCAACCACACCAAACGCGCCAAAGCATGCCAACCATGCTAGCGCACCTCCGTGCCAATGGCAAATCATGCCAGCCACACCAAACGCACCAAAGCATGCCAACCATGCTAGTCGCACCTCCGTGCCAATGGCAAATCATGCCAGCCACACCTAGCCCAAGCTAGCCGCGCCATGCCAAACGCACTCTGCCTTGGCCCTAGCTATGCCAGCCCACACCAAACGCGCCAAAGCATGCCAACCATGCTAGCCGCACCTCTCGTGCCAATGGCAAATCATGCCCGACCACACCTAGCCCAAGCTAGCCGCGCCATGCCAAACGCACTCGCCTTGGCCCTAGCTATGCTAGTCACACCAAAGGCGCCAAAGCATACCAACCATGCTAGCCGCACCTCGTGCCAATGGCAAATCATGCCAACCACACCTAGCCCAAGCTAGCCGCACCTCTGTGCCAATGGCAAATCATGCCAGCCACACCAAACGCGCCAAAGCATGCCAACCATGCTAGCCGCACCTCCGTGCCAATGGCAAATCATGCCAGCCACACCTAGCCCAAGCTAGCCGCGCCATGCCAAACACACTCTGCCTTGGACCTAGCTACGCTGGTCACGCCACGTCAAGCCAAACACCCTTACCTTGGCCCTAGCCGCGCCATGCCAAAGTAGCTCCCGCACCTAGGCTTGCAAACCGTGCAACCTAGGCCAAATTGGCCACGCATGCCATTGGCACATGCCAACACGCATCGCTGGTAGCTTTTCTCACCAGGGCATGGCCCTAATGGCCGAGCATGACATTGGCACATGCCAACACGCATCGCCGGTAGCTTTTCTCACCAGGGCGTTGCCCTAATGGCCGAGCATGCCATTGGCACATTCCAACACACTCGCATGTAGCTTTTCTTACCAGGCCGTGGCCCTAATGGCCGAGCACGCCATTGGCACATGCCAACACGCTCGCTGGTAGCTTTTCTCACCAAGGCGTGGCCCTAATGGCCGAGCATGCCATTGGCACATGCCAACACGCTCGCTGGTAGCTTTTCTCACCAGGGCGTGGCCTAATGGCCGAGCATGCCATTGGCACATGCCAACACGCTCACTGGTAGCTTTTCTCACCAGGGCGTGGCCCTAATGGCCGAGCATGCCATTGGCACATGCCAACACGCTCGCTGGTAGCTTTTCTCACCAGGGCATGGCCCTAATGGCCGAGCGTGCCATTGGCACATGCCAACACGCTCACTGGTAGCTTTTCTTACCAGGCCGTGGCCCTAACGGCCGAGCATGCCATTGGCACATGCCAACACGCTCGCTGGTAGCTTTTCTTACCAGGCCATGATCCAAATTGGCCACGCATGCCATTGGCACATGCCAAACACGTACGCTGGTAGCCCAACTTGCAAGCCGTGCAACCTAGGCCAACTTGGCCGTACGCGCCATTGGCACATGCCAAAACCCCGCTGGTACCCTAACTTGCAAACCGTTCAACCTACCGCCAAGGCATTCCGCACATGCCATTGGCACATGCCACACACGCCACTAGCAGCTCTATGCATTTCCACTTACACTCAACGTACAACCTACCACCAAGGCATTCCACACATGCCACACACACCACTAGCAGCTCTGGCATTGTCACTTGCGCTCGAGGTGCAACCCGCAACAAAGGCATTCCGCACATGCCATTGGCACATGCCACACGCGCCCCTAGCAGCGCCACTTGCACTCAAGGTGCAACTAACACTCGAGACATCAACACAACCGGGGATGCTTTCCGGGGTCTTGGTTTGGCGGTCACGGCTTGCACGGCGTACACTACGCTCACATTAAGAAAGCGTGAATAGGAATAAAGCGGTCAAATAAATGAGGAAATAATGGTGAAAACGTTTTCACCCATAAACACCTTGCGGTTACCACCTCCTCCCATTATTTCACCCTTTACTCTCTTCTTTCATGAAGCCAGGGTACGTTTCAATCTCGACTTGTATAAATAGGTCTTACCTATTTCCACCAGATAACAAGTCTCGGTCAGGAGAAAAATACAACACTCTCAAAAAAGGCAACTTTGCAAGCTCTCCAAAAAGCTTTCATCTCTTGCAAGCTTCCTAAGATTTAACTTTCTGATACAAGTCGAGACACTACTCTCCCAGGTATTAACGGGTCTCAACACCTTTCTTTGCTTCCCTCCCCAAATCAACCCTTCTCCTCCACTTTGTGACCAATGAAGCAAGTTTGGAACGGCCATTTCTTGGTTTAGGCCGGACTTATGCAGTTGATCTCTCGAATCTAGAAAGTGCTCACGTGCAGCACATTTGTTTAGGGTTTAAACCAGTTTCTCACTCACCTACCGAATTTACCAAAATCGGCGGAAACGATTTTTACCCATAAACAGCAATATATTCCAAATTCAGTTTCCATAATTCCTGGAAATGTTTTTTCCAAATAATGATCGAAAAATCTCTTGGAAAATCTCCAACTAGTAAATGCACATTACTAATTTTTATTTTCCTAAAATAAAATTAAAAACCTTAAATAAAAGATTCTCAATTTATTTTATGGCGAATATTCACAAGTGTTCGATGTTTCCCATCTCAAGGTCACCGCTAAGATGAACCTAATCCTATTGGATTGAGCTACCCAGTGAATGCTACATCAAATCAATTGATCAAAGGGAACCAAGAGTGACTTTATTCAACACAATAATAATTTTTTTTTTATATGATTGGATCAAACTGGATCCAATTTCTCTTTTTTTTAGACGGCATGATTAGATCTTTGGATCCAAGCGCATGCTTCCTTGTCAGCAAGTACATGATAGTTGCCTTGGATCCTGCATTCCACGCTTGTTTAGGCGACGGAGACAGGGACTACGTTTCACACATACTGCTATTCCCAAGTGTCTTTTTATTCGGTCTTTTTTTTTTTTTTTTTTCATATATATTTTTTCAATCATTTTTTTCTTTTTCTACTAACACGTCGATGTTTAGTGACCCACCAAAGCACTTAGAGAACAATAGATAAATATGGAAAAATAAAAATAGAATGTGATATGGTGATATTCCGAGATATTCTTCCCTTTTAGTTAATTGGTTCCTCAACTCCTGCATTCAAAATGGTTCCATCCACTAATGGTGTCAAAAACAAACTACAAACATATAAATGCTCCCCCACACTTAAACTTCACATTGTCCTCAATGTGTAAACCGAAAGTTCTGAATTCTGACGCAACAGCAGATAAAACGCAAAAAAACTGTGCAAATTGGTAAGGAATTTGGAAAAACTCCATTTCACAAAAAGTTGTTCACCTACGTGTTTTCTACACAGTGTCAAAATTTCACAGTGTTTTGATAAACGGTCTGACAGTTATGGTCTCTGTACTGAACTACGCGCAGTCTGAAATTTTCTGATTTAAAAGGTATTCGTCATAATTCTCTTCTAAGATAGATTACGGACTCAATGAAATTAAACATAGGGATGCAAATATGATATGAAAACAGTAAAAAATAAATAAACGAAACAAAATAAAATGCAAAGGATAAGAGATTGGGTTGCCTCCCACTTAGCGCTTGTTTTATAGTCGTCGGCCCGACTTAGCTTCTTGTAAGATTCATTCCCCATACACCAATAATCGTAAAAGTTGGGGATCCTTCCATAGAACCTGTTTTGGAAACACTAACTTCACACAAATATTAGTACAATAAAGCAAAAGTGAAGCTATGAAGATAAAAAGCTTCCCCACACTTATTCTTGTCCACACTTGGAAGTGTATAAAGAATATAGGAGTCGGGTACTTCCATGGTTTCTGGTTCCATAACCTGAAGGAGAATCAAGTTTCTCTAATGGCGAAAACGAGAAACAAAGTCATTCAACAATGTTTTCGAAGCATACATTCAAACCAATAAGAGGTAAAGGAGAAGAAACAATAGGCAAAGGGTTAGATAAACCTTGCACAATCTCTTGTATCACGGAATCCTCTTCATCCTTGAAAAACTCAAGTGAATTATTCACCTCTTGTATATCATGGTCCTCTATCCAAACCTTGCAACCATTCTTCGTCCGTTTCTTAACCAAAGTCTCGACATAAACATCATCATTACAATCATTTGCAAGCTCAATTGGGTCTTCCACAATATTGGTCATACGGTCTCATTCTCAACACACTCCTTTTGTTGTAAGGCACATACTCTTTTATGGATCCAATTTTATTATAAGAAACTTTTCTAGAACACTCGAAAATGCATCATCCTCAAGCTCCACCCTTTGAATAAAGACATATTCCTCTTCATCTTCATCTTGAAGCATAATCACCGTCACTATCATAGTCAATCGCTGAATTTAGTGTTGCTAATCTCTAACTCATCCTTTTGAATAGGTGAATGATCATTATTAAGATCAAGAGTTGAGTTAACTACACAATTATCCACGAAAGTGCCCAAGGATTGGCCTTTTTCAACATTAGCATCAATCAAATATTCATCACAAACCTATGCACATTAGAATTATCCATATCCTCCTTGTATTGATCAATGCCTCTTCGCAAGATAGTCATACCTTCACGAAGTTCTTGGAGTTGCTCGTTTGTAGTCTCTTTAGCTTTTTTAAATTCCTCTTGTAAAAGTTGGAAACTTTGTCTATAAAATTAGAGACTTTTTGTTCACAAACATAAGAATCCTCCCATCACCATAAGGTTGTTGAGGAAAACCATAAGGTTCCATGGAATATTGGTCATTTGGAATTGGTAGTTTGAGGTTGAAACCCGTATTGATTGCTCCAATATGCTCCTTCCATAGAAATAAGCACGTGAAAATAAGATTCTCAAACCAAGGTTAAAACCCAGAAAATAGGAAAATAAAACAAAAACTAAAACAAAAATAAGAAACCAAAAATAATTGTGACCATTGTCGTGGCGTCAAAAATAATTTACACTTACTACTCAAAATATAAATATAGCAAGGGCAAGAAAGGATCGATCCACAGAGAGGTCTAGGTTGTCAAATTGTTATGGTTTCTATATAAAACACTGGTGGATTTTACGATTTTATGTAATAAAATAAAATAAAAGCAAAGAAACAAATAAGCAAACAATAAGATAGAAAGAGATATTGGTTAAGGATTTCGTTTTCATTCACTAACATGCTTTTCACAATTAGAATTGATATTTTAATCTCAACTTTTATCAAAGACCCTAGAATACCTTGATCGCAAGAATATCCCGCAAATCTCCTCATGTCATCAACAAACACATTAAAAGACGCTAATATGAATTCTATCTAAAGGAACAACCTAACGTGTAAAAGCACTAATCAAGTTTAATTCCCTAGATGCATTAAGTTCTATGAAATCAATCAAAGCAATTGAACGTGGAAAGCGCACTAATTCAATTTAACAAGGTTACGATTCACGAAATCCAACTATTCCATAACCAATAATAAAACTTGATACTCATATTAATGGAGTTATCACAAGAAGAAAGAGAAAAGACTTCATGGTTTAAAACCCTAGAATAAAGCAGAAAAAGATAATAAAACGTGGTCTAAAAAATTGTTAAGTCTTCCCTTTTGTAGTCTTTTCTCCTTCCAAAACTAGGTTTTGTCTTCAAAGTCCATTAGTTGGAAATTCACCGCCCACCATGGAGCTTAAACCGTGTAGAAATTTTGTCCCAAAAACGCTCGCCGGAAAGTCGGGGTTTATGGCCGGAATTTACGGTTCGGTGAGTCAACGGTCCAACTCGGCGGGTCAACTCGGTCGGACTCGGTCAATCACCGAATCATCAAGTGAGTCGGATTGGAATGGTGGATGGGTTAAAGGCGGAGTCACATATCTGACAATCGGCCTTTGAGCCATTGCAAGGCTTAACTTCATGCTGCACTATCATTGTCTTTGCACCACTAATACTCGGCCATGATGGCCCCGGGCTACAAATCTTAGATCATGCTCCGACTAACCTGCAGTAGCTTCAACTTCCCCTTTTTGCCACAGGCCATTATCCCGAGTTGGGCCTTATAATCCATTGCTCCACCAAACCACACGCCAACAACTAAATCCGCCGCACAAATTACATCATCTTTGCAAGCTCTCCTGTAAGTCGGGTTCAACACCAAAAACCAACCAACTTTCATCTCTTGCAAGCACTTCCTAAGACCGCGATTCCCCCGCATCTCCAGATTGCTTCCCGTGACACTCAAACTCTCCCACTGTAGTTTGAACTCACAAGATGAACCCAGGGTATTTCTCAATTTATTTTATTCGATCTCTCGAATCTAGAAAGTGCTCACGTGCAGCACATTTGTTTAGGTTTAAACCAGTTTCTCACTCACCTTTACCAAAATCCCAAGGAAACGATTTTTACCAATGACTATATATATTCCAAATTTCCATAATTCCGGAAATGTTTTTTCCAAATAATGATGAAAAATCTCTTGGAAAATCTCCAACTAGTAAATGCACATTACTAATTTTTTATTTTCCTAAAATAAAATCTTAAATAAAAGATTCTCAATTTATTTTATTCGATCCAGGATTTTCTTCCTTTAGCTATTAAGGAATAACTTTGAAGAATTAAAGATTAGCGTTACTGCACATGTTCAAAGTATGTCGACATCCTTACTTTGTAAGTCCTCTTTCATACTTACAACCTTGAAACCGATTTGCCACACTTCCAAACAAGTTTAGAATTGGTTCATCCGACTTTCAAGAACTATGTGATTGATCAAGAACACTCAATCACAAATCATGGGTTTCACGGTTCTACCAAAACAAGTTTCGGTTTTACCTTCATGTGAGTATTGTGCATAGTCATACTAGCTTTCCAAAAATTCGGTTGACTAGGTACTAGGATCGGTTTCCCACATATATATGGTATTTAACTTGTACTTGCTGCACATGTCGACCATAGGATCGGTTCCCCTTTGCCTAAAAACGTGTTGCACATGTCCATAGGATCGGTTCCCCTTTCTACAAGGATCGATTCCCCTTTGTGATGTGTTGCACCTCTTACTAGGATCGGTTCCCCTTTACCCAGAGTCGGTCATACACAAAATCACAAACTCGATCATACCATCTCAGGTGATTACTTAAGATCGGTTTCACTAATAAAAGTCATACCAATACAAAAGTCAGGCCTTTGTGAATAGTTTTACCAAGAACATAAACAAGTCATGAGCGGTTATACTAATCACACATATTGGTTATTCACAAGATATGCAATGAATAACAATACCAATAATGCCTGGCGATTTCCTTTTCGATTCACAAAACAAGTTCATGAACTTACTTCCTTAAAACAAATGTAAAACATTGTTTCCTAGGATGAAATCTTCACCTTATACCCATACATAATCACAATAGCATTCAAACGATTATGTAGATGTCTTATCTACAAAGTTTAATGGTTAAGCAATAAACCTCGTATTGTATTCCTTAATACTATCTAACTAGAGTGTCATTCATGCTTCGCAGTTTTGTTTTCAATATGCACGACTTGAAGGATACGTTAGGGAATGAAACAGTTCAAATCAAATATCACAAACCTCAAGTCGAAGGATGATGTTGTCGTTGTATCTACTTACTTCTTCATTTCTTCAAGTCTTCGCAATACTTGTAATGTCTCATATCCTAATACTTTCAAGCTAACCTATACGAAGTTGACTCTAGTACATAATCAAGCGACTCTTAAAATGAGTTTTGGCTCACTAAAATATGACAACCAAACTTGACATACCAACGCTTGGTGGGTTCAACCGAGCTATGCTCTAACAATTATCAGTTTTGTTTAAAGGGCAAAATAGTTATTTTGCAGTTAATCGACCTGGATGCCCTTAACGTTTTGGTGGGTGCCTTTTATCATGGGTCGTTGGCCTTATCAACAAAACGTGTCGAGAGAAGACTTTCAGTTTCTCTTTTCTTCTTCTATTCTCTTCTTCTTCTTTCTCTTTCCACTTTTCTTCTTCCTGTTCTTCACAGTCGGTGATTCTAAGAGAGGATTTTGTGAGTTTGAGATCAAAAACTTAGGGGAATCATTAAGGGTTGATTGCTGGTGAAGATGTTGATGTTAATTGAGCTCGGGAGAAGAAGGAGTGATGTTGTTATAATCAGAATTAGGGTTTATAGAACTGATTGATGTTCTGAAGATTTAGAAGAGGAATTATAAAGCTATTATCAATGATGAATCATGGGTTTAGGTTCAATTGAAGTTATGTACTTGACTTGGGATGAACTGAGAACTAGGGTTTCTGATTTTGGTTTTGAGATTCGATTGAAGATGAAATTGATGTTTTAAGAGGGTGATTTGAGATGGGTATCGAGTTAATTAAATGAATTAGGTTGAGATTATGTGTGAAATCATGTCTCAGTTAACGAGTTGATATCTCAAGGGTTTTAGGGTTTGTTCTTGAGGACTTTGGGTGAATAGAAACAGAGGAGATGATTCTGGTGGTTGAATTGGTTGAGACAGAATTGATGTTATGGTTTGGATTGATCTTGAAGAGGATTGTCTTGAGGTAATTGTCTTCCTCTGTCAATTTAGTGAAGTTATTATTATTTATATTGATGTTTAAGTGAGTTATTGTGGATGTATGAATATGGAGCTTTAGATGTATGTTTAGGAAATTACAGGTGTTGGTGTTGTCTAAGATTGGAACTACAAAAGGTGATATCTTGAGTTAATGAATGTGTTTTGTGAACAACCTGAAGTTATAGTGGTACTGTGTTGCTGAGATGGAGATGCAAGTGATGATTTTGTAGTGTTAAATTGAACTCAGATGAAGCAATAGGAAATCAACTGCAGCTATTGAGTCTGAATATACTGCTAAGAAGGATATGTACGGATTATGGAGAAGATGGTTGGTACAGGTTTGCCTAGGTTGAAGTTAGATGAATAAGTTGAAGGATGACACGCACAAATTGAGAAATAGGTTGAAGTTAGATGAATAGATGAGAAGAATATGAGCCATAAATGTGCATTGGTAAGAGTTGTAGACTGAGTTGGTGGCAGTATTGCAATGTTGTTTATGTGGAATTGCTCGAGTTACATAATTGAAGGTTATGGATCTACAATTGGGTTCCTGGTGCTAGTGAGGAAATGGAACTGAAGCTGTTGTTGTAATTGATATGAGAACTGAAATTGATTTTAGCTGAAGATGCAGATGTTATTGAGAATTATAGATGTTGGAGTCTAACAAGGGAACTGAACTGGAACTGCGGGTGGTGGTAACTTGAGGAGTTACAAGGTTTGGTATGGGTATTATTTTAGATTATAGTGTCGCAGGTAGTGATTTTGTATAAAGAATGAAGCTGAAGTTGAGAATGTTATAGTTGTTGGAATGTGTTTGTGTTGATAAGATGTGTAAGCTGGAATTGGTTGAACTGTTGTTTTAGCAATGGCCTTAGTGAAAGCCTGCAACTGCAGATCTAGGTAAGCTTAATTACAATTGTACTGAATTATAGAATTTTGTTAGAATTGATAATAGTGGTAATGATTTTTTAAACTTCTGCTTCTTAAACTTAGACCTGTTAGTGATTCCAGTCAGATGTCTAACTATTTTCTTAGCTAACTCAGTTAATCTGACTGAGTCGAGTTGACCCTGTTAACCTGAGTTGAATCGTTTTGACTCACTGAATTCCCTATTTGACCAGAATTGACTCAGTAAATCTTGACCGAGTTGGATCATTTGACAAGACTGACCTTGACTGTTGACTTAGACGTTGATTGTTAGTTGACTCCCTCTAAACAAACGTTGACCGTTAATTGACCAGTTGAACTAGGCCTTGTGTTAATGGGCTGGTTTAGTAGACTTGGGCTTAGTACCATGTATAGTTTGACATTTTGGACCACTTATGGTCGAATTAGCCTTTGGCTTCTTCTACAAAGTTGTGGATATTCATAAGACTTAGATAATGAAATTAGAAATAATCTAATTGAATTAGTAAACCTTAGATATGTTAAAGATAGAAAAAGGTGTAGAACCATAAATGGGCCTAGAACCGTTAAATAGACTTGTATGATTCTTGTGTGAGCCATTTTTGCTAGATTTTTAGAGTGCTTGTGTGATTAACAATTAGTTATTAACAACGATCGATTCAAAGGATGAACCAGTGGATCGTGGATCTCGAGGTAGGCGTGGCTTGTCATCAAAAGAGGTGGGAATTTACATTTAGCTCTTTTGTGATTATTGTTGTTTTCTTTCACAAAAGTTTATGCTTAAAAAATTCATGCATTATCTGATTGTGTATTCCATGCATTGTTTTATTTAAAATTCTGAAGTACTGTTGATTTCTTTTAATCTTTCCATTGTTTGGAAAGGAATTGTAATGCTTTGTTTGTCTTTATAAATTGTTTGGGAAATAAGAATTTCCATTTGATTGTTTGGAAATGAGAATTTCCATCTGTGGTATATAGGGTGTTGCTCCTTCATTTATACCTACTTACTTTCGAGCTTTTATGCAATAGCTAGGCGTGGGACGAGTCACCATATTATTATCTAGGCGTGGGACGAGTCACCATATTATACATTGTTTGGAAGGATTTAGTTCCATATACATGATTGTTTACCTCTGTGAAATTGGTTGTGTTTAGTGTTTAGGGAAAACATGAATTGTTTTCAAATCATTTCCAATGATTACTTGAAAGTTAAATGTTATTCCTACTGGGCACCCCTTTTAGGGATGATGTGCTCACTCTTTCCCACTTTTAGTTTCAGAGACAGATCAGAGTTGCGCAGCGGAAGCTTCGAGGAGTTGAGTCTGTTAGTTGGTTAACTTCGGTTATGTTTATTATGTTGTATATTCTGTTTGTAAACCAAATAACTATTATATATGTATCATTTAAGAGGAGTTCTTGTATATGTGTTTTTCAGAGCGGGGCTAGTTTTTGGGTTAAGTTTTGTAGCAGATTTCTTAATTGAATGCTTAAGTATATGATTTAGATTCTTAGTGCCTCTGTATTTAGTTAATCTCTTGGATTAGTCAGCTGCTAGCTTTGGGGGCGCTACAGTGACCCAATTTCACCATACCTATTCTTAATATGCATGGAGATTCTTTCTAGACTCCTAGAAAAAGCAGTTTCCGAAAAGAAAATTCTGGGCCTCAAGGTAAATAAAGATGCCCCGAATATTAATTTCTCACCTTTTCTTCGCAGATGACTGCTTTTTATTCACAAGAGCTGACCTTGGCGAGGCAAAAAACCTGTTAGATATTCTATCAAGATTTGGCGAGATTACGGGTCAGATGGTAAACCTCCAAAAATCCGGTATCTATTTCAGTCCTAGAATTCACCCGAAACGTGGGAAAATCATTGTGAGGATCCCAAAAGTTCCCTTAATGACAAAAAATGATAGATATCTGGGAACCCCTCTTTTCTTTGATAAAAATAGAAAAAAAAATTGAACCTCTGCTACAAAAATACTATGCCACTCTTCAAGGTTGGAAATCTAAGTTACTCTCTCAAGCTAGTAGAACAGTTCTAATAAAGTTCATCCTTCAAGGCTTTCCAACTTACCAGATGCAAGTGCTTTCTCTCCCTAGAGAAACGCTTGATCAAATGGATAGAATCCAAAGAGACTTTTGGTGGAATAAAAATAAACCCAAGAGCAGAGCGGGCTATATAAAGGCCTGGATCAGCATATGCAAGCCTATTTCTCAAGGGGGTCTAGGTATCAAGAATCCACACCAATTTAACATAGCTCTCCTAACCAAACTAGCTAGATGTCTCATTTCAGACCAAGATCAACTTTGGGCTAAACTTCTCAAAGCAAAATACTTCCCAAACTCTCATCCTCTGGAATTCTCCAAGTCTTCTAAATTATCATGGATTTGGACTAGCATAAAAAAAGGGATGGAGCTCATTAAAGGTAATTTTGTCTGGCAAGTAAAAAATGGAGCTTCTACAAATATTTGGGAAGACAAATGGGTGTCTAATACAGTTATTATTCAAAAACCCATTAATATTCAAGATCTTGTTCCGCAGAGGGTAAATGAGTTGATAACTCTTGAAGATATTTGAGATCAAGACAAGCTTAATACCTACTTTGAACCAGATATAAAAGCTAAGATTCTAGTTATTTCTCTGAAAAGACAAGAACAAGACAAAATAAGATGGCAGCATCATCCCTCAGGAATCTTCTCGGCAAAAAATGTGTATGACTTTCTCATAAATCAAAACCAAGAAGACAATACCCTAAATACCTTTCCATGGAAAAAAAAAATATGGAAGATACAAGTAATTCTGAGAATCAAATTATTTGTCTGGAAATTAGCTCAAAAAACCCTCCCAACGAATTTAAGACTCGGAGCTCATAATACAGACATAAACACAGAGTGCCCAATGTGCGATTCACAAGAGCAAGAATCAGAACAACACTTATTTAGATTTTGCCCATTTGCAAGAGCCATTTGGTTTGGTCTCTCTCTTGAAGCAGTGAATACGAGAATTGGTTCTGACTCCATAGTTAATTGGATAAATGAGTGGATCACGGATCAAGAATTCATACAATGGTCGGATAAAATCGCAACTATATCTTGGTTATTTGGAAGTACAAATGTTCGGTGGTGTTCGAAAAAATCATTCCAAATCTGAACCAACTCATAAAGCAAATCAATAAATTCCTGCACCAAAATTCTCAAGGAAAGATCCAACAAAAAATGAAGAACAAAGAAAGAAATATCCCCGAGGAAAAATGGTCCGACTTAAAGTCGGACCGGATAATATTTATTGATGCGGCTTTTAAAAAAGAAGATTCAACGATGGGATATGCCTTTCGACTTTACTCAGTGGACAACGAATCTTTCGTGCATATTGCAGCGGGATCGGAGTGGGCCTCCTTTCATGCAGAATCAAAAGCCTTGTTAAAAGCCTCCTAATGGTTAAGTGAAAATATATTATCTAATGTCTCGATAGCAACGGACTGCAAAACTCTGGCGGAAACAATCAACAAGACATGCAAAGATTCTCCTTGGAACGCGGATAATACCATTCAGGAAACTATCTCAACTCTGGAAAATCTTCCACGAGCTCAGGTAAAGTATATAAACAATAAATATAATTATGCAGCGGATTACATTGCTAAAGAAGCTCGGATAAAGCATCTTAGGCACATGTCTTCCAATATTCAGCAAAGAGTTTCAAAATCTAGTGTTATTTCCAATGTCTTTGTTAAAAATGAGATTATAAATCTCTTGTACTATGTTATTTGATTAATAAAATTTGTCTTCCCATCAAAAAAAAAAAAAAAAAAGAATATTAATATTAATATTAATATATATATACAACCACATCCCGTTGAGCAATAACCGAATTCATAAGGATACTGTTGCTTTGCCAAGTTCACACCCACAAACAGTGAATTATCATGACCGTACATTGCTCTTCAATAACCGAAGGAGAGAAACACCGCCCTTGGACAGGATTCTTTCCTCTGTGAACTTCTTACCAGCTCTTCCTCCCTGTGAACAAAAAAGTTACAACAGATGGCGGTCAATGAGTGTACCTAATACTAAGCCTATATATATAGTGCAGAACAATCAATGATGAGGTAGGCTACCTGTCAATAGAGGGACAATGAGGCACTTGTTTATCAGTTACTAATTTCATTTGACAACACAAACAGAAAGAATGAACATTAAAAATAAGAGAATAGAGGGATAAACCTTTGGTTCTTCATTTTCCACCTCCAAGTCCAATGTATTTAGCTCTTTCAGCAATAAAGAAGATGCAGGAAGCAATCTCCTGGATAGCAGAACAAAAATGTATAAGTATCTTAAAGAAAATCAAATATTGTAGGCACTGTTTGCAATTTATAACGTAATCACGATGCTAATCACATAAAACCATCACCATTTACCAACCTTCTAGGTTTTTGCACATTGACAGATTTGAGAGGAGAGCAACACTCTTGTTCACTTTCTGTGATATTGTGTGCAAGCGTCTCTGATACTGCCTGCAAAAAGTGTGAACGAACAAGCTTGGTAAGAAATAAGAGTCAAATGTAACAGCATGAAAACAGAATACGCCTGTAAATTGAAAAGTACTAAATACAATTTCGCCAATTATTTATTACAAGAATACATGGTTTACATCCCCTAAAAGACATAACTGCTACGCCCTTGATGGAGGTGGTTTGAATGCTATGTAACTCTATAAAGCGCTTCAGAAAACAGCATTTGGATTTAAAATGAATTGTTATCTAATTCTGGAATAGTCCTGAAATTCTAGTTCCGCACTGTAAACTCAACGCTTACCTCTTCATTAAGTGCCGTAACAGACAAAACTTTCGAATGTGGTGAGCTGGCAAGCAAAACTGAAAGGCCTAATGCTCCTGTAGGGAAACCATAAAAATCACACATACGTACTAAAGTTCACAAATAGACTATCATTCTCGTACTTCAGCAGTTCACACAGATAAACTATCATTCTCGTACTTCAGCACGCTATAATAAGCAAATTCAAAAGTTAAACCTGCTATATCTTGATTTGGGGATTTATCTTTGATATCTACATGTTTCAGATTTTCTATATCGTTTGCAGCATTTTCTTTCCCAATAAAGGCTTTAAACTCCTGATTCGTGGACTGAGTCAGAGCACTATTGACCTGTAATTTCATACAAAACAATATAGAATTAACAGACAAATGAAATGATCAATATAGACACCATAGCGTAACCCAAATTCCTAAGGAAGCTGATTACCTGATGGTCCTCCAGTTTGAGATCTTTAACTGGCGATCGCTCATCAGAAACTTCTACCTGAGATAACAAATTATAACCTCAGTTTGTTTGGCTTTGAGATCATTGCACGATTTAAGTATGATATGTAGAAGTATATTAATGACTTAAGCAAAACTCCAGATTTTGTACTTTAAATATGGTACATTTCTCTTGATCAATCTCAGCAGCCCCAGAGCCTAAAGGAGAATCTTCAACATCCTAAACATAGACCAAACACTAAAGTTCAATCACATGCTGCGGAAATGTATTTGAGCAAGTTAATATTGGCATGTAAATTGCACGACATAGAGGATTAAGTTTCTATTTCCAGACCTTCTGGGAGGGAATTGAAATGCTTGCCAATTGGGTGCACATAGCCATATGTAATATAGACTTAACAGACAAACGAAATGATCAACATAGACACCATAGTGCTAACCCAAATTCCTAAGGAGGCTGATACAGACAAGATTACCTGATGATGGTCCTCCAGTTTGAGGTCGTTAACTGGCGAGCACTCAACAGAAACTTCTACCTGTGATAACAAATTATAACCTCAATTTGTTTGGCTTTGAGATCATTGCACGGTTTAAGTTAAGTATAATATGTAGAAGGCTGATATCAGACATGATTACCTGATGGTCCTCCAGTTTGAGGTCTTTCACTGGCGAGCACTCATCAGAAACTTCTACCTGAGATAACAAATTATAACCTCAATTTGTTTGGATTTGAGATCATTGCACGATTTAAGTGTAATATGTAGAAGGCCGATACCAGACATGATTACCTGATGGTCCTCCAGTTTGAGGTCTTTAACTGGCGAGCGCTCATCAGAAACTTCTACCTGAGATCACAAATTATAACCTCAATTTGTTTGGCTTTGAGATCATTGCACGATTTAAATATAATACGTAGAAGTGTATTAACGACTTCAGCAAAACCTCCAGATTTTGTACTTTAAATATGGTACTTTTCTCGTCATCAATCTCAGCAGCTACAGAGCCTAAAGGAGAATCTTCAACAACCTAAACATAGACCAAACACTGAAAGTTCAATTACATGCTGCAGAAATGTATTTGAGCAAGTTGATGTTGATATGTAAACTGCATGACATAGAGGATTAAGTTTCTATTTCCCGACCTTCTGGGAGGTAATTGAAATACTTGCCAGTTGGGTATACATAGACTCATATCCATAATAATATAATAAAGACTTAACAGACATATGAAATGATCTATACCGACACCATAGTGCTAACCCAAATTCCTAAGGAAGCTGATATCAGACATGATTACCTGATGGTCCTCCACTTTGAGGTCTTTAACTGGCGAGCACTCATCAGAAACTTCTACCTGAGACAACAAATTTCAACCTCAGTTTGTTTGGCCTTGAGATCATTACACAGTTTAAGTATGATGTCTAGATGGATATTAACGACTTAAGCAAAATCTCCAGATTTTGTACTTTAAATATGGTACGTTTTTCTTGATAAATTTCAGCAGCCCCAGAGCCTAAAGCAGAATCTTCAACAACCTAAACATAGACCAAACATTGAAAGTTGAATTACATGCTGCACAAATGTATTTGAGCAAGTTAATGTTGAAATACTTGCCAGTTGGGTGCAGTGAGAATCATTCAATTTCAGAAGTCCCAATTCTTTTTCGAGTTCTAGACACCGAACTCTTTCCATATTAAGGTTTTCTTTTAAAGATTGGTTCTCCACTTCAGAGTGCTAGTTTATGCCAAAAGAATGTAGAAAAGAAATAGGAAAAAATTAGAAAGAAAAATAGAAAAACAAAAATAATGATGCATGAAAGAACATACGATTATGAAAATGCAATAGTTGTCTATTAATGGTCAACACCTCAAGTTTTTGCTTATATTGCTTTAGAACGTTCCACAGAGCCTTTGAGAAATTCAGCAAAATTTGTTCCCTTCTTTCAGTCCCTGCTAACTCAGTGCAGCATGCTTTCTCAGAATGTGAAATCTTATGCAAATCTTTTTTGACATTCAGAGGCTCATGTTGCTGAAGCTGCTTCAAAATCCTTTCTGCATCAATCAGTATGAATGTCTCATGTCCATGGTGAAAGAGATATGAAAAGGAAAGACACAGAATTATTTCAAAATAACAAAAGATACAAACTGTTTTAACAACCTTTTTTCAAGACTGGATGCTCACTGTTGACAATCTTAGCCTCGTCTATCTGAAAACATAAAAATCCACATTAGGCTGTCACTGCAGCAAAAAAAGATCTTTATACATTTTTTGATAGTCAACTGAATATATTGTTTGCAGAGTACTTCAGAAGCATCCGGCTCACGCAATTTCCTCCTTTTAGGTTGCTCTATTCTAGGCAACTTCTCAACAGCCCTCTTGGGATATGCTAAAGTGGATGGTTCTTCTACAGTAGAAAACCTAGTAGACACCAGAATAAAAATCAGAAAGGAAAACCCGATAACATTGATGAATAAATAAATTACACTATTACAACAAGCGATGGAGAAAAGGCATTGAGGATATGAAGGTCGGGATGGATCATGTTAGAGGTCAACTACGTCACTGACTGCAATTGGCTGATATTTTTCAATCTAGAGGACGTTAATAGCATCATTAGGTATATGCAGACTATGCAGTCAGGGAAGGTATATGTTTACCATGTAAATCAAATAATATAAAACAAGAATTGGGAACTGCTCACTTTATTTTCATGTAAGGGGACGCTTGTCTAAGCAGATGCGATGTATCGACATAGTCATCCTCCCCTGGCTTGACAGTTAAAATCTGATATACATAGTAGTTAAAACATCACTACGTATTCTTCTAATATACATATAGATACGGATGTCATAATCTTTTCATGACAAGACAAAGAACATCTGCCATACAAAGAGCACGTACCAGAGTCATCCGCTTCTTTCCTTCCAGATAATCTCTTAAATACTTGGTCAGCTGTTCAGTAAAAGTTTATGTTATGCAAGGACTATGCATAATCATGGCTAAATATAGCAGACTAGTAACTAGCAAGATACTTGACAAAAACTACCAAGAGGTTATAATATCGAATGTTCAATAAAACACAATGCGGCCTGCCTTTAATGAAAAAAAAAAGATAGGTAAAGCATTACCAGGGAGTTTTGGAAGTGCTTCTGCAGTTGCTTCTTGGGGTTCTTTTGGTGCTCCAGCAATGACTGAGGAAGAAAAATATATCACATGAGAGCCAGCTGATGAACAGCTTATCTTTGTTAGGTTGTTATATTTTATATAATACATTATATATCAATAATCTACAACATATAAGGATAGGACTTTGCATCTAAAAAACTCAAGGAGGGGATTTAGGACATACTCTTAAGCACTGAGCAAACACCATCGATGTGTTGTTAATGAAGTTGCTTTCCAGCAACCTGGTTCCCTGCAGATTAAGCAATTGGTTTTGGTATTTGTGTCAAAATGGTGACTAGAAGTTATGACCATCAGGCAGAAGTAAGAACCTGATTCCCTGTTTTTTGAGATCTTTCAGCACCAGCAAGGTCTACAATACTCAGTACAGGACCATTCAGTACAATTTCAACTTTCCCATCAAAAGTTTTCTGAGTGGCAATAATGTTGATGATGCATTGTGACCGACTTCAAAAGCAAAGACATAAAACCAGTAGAATGGAGATCAGACTTTTCATCCAGTGCAAAACTCTTTTCAGTAATACACATCAAACAAGGCAGTATCAAAAAAAAATCACATAAAGAATGGCTATTTCATCTCTAAATCCCTAAGTTAGACCACTGTAAAGCAACTGAAGTCTTACGTACCTCGATTGAGTGTTTGAATTTGTCATAGCAGTCGTCCTTTTCAACATCCCTCGTGCTATCAAAGATTCTGCCTCAGCAACATTGGTAACCAAAACCTGCAAAAAGGACTCAAATGCATCGTCTTTAGACATTATTAAATTAATATCCCCAAGGCAAGAAGTGACTTAACAAAGAAAGATTAAGGATAACTACCTGTTGACATTTAATAGTCGACTGTTGCGAAGACAAATCAGTTCCATCTAACGACAAATCAACAATCTTCTCTCCCTTCCCCCGTTCAGAATATATTTCAAAAATTGATATATAGTATGACCTGCAAGCTTAGATAAATGAATGATAATTAGACACCTACCTACTTCTATACAAGTGACATGACATAGTATTCATACAACTGACTGAAAGATAATAAATTATGTTTATAGAATCATATCACCAATTACCTTGCAAGCTCAAAAGAACAATTGTTCCCAGAGGAATTGAATATCTTTCGAAGCGCGAGTGGCAGAATACCAGGCTCCCTTGCAGAACCAAACACCGTATGTGTCTTTCCCGAGCCGGTAGGTCCCATTGCAGCAATCATACCACTCTTCCCAGCAATGAAATCGCATACTAGAGGGTCCATCACTTTCTCGTATACATCTTTCTACAAAAAGTAATCAAGACCAAGCTAATTCAAAATTAAAGAACTACAAAGTAAAAATCTTTAATTGCACAAATTTTGATAGTATACCTGCAGGGAATCAGAATCAAACACATGGTTAAAACCATCGTACACCTCAGTTTTAACACGCCTTGTATCCTGCATGTCCGCTGGTGGTGCAAGAGTAACCGATTGGGAATCAGTAACACACAAACAGACTTCTTTTTTTCTAGCTGTCTTCTTCAAATCCCGCTTTGGTGAAACACCTTTTAGCTTGGATCGAGCCCCTTTTGCTGCTACATCACTATTTTTGGTAGAAACTTTATGTATATCAACAGGTCTTACTCTAAGAAAGACTCTTATACTTTCCAGATTCTCTGGTGGTGCTACAGGCACTGGAGTTGGGGCTTGAGAGACATCACACTTGAGGATATCGTCGATCGGGTATGGCCGAATATCTTTGGGTTTGAAATAAGTGGATTTACTAGATGGAGGAGCGTTGGTGGAAGGGGTTTTCTTTGCTTTTCTAGGGGGGTTTCTTCTTACTGTTATAGTATAAGGGCATTTAGGGCTTGTATCCTTTCCCTCTTCCTCCATTATCTAAGATTTTTCTGCAAGAAAATGAACACGTCGTGTTACTGAGATGGATTAGGGAATTTAGGGTTTACAATAATACTAAATAAAAATATGGAAACAGAAATTATTTCAAAGGTTAATCTTTCTAAACCCTAAAACCCCAATTTAAGAAATCGAGTCAAGATGAATACTTACAACGAAGTAGAAAAAAAGAAAAAAAAAAGGTGGGATGATCTGAAGAGATTAAGGAATCTTTGATATGGTCGTCTTGCTGAACTCAGTAACGGCGTTCGTACGGAACTGCTGTGGTTGGAGAAAGTGAGGGTTTTAAGTAGAAATGGAGGAGTAACAGTCGCTGATGTGAGAGAGGCGGGAGATACTTGAAAGAAGTGAAATTTTCGAAATGAAAATGAGCGACTGTGTGCTGATATTTTAAGCAACAAGAGGGACTTGTGAATTGAAAACGGTCAAGCCTAAAAGCAACTCCAATAGGACCAACAAACAAGTAGGTTTGCCCATTATACACCGTATTGGGGCTGGCAAACCATTAAAACGGAAGAACAAACCATTGAATTAAGTGGGAATGTTATTTATGCCCCTACTATTCATGGGTCATGCACAAGTACCCTTATGGGTCTTTACAAATACCCCTAATGGCAAAACTGAAATTATGTTCAACAAAATAATGTTGGAAAATGGGTTCAAATAGAGGATGAAATAAACACAAAGAAATTGTTGTACTCAAAAGCTTTCAAGGCTCATACGATTTCTTTTAGACAATTATTTCTACCCTCCCAATAAATTGGCGATTACAACATGTATGTGAAATAATGCCTTCAGGATACAATGAAAGCCCTACAACGGAAATTGAATTCAAGGTTTGTACCCCTTGATCCAATCAAGAACACATGTAAACAGAATTTCTGATGATGCTTTGTTTAAGAGAGAAAACAGAGAAGGTTTTTCGATGATTTTCAATGAGTTATGGGAGATGCCATTTATAGGGATTTTCGCATCTGTTGGGAATACATCTTTTCACTCGAGTCTCTTCATCATCAGACATCAATGGCGTCTGTTGGATTTGAATATTATGGATAGTTTGTAACGGTCGAAACAGTTACCCTGAACCAAAAAATTCTTCCGGGGGCGTTGCCCCCTAGACCCCCACCAGGGGCGGTCTCCCCTGGACCCCCCTTTGGATAGCACGGTTGAAAATATTCCAACAAATAATTCTCATAATCCCGTTTTTAACCTTCATATCTTAGATTTAGATTTCTTCTTTATTTCTCACTCAGAGAGAATCAATTGAACCAGACACATCTTCATCGTTTCACCACCAGCACCATCTTCGTCTCCGCCACCACCATTTTCATCGCTGCCATTATCAGCTCTGTCACTACCTAAACCACCACCTATAGCACCACACCCAACTCTTAAATAATCGATTTTGATTTACAAAACTAAACTGATGAAGAATCATTAGATCTAATGAGGAATCACAATCTTCAGCGAGAAGTCAACACCACCACTATTACGACGACGACGACCACCATTTCAACAACAACGACAACTTCCTTTTCCAGATAAAAAATGGAAAAGGTTATGCAAAAATTAGGGGGATTTTGCGTTTCCCCCTAAAAAAAGATACCTATTTTGCATTACCCCCTCTATAAATCCTTAATTGGTGAAACACCCTATCAGTTATAACTGCCGTTAATACCCAACTAACTTTTCACGTGCAGTGCACATGTGTGCCATTATAAAATAATAAATTAAAAATAAAAAAAAAAACTAAAAAATCTCAAAAATACCCTTTCGCTTAAAATGTAAATGGGACGTGTTGAGATCCGGAGATACTACACCTACCAACTAAAACGTGTTCTAATAATAATAGAGATCCCTTTGTCCGTCTCCATGTTCGTCCCTGAACAAGAATCAGTGAATCACCATCTTTCTGATTCTACCTTGTGGAACTAACATTACAGCAACCAGTACACACTCATCAGCGATTCTCTGTATTCTAACTCTTGGGGGGAATCATCAAAAAAATTAATTAAAAATCCATGAGACTAGATTTGTCTGTGAAACATTGGGTCACCTTGATATTGCGTGGTCTCAAAATCAAACTCTAAGCGAGTATCAGTGAAAGATTGGGTCGTATTTAGACTTGAGATATCAACAGAAAAACGGGGAAATGATGCTCATGCCTTTGTTTTTGGCTGTTTGGTTTAGATGCTAATTAAATATTTTAGAGTGCATGTTCGACTAGGATTGTTATGTTTGTTTGGAATTCGAATTTGCAGGGAAGAAAATGTACGAAAGGGTAAGCATTTTCAGCAACAAAACTATCTATCTATCAACATTTTGACGACCAGAAGGTGTTTGTAGAAATTACTGAACCACTAGTTCTCTATTCTGAACCACCAAGTGCACGGTCCTGATTGATTTGGACTCTCCCAATGATTGATAAAGACCATATGAATACTTATGGGGTTGTTTTTCTTTTTTGGTAAATCTTCCTGCTTTTCGATTTTACAGAGATTACCAAATAAGGAATAGGAAGCGCTTTATTCCATAGTCCAAAATTAGAATCGAGCGTTCTTTGTTTATTTATGGGTTTTATTTCATTTAACCAAGTCCAATTTCCGGGTTATTTTTTTTATTCATTTTTGAAGACAAATCAAATCAGTTGCAGAAAAATATTGGAGAAGACGATGGAGACGATGAAGAAGACGAAGATTCAGAACTCTCTATAATCCAACACGTGTCTCTATTATTTACTGCGGAAGGGCATATTTGAAAGTTTTAAAGTTATTATTTTATAATGGCACACATGTGCACTGCACGTGAACAATTAATTGGTAGTAACGGCAGTTATAACAGATAGGGGGTTTCACCAATTAGGGATTTATAGAGGGGGTAATGCAAAATAGGTATTTTTTTTGCGGGGGAAACGCAAAATCCCCCCAAAAATTAAATCAGAAACTAATTTTTCAGATTCTACAATTCAGAGTTTAAGGTTTCAATTTATGAAAATTTTCGATGTTTGTTGCATAGATTTATCAAACGGAGATGGAGTATTCATATGGATCGATACAAATCGATTGTGTATTGATGATTTTTACATTAAAAATGTCATATTTAAATCATGAGATGGAGTTTCAAGACAAAAATCAGGTGGAGAATGGGTTCTCAGGTAACACATTCAAATAAGGTTAAATGGATTTAAGGTATTGATGTAAGCTCTACAGATGCAGTCGGAGATGCTAATGTGACTGATGGAGAAGAATAGAGAGGAGAAATGTTTTGTTAATGGTTTGAGGTGGTTGCAGGTGCAAAGGATTAATGTTGGTGTTGTTGCTACAAGCTAACAGGGAGTTGAGTATGTCATTTCCAAGGATCTGTGTAGTTACAAGGGATTATGAAGTTGTGGTGCAGTTTGTTGTGCAATGAACTGAAATAGATGAATGTTTTATGACTGGTACAGATTGCAGGTGTTGTTGCCATGGAACTGAAATGAGGGACATTTTAAAGGAGATGGCAGTTGAGGTGAAGATGCACAAGAAGTGTTGAGCAACCACTAGATGGAGTATGGTGATGAATTAAGGAGTCAGTTCTAGCGATGATGGTGCTCAAGAAGAACAGAGAAAGGATATGATGGCAATTGTGATTGATTAAAGAATATCCAGATGTTGTTGAGTTGTGCCGACAATGCAGAATTGATATGAAGTAATGAAGCTTCCATGGTTGCTGCTGAGAAGATATGAATGGGGAAGGATTTAATGGGTTAGTGTTGGAGTGCTGAATAGATGAATGATTAGTTTGTGCTGGGAAGCTGTGGCATGAATGATATTGCAGTGGATTGTTGTTTGGCTTATACTGTGGCAAGACAGGCAGAGAATAGAAGTGAAGTCGTTGGCTTGGGAAGATGCATTATAGGTTTTGATGTGACAGGATAATGAGCTGAACTGGTGCTCTAGCTCGTGATGGTTCTGTTGTGATGGAGTGGTGGCGATATGTGTTGGCTTAAGAGTTTGCAAGGCTGAGATAGTATAGTTACAGTTATAGCAACAGATGAGAGCTGGGTACTGAGACAGTGGTGCTAGAGAAAGAAATGGAGCAACGGTAATGAGACGGCTTAAGATGAAGGTGGCACTGTTGCCTGGAGTTGGATTGCGAGGCATGAGCTGAAATGTGCAGATTATGAAGTTGTTTTAGATAGTTCTGAGTTCACTAGCAGATGCAAAAAATGCAGGTGGTTCCTATGCAGTGATTCTGATGGAGATTATGAAGTTGCAAGAGAAGCTATAGATTGAGTTTTGGTTCAGTCAAGAGAAATGGTTGGTGTTGATGATGATGTTATTGCTACAAAAATTGCAGGAAGTAACAAGTGCAATAAATTTCAGGTATACTCTCTCTTGATGCCATTATCGATTCAGTAAATTTAATTTGCTTGAATAGTGTGATATTGAACTGTATAAACATCGCTCAGCCTTGCAAACTCCATTTGCTTGAATAGTGTGATATCAAAATAGCTCCATTTTGATGGAGTGATATTCAACTTGACCAAGTTGCTTCTAATATTTGGAGACAACTTGTGCTAGTTGCTTCCAACTTTGAAGACAACTTGACCAAGTTGCTTTCACTTTTGGAGGCAACTTGAGCTAGTTGATTCAGTTGGAGGCAACTTGAGCTAGTTGATTCGATTCGGGAGGCAACTTGGTTATGTTTTTGGGTCCATTTATTCATCTCGAAATTATCTTATACATATATCTTAGAGTATTTTGTGACGAATTTGTGGTGCAATGGTAACACGGGGTTGTGTTGAGTTCTTGATGATGGTTGTCTTTCTTTGGTGCTCATGCTTTAAAGTCAAGAGAGTAGATGAATGCTTAGGAGGTTGAGAAGGAACTCAATATGAATCCAGGCATTGAAAGCGAACAAGAAGTTGTTGCTTGTGTGTGTTCTTGATGGTGTTTGAGTAGGGGCATGGAAGTGACTGCAGCTATTGGCTCATGTTGCAAGTGTGCATAGACGGTTGTGGTCATGAAGTCATTACAGGTAGAGTTGCGAGTAGCGAGAGATGGAGGGTGTGGTGTTGTATGGTGGTTGTTTGAATTGTTGGTTGAACACTGATGGTGTGGCGAACCTGTGGTGCAATGGTAGCACAACTGACTATATGTCAGAAGATGTGTGTTCGATTCACACTAGGTTCACTTATTTGTGTATAATTTTTATTTATTTTTAGAGACAACTTGTGCAAGTTGCCTCCATATATGGAGACAACTTAGGCTAGTTGCTTTCACTTTTTGAAGACAACTTTATGCTAGTTGCCTTTATTGTTGAAGACAACTTGAGCTAGTTGCCTCCGATATGGACACAACTTCAGCAAGTTGACTCCACATGGTGGTGGTGGTTGGCGGCGGCGATGGTGGTTGACGGCGGTGATGGTTGGCGGCGGCGGTGGTAGTGGACGGTGGTGGTGTTCGTTAGCGGCGGCGATGGTTGGCGGTGGTGGTGGACGGTGGTGGTGGTTGGCGGTGGTGGTCGTCGGTGGTGGTGGTTAGTGGTGGTGGTCGTCGGTGGTGGTGGTTGGTGGTGGTGGTGGTCGGTGGTGGTGGGAGGCGGTGGACGGTGGTGGTGGTTGGTGGTGGATAGTGGTGTGGGCATTAGAGATTTTTTTTTTTTTTTTTTTTTTTTAATAGTGGTGGTGGTGGTTTTGTATATTCACTATATAAAAGAGGGTATTTTAGTAATGTATTAGGCTTAGGGGTATTTGTAAAGTTCATAAGGGTATTTTTGCAAGGGGTCTCGTAGTAGGGGTATATAGATAATGTTCCCTTGAATTAAATGGTTTGTTTATCGCGTCTCAGATTGAGTAGATTGACTCAATCTGAGACGATCGGTGCTATTTGCACCGAGCGGCTCACACAAAGCCGAGATTCGGGTCCAACATAAACGAGCATCATCTCCTACAGAGCCGACCAGTTCAGACTGAGCCGGCAACTGCTAGTCCATCCAACGGCTATGAACCCCCTCCCTATAAATTAGGGGTGGGACTTGGGTCGGGTCAACCCACCCAACCCATGCCCAACCCGAACGTTGGGCGGGCATGGGAAATGTTTTTTTAAGGTTTGTGCAAGCTCGGGTACAATTTTAATAAACCCGAGTTAAACTTGGGCAAGCATGGGCACAAATATTTCTAACCCGAGCAACCCACCCAACCCGAAGAACTATAATATAATTATATAAACTATTTTTATAATTGGTAGTATTATCTATTAAAAGCAATTTTAGCCATTATCTTCAAACCTAATAATGAAAATATAAATCATATATATCTCATTATTAATTCAATATGAAAAAAATTTATATTATTGTCAATAATCATAAGTTATTTGGAAAATTAAGCTAAATACAATAATCAAATCTTATAGTAATTACTAAAATTTGTTATTATCACATTAATAAAAAATAAATTTAAGACTTAAATTAAGGTCATTAGGGTTTATATGTGTGTATATATGAGTCTACTAACTAACCCCATTCTATGTCCACAATTTTTATGTTGTAAAGTATTAGCATGGGTCAACTCGAGGAACCCGAGGAATATAACTTGGGCGGGACTTGGGCAGCACCTCCACGGGTTCCATGGGCAATCTGGGCAAAGAATTTCTACCTCGGGTCTGCCTCGGCCAAGCCTTCCAACCCGACCAACCAACCCAAGTCCCACCCCTACTATAAATTGAATTCAACTCCAAAATCACCCCTTCTGCACCTACAAATTCTTCATAATTTCACTTCAATTTTCATCTTGAAATCTTTCAACCTAAAAAAATGGCAATCAGAGTTCATGGTCCTGAGTTTTCTTTGGAAGAAGATTAAGCAACTTGCACAACTTATGTTTTTAAAACAAGAAATAATATCCACGGTACAAATTTTACGCAAATAACTTTCTGGCAACAAATTTTTGCAATGTTCGCCGCAGAAACAAGAAACTGTGATGTTACTTAAATATCTGCTCGTTTTCAATGTATTAGTCATGCTGTCAACCAATTTCTTGGTATGGTAATGCAAGTTAACCGAAATAGGATTAACGGTGAAACTAAAGATGAATCGATCCAAAGAGCTGCGGCGATGTGGCAGGAAATTAACGGGAGACCTTTTTAGTTTGTAAGTTGTTTCAATATCCTAAGAGGTCTTCACAAGTTCAAACCCTTATGCCTTCTAGATGCTATACCAGCCGCTTCACAAGTTGGTCCACCAGTCGTTCCACAAGTTGCTCCACCAGCCGCTCCATGAAGGAGGATGCTCATTACCTTGTTTCTATGATTTAGTAATTAAGTCTACTGGAATCTAATGTTGTTTGATATAAACATTACAGTGGTGCAAATACAAAGACATTTCCATTAATTAAGCTAATGACAACATAACGGTAGATGAATGAGTTCACACGCTTAATCAATCCACTCCAACTTTGAACACTAAGTGTTAGAGCATTGCTTAGTCGAACTCACAAGTGTTGCTTTATCAAGCTTGTTGTCAAATTCACTTGATCAAAACTATATCTTGATTCTAGTCTACAATTAGTCAAGTCTCAGATTAGGATAGAAGTGTGTAGTTGAGAATCGGACATCACTGCGTTCTACCGTTTGAAGGCGAAGATCAACCAAAGCGTTTGGAGAACTTCTTCAACAAAAGGTAAGTGAAGACTGAACCACCTATTTCTCAAGTTATATTCATCCTTCTATCTATGAGACGATGTCGCATGACTAATTAGACTATCGCAAGCATATCAAGAATTTCGAGTCAAGTTTATCTTGGTAATTAGTTCTCGAAATATATATGACTAAGCTTAATGAACATTTGTTCAAACTTGATGAATTTCGGTTAATAACAATTTATTGTTCATAATCTAAATCGTGATTCAAGACTATCATTAGAAAACAACCTGGAATAGTGATATGTGTCATTGATGTTATTTGGGTGATTTAGAGAGAAACATAGAACTACGTAAATCTGGATACATGAAAATATGCATACCAGTTTCACATACTAGGAAAACTGTTATAGGTCCGGAGCCGCAGTACATGTACCCAGTACACGTACCGACATACCTATAGTTCGACAACAACTTTTTTGTACGCATACCATGTATCCATACCATAAAAAGTTTGTTGCTCGTGAACCAGGAATGGTACGCATTCCTAGTATGCATACAGTAAAGGAACTGTTGGTTTTATAACCAGTGTGGTATCCATATCTGGTACGCAAACCGGAAAGGTTATGTGAGTTCCTGAGCTCGTTTTTGTCTTAAGGATACATGTACCATGAAAAAAAATAGTCACGAACAAGGTAGAGTACACGTACCTGGTACACTTACTTGCCCTGTCAAATATTTTCAAATGCTTAAAAAATTATTTTTGTGAGATAATTAGCATTTGAATAAATCTAGAAAAATACTATATAGACATGATTGATCACATTATAACCTATGTGTTAGAGCATAGCTCGGTTGAACCCACCAAACGTTGGTATGTCAAGTTTGGTTGTCATATTTTAGTGAATCAAAACTCATTTAAAGAGTCACTTGATTATGTACTAGAGACAACTTCGTATAGGCTAGACTAGAAAGTTTAGGATTATGAGACATCCAAGTATTACTCGAAGACTTGAAGGATGTGAAGAAGTAACAAGCTACAACGACGACATCATCCTTCCTCTTGAGGTTAGTAATATTTTGACTTGAACTGTTTCATTCCTAACGTATCTTTCAAGTCGTGCTATATTGAAAACATAATTGCGAAGCTGTGAATGATTATACTCTAGTAGTAAGACATGATCATATGATCATAGTGTTACGGAATTAGGATACGAAGTATAACGCTTATCTTTTGAAAACCGAATTCGGAAATATTGGACAAAGCATTTCCAGGAATTATGAAAAACGATTTGGGAATTTATTGCATATCTTAAGAATAATTCGGTTTTGGAAATTCCTTGGTGTCCAAACAGGTCTATAAATACCCAAGTTTGCAAACCATCCTAAGAGCCATGCAAACTTCATCTTCTTGTTATTTCTGGTGGAGCCGTCTATCCGGAGAATAAAGTACCCTAATTAGGCGAAATCTCTTACGACCGCTCGTTTAAAGACTTTTGTGGGATCAAGAAGCTCTACGAGTACCATTGGTGGGAAACTAGATAATTGCAGTTTATTTTAGTTTTCGATTGATTTGATTGACTAACGGTTGTTGAAATTTGATTGCACCTATTTTGTTTATTCTTGAGAATCTTCTTTTCTGATATAAGATTCACTCAAACTAGATCGAAGTATCGACGGGATCTTTAGAACTGTTTGTAGATCTAAAGACGTCTTGTGATAATCCATTGTTAACAGACTCCGTTATGTGTGTGATTAATCACAAGAGATTCAAGTGGTGTTGTGCAGGTGTTTATTGAAGAGTAAAGAAGATTTGAAGACAAATAAGATTTCTGATTTGGTTTCTATATCTTTGGGTGTGCACAAACCTTGATCATTGGGATCCAACTAGAATCGGATTTTTTCGATTGTTTAGTTGTGTAAGATCGGCATCACCTTATAGTTTCTTGTTTGATTCTATATTGATTGATTGCAAATCTAAACTCTGCTACTTCGGTAGTTGTTGGATAGATTGATCTGACCAGGCAAAGGAGTTTATTGGTTAAACGGAAGAGCCTTTGCATATGACTTGAGATATCTTCATCTGAAAGAATCAAGAGAGTTGTTACCAAACAAATTTGTTGTTCCTTTACTGTTTGGAATACAATCCAAATGAATTGTTCTAGTGCGTGCACTTATTGAATGTCGGAAGCGCAGGGATACTGAAGAAACTAAGTGAACTATAGGTTTAGTTGTTTGGTCTCAACTATACGAAATTGGATTAGATTTTGTATAGCGGCTTAATTCTGAGAGTATTCAATTCTGGACTAGGTCCCGGGGTTTTTATGCATTTACGGTTTCCTCGTTAACAAAATCTTGTTGTCTCTTTTACTTTTCTATTTCCGCAATTATAATTGTTTTATTTTAATTAAAAGTGAAATACACAAACGTTAACTCCGTATTACTTGATAGTGATCCTATAGAGTTTGGTTAAGTCCGAACCTATTATCAAGTAATCGCACTTTGATTGTTGTATTGTCTCGATCTTGTATCCATAGACGATCACACAAAATGTGAATACCGATTTGTTGTATTGTCTCGACTTTGTCCATAGACAAAAACTTTCGGTAAGAGGACTTATAGGTGGATAATTTAAAGATTATGGTGTATTTGGGTACCCTCGTCTTTTCACTATGGTTGTGACTCAAGCTTAAAGTCTTAAGTGTTAATAAAAATGATTAAGCTTATGGTTCAATCGGCTAGTTTCGGCTAACCGTCCATGAACAATGCCTTTGTACACGGTTCGGTTACAGTTCATTCTAACCAGAGTGTATATCTTGGTATGTTAATCTCATTTCAAAGATTCATCTAACGGTGGATATTGTTTGCTTGGTTCCAAAGCTATCTTAGCTTAAACCTAAAGCAACTTATACTTTGAAAGTCTATGTAAGGGAGAACCTCAAGCAACTGCGATTTTTGAATCCCTGACACTATTCTTTGTGTGTCCTAGTTTTAAACTAGAGTCGTCCTCTCCCTAAAACCCTTCTATGGTTTGGCGACTAAAAAGACTTCACCTAGGGATTCGTGAAGCCAGGTCCAAATATATTTATCTTGATAGTTCAAGTATCCTGATCATGTTTGATTGTTGAGCTGCTTACTCAAACAAGATAGATAGAAATCGCAAAGTTCTCTTCATCTTAGACTTTATGATTCCATGGGTCTAATACTTGTGAGATGAATAATAATCTAGGCTGCTCTTCGGGAAGCATAAGTCCGAATTTTGAGGTCAGCTAGACTTTGTCTATTGCTATCGATTTCCAGTCTCACCTTAATCTATGATCAAATAGGAAATCACATAGGCTTATATGTGGGAGGCAGATTGGTTTAAAGTCTTCAATTGAGTTGAAGCAACTCTTAGGCTGTAGAGGACGTCATCTAAGGGAATCAATTGCGCGGAGTCCTGCTGGGATCCAAAAGGCGTAAGGGGCGAGACTGTAACTAAATTGTTGTAAGCGTTTAATTAGGTCTCAACTAGATTCCAATCTGAAGTTATTTGTAGTAGGCTAGATTCATTAGCGGCTTAATACAGTTTGGTGTTCAGTCTGGACTAGGTCCCAGGGATATTCTGCATTTGCGGTTTCCTCGTTAACAAAATTTCTGGTATTTGTGTTATTTCTTTTTCGCAAATATATTGTTTATCTTTATAATTAAAATAACATAAGTTGTACGTAAATCAATCAAATTAGATACATCCATCCTTGTTTATTGGACTACTTGATTGATTCTTATTGATGTTTGAGATCGTCCAAGTACTCTCACACATAAATTAGGTTCACGGTCTGTAAACTTTCTGATTTTAAGAGAAAGATATATAACTCTAAATATTATTCCTTGATTGAGATTCATTAAGTTGAACTCTCGGAATTGTATTTAAGTTTGTCCATACAGGTTTCCTAAGAAAAAGTTGGTGGTGTAATTTAGTACCCCCGCGTTTTCAATTGGTATCAGAGCAGGCAAAAAAGTTTAACACTTAACAAGTTAGTGTTTAAATCAATCTGACTATATGGACAGGAGTGCAATCTCTATAAACGTACCGCCAGCCTTTGATGGCACAAATTAGTTATGGTGGAAAATTCCTATGTGTTCCTTTCTATAAGCCCGTGACTTTCAGACATGGAAACTTGTGGTTACAGGATACGTTCCTCCGACAGTTATTAGAGACGAAACCATTGTTGCGAAGCCATTAAGAGAATATAGTGAAACCGAGATAAGTGCTGCAAAGCATAATTCTGACGGGTTAAATGTTATTATCCACCCCATAAGCCAAGATCTTCAGCACCATGTGACTTCGTGCACTACGTATAAAGATGCTTGGGATATCTTAAAAACTGTATTCGAAGGAGATGCCTCAGAGAAAGAAGCTAGGCTTTAAAACCTAAATTCTGACTGGGAAAATCTTCGTATGTCTGATGAAGATTCATTTGATGAGTTTAATCAAAAGGTGTCTGGAATTGTTAATGCATGTTATGTGTTAGGGAAGATTATTCCCCAAAAGGACATTGTGATGAAAATTCTCCAATTTTTACCAGCAAGATACGAGTTTAAGAAACATGCCATCATGGAAGGAAATAACCTTGAAACTCTTTCCAGAAATAGTCTCTTTGGGAAGTTGAAAATATGCAATCACGAGCAAAATATGGCTAAAGATGGCGCTTTTGCACTTAAAGCCACAAACAAAGCAAGCGTAACTTCTTCAAAGGAAAGTTTGTCTTGGGTTGACGAGTGTTGTGTTTATCACGATGAAGAGAATATATCTATGATCACATAGAAATTCAAAAATATCCTAAGGAGGAACATACAATTTGGAAAACGGCGCTCCCGAACCAAGATCCAAGATGATTCAATTATTCAAGACGGAAGTTCTCTTGAAATAAATAATGCTCTCATTGTTTCACTTGATAACTCTGATGAGCTTACTTATGAAAATCAGACAACAAATTTAGCCCCGTGTGCAGAAATATCTATTGATTCTGATTCGGTCTCTGATTCCGAGTCAGAAAAGGATATTTCAGATTTCTTGAGTAAAGGTGAAGAAATTCACCGAGAAAACCTACGTTTGGAGAAAACTTTGGAAAAACTCGAATCATCTCTTCAAGTGAAAAATCTAGAGTTGGATAAACTTAATGAAAATTTCACTGGAATGATGTCTATAAAAGATAATCAGATTGATACCCTCAAATGTGATTTACAAAGGCTCTCGGGAAGCTCAAACAAAATTTCAACTATGTTGTTTAGGCAAAAGTCCTTTGGTAACACTAATGGTATTGGGTTCACCAGCAAGACCTCAATCACCAACAACTATTTTATGCTTGCCGGTTTGTGTAAAGTGGAAACAGTTCGTTGTGATAAACAGGTAGCTAAGTCTTCTAAAGATCCCTCTCTGCATTGTTTCTTTTGCGAAAGTAAGGACCATGTTCAAGAAAAATGTTGGAAATTCAAGAAGAATAACAAGAAGATTGTTAAACTTCAGAATGACATGCACATAATGAGTCAGTTATTAGAGCATAGTTCGAAATTTTCAATGCCAATGAGAGATAAACAGAGAAGAATACGAACTAGAAAACGTAAGAATCCTGAATATACAAATAACCTTGTTAAGTCACCTAGTGACATAAGTGGTGAGTGTCCCACTCACGCCAATACTACTTAATTGCAGTAATGAGTGTAGCCTCAATATTTTAACTTGATAAAATGAGGCTTGCACAAAACTCATCACAATACTCGTTGTGATGACAAGGTTACTCAAGTCGATTTGAACTTTTTTATAAAGCTTGCTAATTCTATACGTGAAAAACCTCATTATAATTTCATAGAGATATTGTGTATGTGATCTTGTTGAGCTAGCTCCAAAGTATAAAATGCATAGTTGTGTTCCATCACCTATCTATAGTCCGTAATTTTTGAACCATTTACTCTTGTGCTCTAAACCATGTTTATTTGAGCTAAGAATATGTTTCTGTTAGAGCATAGCTCGGTTGACCTCACCAAACGTTAGTATGTCAAGTTTGGTTGTCATATTTTAGTATCAAAACTCATCTAGAGTCGCTTGATTAAATACTATAGTCAACTTCATTTAGGTTAGACTAGATAGTCTAGGAATGTTGAGACATACAAGTATTACTCCGAAGACCAGAAGAATGAGAAGAAGTAACGAACTACAACGACGACATCATCCTACCACTTGAGGTTAGTAATATTGACTTGAAATTCTTTCATTCATAATGTATCTTTCAATTCGTGCTATATTGAAAACATAACATGCGAAGTTGTATATATTGAACATATTGTATATAATACTCCGGTGAAGACACATGATCATAATAGTATGGTCATAATATTAAGGAATTAGACTACGAAGTATAACACTTATCATTTGAGCTCCGTAGATATGGCATCGACATAATGTTGTATATAGTTTTATGATTATGTGTATGGGTATATGGTGAAAATTTCATCATAGGAACAATATTTTACATTTGTTTAAAGGAATTACATTCATGAACTTGTTTCATGAATCGAAATGGAAATCAATAGGTTTATTGGTCCGGATATTCATTGCATATTCTTTGATGACCAATATATGTGAGTTGGTAGAACCGATCTTAACTCAGGTTATGTATCTTGGTATAACCGATCACAATACCTAGACTTATGATTTGATATGACCGGTCCTGGTAATTGGTGTAACCGATCCTAAGTAATCACCATGATGTGGTATGATCGATCCCTGTAATTGGTGTGACCGATTCTAAGAATTGGTGTGACCGATTCTAAGAATTGGTGTGACCAATCATAAGTGGTTGTGTGACCGATCCTTGTAATTGGTGTAACCGGTCACAAGTAGGTACCATGTTTAGGTAGAACCGATCTGAACCTATGTATGTGACTTGGAAGGACCGATCACATAGTAGTCTTGGAAGTCTGGTAGAACCAATTCTAAACTTGTTTGGAAGTGTGGTAGAACCGATTCCAAGATGCAAATCCATGTAAATATGGAATAAGGATTTGCAGTGTAAAGATTTCAACATACTTTGAACACGAGCAATAACTCTTATTGTTAGAGCACTGCTCGGTCAAACTCGCATGCGTTGCTATCTCAAGCATGTTTGTCAATGTTAGTGATCAAAACTATAAGTCTTGATTTCTAGTATACTATAGCTAAGTCTCGGACTAGGATAAAAAGTTTAGTTGAGCTCAAGAACTCCATGGCTATCATCATACAAGACGAAGAACTACTCAAGGAACTGGTGGAACTTCATCGACTAAAAGGTATGTGGAGACTTGAACTTATGTATCACTTAAAAGTCTATCCACTCTATCTCCTATCTTGAGATAAAAGTCATTTTGCTATATAGACTTTGATTATACACATTTTCTATTTCGAGCCGAGTTTATCTCGCCTATCTATTTCTTGAAATATGTGTTGGTAAGCTTTCGCTTTGGACAAGTTCATATTTACCTAGTGACGAAAGTCATATTATGTTTCAATCACTTTGAAAATGGCTTTGACGAAAAATAGTTTGTGAATAAAAACTATATAACGTCCTCTAAGACTGTTTCAATGATTGAAATGAGAGTTTAGATTATATAACCATTGTTGGATATAAGTATTGTGTGGAAACACATACATGTATAAGTCCTTATTCCTTGAACCGAAGTATGCTTACTTTGTTGATCAGGAAAACCAGAATAACAGTCCGCGAACTTTCGTAGGTTCTCATCCCGAGAAAATCTGCTGGAGTTTGTAAACTTCTTCCGCGAACTTAGTCCGCGTACTTGAGTTGGTTATATCTAAAGACGATTATTTGTGAACTTATACTTATATAAACTAAGGAATGCAATTTGCAAACCGTGGCTATAAAGTTCATGAATCGATTCGAGTGAATCAAATTGTTTTTGCTTCAATTGTGTCTTGTATACTTCTATAAGATATAAACAATTGAACAACTCTCTAACTAGTTCATTTGAGTCATTTGAACTAGTTATGGTGAAGAAGAATATGGTTGATATGAAAGTGCTCATATGGCTAACCATTTGGTTAACTATTGTTGAACCAACAAATGTACATGTTTGGGTACGGTTACACAAACCTAGAAACGTGCATTTCATTTGTGTGTAACAATCTAAGTTTTCGATCCAACGGTTGAAAGATATTAGCTTGAATATAATCAGGTTTTCATCTAACGGTGAATATTGAATGCTTTGTTACTAAGCTAACATTGATTGCAAACCCTGATTTGAAAGACTATATAAGGGAGAACTCTAGCAACTGGGAAACCTAATCCCCACACCTCTTGTATGATACTAGTTGTATAGCTAGAGTCGATTCTCCTTTAACCTTAGGTTTCTACCGAGACCTTGTAGGTTAACGACTTGAAGACTTAATTGGGATTGTGAAGCCAGACCGATACTACTTTCTTGTAGTTGTGTGATCTGATCTTGCTGTTTCTATCGTGTTGAGTATCGTAACGATTGGCTTGAGATTGATATCTCCTATAGGCAAGATATAAAACTAGTCACAAACATCTTTGTCTCATCATTTGTGATTCCACAATATCTTCTTTCGCCGCGTCGATTAAGATTATTGTGAGGTGATTGATAATACTAGGTTGTTCTTCAGGAATATAAGTTCGGGTTATCAATTGGTTCATGTTCACCTTGATTTATCAAAAGACGAAACAAAACTTGTAGGTATTTCTGTGGAAGACAGATTTATCTATTACCGTAGACTTTTCTATGTGATACATATTTGTTTATTAAAGTCTTCGACTTTGGGTCGTATCAACTCTTAGTTGTGGGTGAGATCAGCTAAGGGAATCAAGTGTGTAGTATCCTGCTGGGATCGGAGACGTAAGGAGCGCAACTGTACCTTGGATCAGTGTGAGATTGATCAGGGTTCAACTACAGTCCAGACCGAAGTTAGTTTGTAGTAGGTTAGTGTCTGTAGAGGCTTAATACAGTGTGTGTTAAATCTGGACTAGGTCCTGGGGTTTTTCTGCATTTGCGGTTTCCTCGTTAACAAAATTCCGGTGTCTGTGTTATTTCTATTCCGCATTATATTTTGTTATATAATTGAAATATCACAGGTTGTGCGTTAAGTTTAATCAATTAGAATATCTAACCTTTGGTTGTTGATTTACATTGATTGACACTTGCATATTGGTCTTTGGTACCATCCAAGTTATCTCTCTTATATTTAATTAGACTCGCAGATTTCTATTTGCTTGAGTAAGAATTAAATCGAGAAATCGAGATAATAGAAATCTTTTATATACTTTATTAAGATTGAGTCTAGTTGATTCTCTTGAAAGTATATTGGAGTTAGTCCATACAGATTGCTAAGCGAAATATTGGGTGTGGTTGTTGTACCCCCGCTTTTTCAATTGGTATCAGAGCAGGCCAACACGCTAAGACCTCATAAGTCTGTGTTTGTAGCGATCTGAATATGGACGAGTCTATCTCTAATGATGTACCAGGTCAGAAATTACCAGATGTTTTTCAAAGCTTGGATTCACCTGAGAGAACTGTCACATCTACGTCAATATCTAAACATTCTCTTAATGTGAAAAGTGTTGATAACTGGGAAACACTCCTAGAAGAACAGTTGGATGAACTTTCTGATGAAGGTGATTCAGATATTGATAGAGAGGTTGATGAGGAAGTCTCAGAGTATGTTAAGGTTTTGAATTCGTTGAAAAAGAAGAAGATGACAACTTCTCATGTCACGCCTCTTCTGACTCCTCTCTGTCTAAAAAACAAGCAATTGAGAAGATGTTACGCAGGTGTTTATATTTCGAATCGTTCTAACGAATCGATCCTCAAGGATTCCGAGGAAAACCTACGTATGAAGTCACTTTAATGTGATAATCTTTATCAAAAGTTTCTTTCATTGGAAGATAAACTTGCAGAATCTGAAGCAAGGTTTAACTCTTAACAAATTAGTTTTGATGACAGAGAAAGCGCTTATCTCGCTCGAGAAAAATGCCTGGAGGCTGATTTAGCTGATGCTCTTGATCAAATCAAGATGTTGGAAGATGACTTGAAAAAGTTCAATACTAGTTCAAGCAAATTAACCACTATGCTAGGAGCAAGTAAAAATCATCGTGATACACGAGGATTGGGCTATAAGGGAATAAATGCTCCAAGTATTAGCAAAGAGGTAAAATTTGTCAAGGCTAGTGATTCTTCTTAACAAAAGGTTTCCACTGATGGCAAAAGTGAAATACCTTCACCAGCAGTTAAGGTTCGGAAGAGCAAAGTACATCAACCTCCAAAGTCAACACACACGTATCGAGGTAAGAACATTCCTTATGTTTGCCATTATTGCGGAAATAAAGTTCACCTGGAAAGGAGATGTCGTCTCCGTATAAGGAATGAGAAACTTCATGATGTTTTTGTTTGGGCATCACAAGAAGTTGTGAAACCAAGATCATATGTTAAGAATAATCCCCTTAACGCTACAGGTTATAACTGTCCAACCTTTAGGTAAATGAATCAGTGCTGTGATAAATCTAGATTTGCCTATAAACGTCATACGAATCCTTTTCACAATCGTAATGGTTATCAAAAGGATAACTTCGTAAAGACGAAGACAAGATCCGATGTTCCCAATTGGAGAAAGACTAACTTGCAAAAGAATAGTCAATCCAATTCTCTTCCGAGAAATCTTGAAGAGAGTAATGGGAAGAAGGTTCCGGTTGTTCCTAAACGCACTCAGAAATGCGTACCAAAGAAACCCAATGATGCTTTGATTGTGAAAAGGAATGATCTTCCAGAAAATTCCATGACTGTGGAGAAGGCAGTATCCATGATGTTGGAACTTAACAAGTTTTTTGGATTAATGGAATTGGATGTGAAAGTTTCTAAAAGCGATCTCTTTCATGATAATCCAAAGGTAACTTGTGGTAAGAAAGACATTGTTCACCCCAACACAACTTGATTGTGTTGTAAGTGCATCCTCACCAAGGAATGACATGTTATGTATACAGTGAGGGAAGAACGAGAATTGGGGGACACAGATTATGTTCGGTAAGGCTGTAGAATTCGACTAGATTCTTCTAAGGTATGTCTATAAACCTGAGCAAGATTTGTGTTGATCCATGTACCTTGCTTATTGTTCATTTCTATCTAACTTGATCCGTGTTTAAGGTTCTTAAACGTTTAGGTTTGAAAATAGTAGTTCGGGATGTTTGGACTTCATGGTACACCTACCTGGTATGCATAACATCATTTAAAATCAAAATACAGGGGTTTAAGTACGCATACCCGTTTGTATACTCCCCCGGGTCATGAAATTTCGTTTGCAAACCGTTATGCATACTTAGTATTGATATTCGGTAAACTTGTTTTGGCCGTAACTTCTTCGGCCGAACTCGGAATAACCTCATTCTTTTTGAATTCTCTTCCTCTTTGAATTCTCTTCAAAATGGAGATGAGAATTCCTAAATTTGGATGAGTTAAGAATGGTATTTGTCCCGTCTCTTGTTTTTGGGTGTTTTGCTCCGTTTCGTCGCACTTGTTCCACTTCTCTTGCACTTGGGCACTTGGATTCTTGGAGTAATACTCTTCTAAGCTCATTTGTAGCTTTTACAAGAATGTTGGTGGGGAATCACAAAGAAGGAAGTTCAAGAATGGACAGTAGTACGCATTACTATGGGATTCTTGAATGATCACAATCATCTTATGTGAACTATGGTGCATGGTCGTTAATGACTTTGTGTGTTCTTCTTTGTTAAGAAAATATTTTTATACGCCTTTGATAGCTATTCTTGGTGTAAATCCGGGCGAAAAAGATTGATTCTACCCTCAAGGACAAATCATCTTATATGTGCATTACAAGTTTGTCTTGATGCCTAGGAAACTTCTTATGAGAATTTATTCTTGTTTTGTTTAGAAGAATAACTAGAGTTTGGAATAGCCATTATTGTGATTGCACATAGCTATGTCCAACATTTTCATTTTCATTTTCATCTTCATGTTTTTAGGTTTATTTGTTTAAATTCTAAAAAATTGTTTGAAAGATGATTTTTGCAGTATTAATCTTTATGGTTTTATATATTGTAATTTGTTATGGGATATGTGTGTTTGCGTCCGTGAACTATGATTGTCCCATACCTTGTCAAAAGTTAAGTCTTTCATATGTCGATATGCATGTATTGATAATAGAATGAATGAGATTTTGACATCACAAAAGTTTAAAGCCTATTATGTCATTATTGATGGAAGATAGGATGAACTTTTGTTTACGAGGATTATGTCTATTGTATGTCATTGTGCAAATAGTGATGGAAAATAGAATGAATCCTTGTTTATTCCGCAGTATTGATCTTCCCGGATCCATATTTTATGTATATATTGTGAGGCTCCGTAAGTTATCTTATGTTGAGCATTTTCGATTAAATTAATTATGGGTTCTCTTGTGGTTAATCTAATTGAGTATTTTTGGATTCAAATTCATATTCGTATGTGATTTGTTATGTCCAAAGAAATCCTTCTTTTTTTTTGAAATTAAGGTCGCTCTTGTTGTTCTTTCGGGAATGACATATTATGGGGGAGAGTTCTTAAATGAACTTGTGCTTAATTGTCAAATATTCGTGGGGAGTGTGGCTGTGTAATATTATATGGGTTATCTTGTATCTTTATAAACTCCTTGATGAAATCATTTAGCTTCGGCTATGTAGTTGCAGGAAATCCTACACTACACCCCTCACAAGAATCCACACAACTAAGCCATTGAAGATGAACAATTATAATTTTTATTGATTAATTTCTTGAATGTTTACAAGACAAAATGGAAAAGAGCTAAAGAAATTACAATTACTATAAACTTTCTCTCTCTTAATGACTTGCTCAACACTCGAAAAAGATCTCTCTCTCAATAGGCCTGTTCGGCTCTTTATATAGGGTGTTACATAATGGATGACAGCTAAGCTGTCCTTTATTTTCGGGAATTATTTGCGAAATGTCGCAAGTGTACAAATGCATAATCTCGCGACACTCCTACTTCTCGCTAGATTTTCACACCTTTCTTGTGTTCTGGTTGTCGTCATCCATTGCGTCACTTATTTTACTCTTCTGCGACGCCTTCGCTATGTAACATTTATGGATTTCGCAGTGGTGTTGGTGCTGCGATATTCTGATCCTACATCTTGCCTCTTCTCATGTCTTCTCTGCGAAGGAGAGAATGTCATGAGAATTATTATTTTCAAACTGCCGCAACCGTTCATCCTTATCTGTTTTGGCGATTTGACTTCATACTTTTACACAAAATCTATAATATGTGTCTCTTCTTCCACCCATTTTTTGACACGTCCCTTTCAACCGTTACTTCTCAACCATTCACGTCTCTTCTCGCATTAAATATGTTTATCTTCTCGAGAATTCTTCTCTATATATAGTTTTCTCATCTCCCTCTTCTTCTTTTTTACTTTCTCTCTGCAATTTTTCTTCAACTCTCCTCCGTAACTTCCGCTTCTGCTACTATTTTCTTTTTTCCTTTGATCTTCAACTCCTTAAACATTCCCATACTCTAAAAATGGCTCCATCTGGTCGTAGATATGAAGTTCTCTTGGGAGAGGCTCAAAAGGATTTACAAGAGAAAAGTTTCACATTATCCACTATTCCCCATCAAGAATCTTCATCTATTCTCTCCGCCAAATTATTTACTAATCATTGTTGTGATAATCAAAAGATCATAATCTCGCTAGGTTAGATTCTCGCCGGCCTTCCCATTCCTCTCTACAACCCTGAACTTCCTTTATTTTATGAAATTCTTGTTCATGAGAAATTCTCGCGAGCTGTTTACCAATTAAGTGGAGACTGTATCCGCTTAATGGTTGAGTTCGCCAACCGTGGCGCTGGTAAAGGGTCTCTCTATTCTAATGCAGTCAGAGATCCTAAATTTGTAGACTTAGAGATATTCGCTGAGAAGTATTCAGTAGAGAATTTCTTTGAGAATTATGAAGTAATAAACATGAAGAACGATAGAACTCGCTGGGGTGCACGTTTCAAAAGAAGAGAAAATATCCCAAGCGACAAAGTACTTATGCAGGATACCGATCGACATTCTGTCAAGAACAATGTTCCTCGCCATTCTAAAGACGAAAAATGGTGTGTCTTTCCGCTATTCTTGAATGGACCTTATATCTCAGGTTCGAATGTACTCCCTGCGAATCTCGCCAACTATCAACCTTGGGTATTTAACTGGCCCGAGAAAGCTAAAGAGGTGTGCTTCCCGAATTTCGCTCAGTTTGTAATTATTACTTTTTTTTACATCTACTAATCTTGCGAAATTTTCAGATTGTTAAATTGAGAAAAAGTTACGAGAGAAATCCTAAGGCGAGTACTCTGGCGATTCTCCAGTCGATCACGGATGAAGTAAGAAATACTTTTCTTCATTATTTTTAACAATATTGTTGCCTCTGTTTCTTATCTTCATTCATGTGCGAAGGTTGGCGTTGAAGTTGTTGAAGAAGAGGATATTTCTGAAGCTGCGAAAGCTAAAGGCAAGAGTAAAATTCCTCTTCGCCAGAAGAAATCTGTTGCTCCACCTTCTAAAAAACGGAAAATCCATTCTTCTTCTCGTTCCAGTCCTCAATCCAGCGAGAGCTCTGATGAAGATAATGATGATGTTGACACCTCTCTTGCGAAGGAGAAACATCCAGTTGAATCTGTTATGGCGCAACTATCTAGTGTTTTCTCTGATTCTATGCAAGGAATTGGAGATGATCATTTTTCTGCCACATGCGAAGCTCTCGCAAATATCTGCGATGCTCCCTTACTAGAGGATGATGATTATTTTCGTGGAGTTTCCAGAGTAGTAACTCCCAGTTTCCTAAACGCACTTAGTGCCTTGGTATGTCTATAATTCCTTATTTCTGCATGATTTCAATTATGAACCTTATCTTGACGATTTCTTTATTTTCCTTTATAGTCTGGGAGGGCTTCCTTTGTTGTTGCCTCAGATCTCGAGAAAAGGCGCAACAGTCTCGAAAAGAAAAACCTTCAACTTAGGAAGAAGAATGAAGAATTGGAAGCTGAAGCTGTTTCTCTTCGCAAGAGAGATAAAGAACTTGAAAACGAAACTGCTACTCTTCGTGAAAAGACCAAACAATTGGAAGTTGAGTCCTCTTCTCAGAAGGACAATATATCTAGCCTTCAAAATGCTAATCAACAACTTTATGGTATAAAATTCTTCTCTTTTTCTTGCTTTTGTTCTGTCATTTATTTTTCTTTATCTGACTTATCATTTTCGCAGACGTTTATAACCTTTCTGATGAAGCCATTCTTCTTCACACATTTCTTGAGTCTATGGATAACGATGCTCTTCTTGCCCATCTCAATGATTCTTTAAATAGCTTTTCAAATGACATAATCAAATATCTTTCTCTAAATGAACTTCAATCCAAATTCCGTCTCTTAGAAGCTGATCATAGATCTAGTTTAAGTTTAGCCAACCAACTTAAACACCTACACCTTAGTTCCCAAGAGAAAATTAGTACTTTAAGGAAGAAGGTTAGTGATCTTATAGATGACAAAGATCGCATTGCTAATCAAGGTGCCCAAGCATTAGCAAAATTTCAAAAAACTCTTCTTGAAGTTCAAGTTGAGCGGGATGAATCTATTCGCCAAAATAATATTCTTAGCGAAAGAGAGAATCAAATTCGTTCCCTTCTTCTCATAAACAGTGACGATGAGTTCGCTTGGGCTGCAAAAGTTCTAGATGACGCCAGAAATAATTTAGGTGTTAATGTTAGTCTTCAAGTTGAGCATACAACCTTGATTAGGGATATGATTTCTGATAGAGAAGGTTGTTGATCATTCCTCTTTACTTAATTGTTTATTATATATGAAGCTGTTATTAAGTTGCTGATTCATTGTTCTACGTTCACAGAGGATGAGAAGAGATTTCAGAAAAGAATTGAAGAACTTGAATCCGAAAAAGAGCAACTTGCAAAGGACTTTTCTCTTCGCAATGACAAGTATTCCAAGTTGAAGAAGCAACTACAAATTACTGTAGCAAACTTCAAAAATGATGCTGTTCTCTTCCGCAATGAAACTATCAAGACAGTCTGTGATGACAACAGTATCCCTCATTCTTCATACCCTTGTCTTCTTGACGAAATTCCTGAGAACATGCCTTCTTTGGATATTTCTAATAGCGATGCTAGCGAAGAAGAATCTGATGAAGATAATGAAGTAGAAGGATCTGATGAAGAAGAAGAATCACACAAGAAATAGATCCATTTTCTTCTTGGATCTCCAAATACAAATTCTACTTTTGTTGTCCCTTTCTGCACATGTTAAAAAAGCAATTCTTTTTTGCAATATAGTTAATCAATATATTGTGAGTGCGTAAATCTATCATATGAAAATAAATAACATATTCTCAATCTATTCATTCCCATACTTACATCTGTTATTTGTTTTCAAATGAAAGATTAAACAAATAACCTTTAAATGATAACATGCCTCAGCCTCGCAACTGTTGCTGCTGAATTCTCGCGAGAGAATGTTTCTTGGTTATTTTCAAGATCTCATTTTTTTCTTTTTCTTTTGTGTGGTCTTATTTTTCCTTCCTAGTTAATGGTCTTATTGCGCCACCTCTTGTCATTGCGACAAAATCGCAGGACGTCTTTACACTTTCATGTAAAGACCCATTGATTTTGCCTTATCATTTCTTAGTATTGTTGCCTCTGCAGGATAATTTTATTGCGACAATATGACAGGCCTAGATTTTCTTGCGAAAATAAAGCCCCATGACATTGCCGTCTTGCGACGAAATCGCAGGACGTCCTTACACTTTCATGTACTGACCCCTTGATCTCGTCTTATCTTTTTCTTTTGTATTATTGCCTCTTCGGGATCATCGTACAAATATGACAAGCCTAAATTTTCTTGCGAAAATAAAGCCTCATGACATTTGCGTCTTAAGACACTTATCAGCTCCCTAATGGAGGGTGCCGCCCTTATCATCTCCCTGGTTGCCCCTTCAAGGAGGCGTACATCGGCCATACAAGACTAGCTCCTCCCATCCGGTCTTAACAACAACCAGTTGTTTTCGCAGCCTCTTATCCCTTATACCTATAGGGCTTATGGTTACGAGACTGCACCCTAAGTGGAGTTTTCTTCGGGCCGAGTGCAACATATGCCAAGACTTGCCAAGAATGGCCGAGACACTTCAAATGCCCCAGGCACTCTTGGCTCAACCGTGTACCTCGGCGCCTTGATCATACGCTGACTCCTTAGAAGAGACTCTCGGTCGTCCAACCAGGGTATAACCTTATATATATAGTTGGAAATCCAAGGTATCTCTCCTGGATGGGTTTTATTGACCCCAAATCTCCATGACCCAGGTTCCAGGGGCGGTGTAACCTTTTCCATGAGCCATGTTAACAGATACCCCCTTTTATGACGTACTTTGGGTCTTACATTTGCCTCTTATGAAATTTTGATTCGCGAACTAGGGTGTACGCCATAGCAGGTTCGTCCCATTCTGATATGTCATTGTTTTTAGATTGTTTCTTGTCATCATTTATGCAAGAATTTCACGTATTCTTTTTTTCGATTATCATAGTCTTTGTATCTTCAGCTTGTCTTTATCATTTAAATCCCTGCGAAAGCTTCGCGTATTCTTTTTTCGATTATCATAGTCTTTGCATCTTTAACCTGTCTTTATCACTCAAAAGTTAATTTTTTTTTTTATTATTTTTTTTTTACAACCTTCGCAAATCTAGAATCCACTATTCACTCCTTTCGCCTCTTACTTATGTTGCTTTCTACTTCTTCATTATTCAAATTTCCTAATACTGGCTTCCCTTTTGCGAAATCATCGCAATTTCCAACTTTCTTCAAGCATTGGTTTCGCAACGTTAGTACGTACTTTCTTCTCTCACCTCTATTGCGTCCACCATTAGTCTTTCCCTTCTTTGTTCATTTTTGATGTTTTGCTTCCATTTCTTCTTCTGAGCAGCTCTTTTCTCGCAAGATTCCACATCAACTTCATAGCATTTCTGTCCCTCAACCCAATCTCCTTTTATGACTCCGACACCAGTGGGATGAGGAAATTTGATGCACTGGTGATAAGTCGATGCTACACCCAAAATCTCATGTAACCAAGGTCGCCCAATCAATGCGTTATAGGGAGATTCCACATCGATTATGCGAGAACAAAATTTCGATTGATAATCCTTTCGGTGGTATTCGCATATGAGCTTCTCCTTTAGGCTTGTTGGCAGTACCGTTGAAACCATAGATCTTATAAGTTGAGGGTATTAGATCTTCGTCCTTTCCTCCCATAGTCTTGTAAGTATGATAAAAAGGATATTTCAGAGCTTCAAAGATCGATTAAGATTCTATTGATTGCCCATGAATTTTCTGCCTCATCATCTTCATCATCAACAGGTTTTGGGTTAATCTCCAATCTTACCACTAATGGGTTGTCATGCATCTCTCCACCCTCAGGTACTTCTTCTGCGGTAAAAGAAATAATATGCTTTTGCCATTGATTTAGTGGCGATGTCTTCGCGATGTTCATTATTTCTCTATTATCAGCATCTCTTGCGAAAACCCTACTGATAACACTATCATGAAAATCTTCTACTGTCCTGTATGAATGTACAATAGAGTTGCAAGACAAATTCTTGGCTTTCGCTCCAACTTCTATCACAAATGTTTCTCCTCCTTTTGTTGTGTTTGCTCTGTGAATTTCTGGCGGTGGTGGTAATGGTTGAGATTGAGGTTGATTTTTTAGAAATTGATGTAATTTCCCTTGGTCTATCATTCTGAGGATGATTCTTTTTACATTTCTACAATCGTTTGTGGAGTGTCCATGAAAATGGTGATAAGAACAAAATTCACGACTTCTGTCACTCGGAGGTGGATCACTTCCCATGTTCCATGGCGCAGGTATATTTTCCATTAAGATTATAGCTTCCCATATTTTCTCCACACTAGCATTCAGTGGTGGCATCTTGATTTCTTCCCAGACTACCCTGTGACTTCATTGTCCTCTATGATAACTCTGCCTCTGACTTCCATAAGTTTCTTGCGGCTGATCCAGTCTTTGAATTTTATTATTTCCTCCACGGTTATAGAAGTTTCTCTCTCTCTCAAATTCCTCCTGATCTCGACTCCCCATGGCTACTAGCTTTCGCTGACCATCATTCGTTATCGTTTCTTGTTGACCTTGCGAGGTGCTCGCCACTGTGTTTATTAGTTTAGGTAACAAGCTTGCACTTGCAGCTTTTGAACTTGTGTTCGCAACGGGGTATGATTCCATCTCATTTTGCTTTTCCTCTAGAGCAATGTACTCCTCTTGAAGTTCTCGCAACTCAGTCATTGTGATTGTATTCTTGATTCTAAAAATTTGAATATAAGCAGATTGGTTGCGAACATAGCATTAATGAATGATAGAATGAGATATCTCTCATCCAAACGACCAGCCATATTACTGCACATTGTCTTCCATCTCACGGTTAGATGCTTCAAACTTTCACCAACCCTTTGTTTTAACCCAAATACATCTTCAATACCAGGTCGCGAGGAGTTATTACTAATGTATGCCCCTAAAAATATAGCCTGCAAATGATTGAAAGATGTTATTGTATTCCTCGGTAATCCTTCAAACCATTTCAAAGCTTCTCCTGTCAAACTTGATGCAAAATATTTGCACAATATAGCATCATGGTTCTCCCATTGTAACATACATCTCACATAAGCTTTGATATGTTGTATCGCACAAGTTGTTCCATCAAACATGCTGGTTAACGTAGGTAAGTTGCACTTTGGGGGTATTCCTCCTAATTGTACTTCTTGGTATTCCCTGTTTCTAGCGCCAATTTGTAGTTGCAGGAAATCCTACACTACACCCCTCACAAGAATCCACACAACTAAGCCATTGAAGATGAACAATTATAATTTTTATTGATTAATTTCTTGAATGTTTACAAGACAAAATGGAAAAGAGCTAAAGAAATTACAATTACTATAAACTTTCTCTCTCTTAATGACTTGCTCAACACTCGAAAAAGATCTCTCTCTCAATAGGCCTGTTCGGCTCTTTATATAGGGTGTTACATAATGGATGACAGCTAAGCTGTCCTTTATTTTCGGGAATGATTTGCAAAATGTCTCAAGTGTACAAATGCATAATCTCGCGACACTCCTACTTCTCGCTAGATTTTCACACCTTTCTTGTGTTCTGGTTGTCGTCATCCATTGCGTCACTTATTTTACTCTTCTGCGACGCCTTCGCTATGTAACATTTATGGATTTCGCAGTGGTGATAGTGCTGCGATATTCTGATTCTACAGGCTATATGATTGCATCTAAATAAGTTGATATGTGTTTTCTTTTGGTCATGAAATGTCTCTTTGGAAATTACATTAGGATCTCGTTTTCGTACCTTTGCCAATTTTATTGACAAAAAGGGGGAGAATTAATATGTAGTTCGCACTACAAATACATATAATTTTCGGATCATTATGTAAGGGGGGGGTGGTTTCCATGTGAGATGGAGTATTGACTAAGGGGGAGTGATACATATCACCATAGTATTGTTGTCAAAGTTGTGATACAATTGAACTTTGATGATGTATAATAATACTATGACACTGTATAACAATGATTGAGAATACTTGTTTTCTCATTGTTATAGCTACGAATTTTCAACAACGATGATGCTAAAATTACAACCTTTGGGATCATTGGAGTACTTGGAAGTGACGAAGATTTCGATTAATGTTGAAGATTAGGCATGTGGAATAGGAGCTATAAAAGTTTATTTATTTATTTTGTATTCCATATGTATTGATAGTTTTGTCACAAAAATTGACAAAGGGGGAGATTGTTAGAGCACTGCTCGGTCGAACTCGCATGCGTTTATATCTCAAGCATGTTTGTCAATGTTAGTGATCAAAACTATAAGTCTTGATTTCTAGTCTACTATAGCTAAGTCTTGGAATAGGATAGAAAGTGTAGTTGAGCTCAAGAACTCCATGGCGATCATCATACAAGACGAAGAACTACTCAAGGTACTGGTAGAGCTTCATCGACTAAAAGGTATGTGGAGACTTGAACTTATCTATCACTAAAAAATCTATCTATTTTATATCCTTGTTGATGGTGGTTTTTAGCTTAGGGTTAAAATCGTAAAACCTTGCATCTGACGTCACTCTGTAAGAAAACGGTGCCGTGAGTGCTAACCTCTCCACCGGCATATTTATTGATCCATTCGATATATTTACATGAAATTTATCCAGACTGGCGAATGTAGCAACCATCCCAAACACTCTGTAAATTTCGGCACCTCGCCAATACAAGACTCACTGAGTACTTTCCTGTGCTATGTTCCCCGGCATAACCCTTAATATCGGTATGGAATGACGGATTTATGTTCACTCGCAACTGATGTTGTTTTTATGTTGTTGTAGAAAGTGGTAAGAAAGATGTCGTTCCTCTCAGACTTGTGAAGGATTTTTTAGACTTAAATTCAAAACAAAAATAGAAAACTCACTAAAAATTATAGCAAACTCAGACAAAGTTGATATCAATATTAAAAGAATACTGAGGCTAAGATTCCACTATTTTCCAAGTTCATAGTGATTTAATCCAATATTTATATTCATGCAATTTTCTCGTTCAATTTGATTCTAAACTATTGCGACAAGTAGATTCTCAAAATAACAAGTGTAAATCCGAAGCATAGAACATCAAAAACCTAGGTCTAAGCATGCTCTATCAAAAGAAATCACAATTGCTTAACAAAAATCATTCAAACAATTTTCAATCAAGGCAGATAATCATATAATAATTGCAAATAAATAAATAAAATAGAATATACCACTTTTTGTTGGAAAAATAGCTTCCTCTATCGCCTCAGCAATGGGGTTTAGCTCCTCATATTAATCATGATCTCAAAATATGTGTTTATGGCTCAAAAGATGATTAAAAGGATGAAAAGTAATAACACAGCCGATTTGTAACAGTGTATTGGCGTTATAAAGAAACTGTTACAATGGAACTGTTACTGAAACTGTTGTAAACACTGTTGGATTGTCGTTGATTTTAAGACCCCTTAAACGACTGTCCTCGATGGCCTTTTGTTCTTCGTGTTCTTCCTTCTACACCAGCAGAACTCGACTTCCTGCAACTCCTCCTGTTGATCTCTGTGGTGTTCTAAAGTTCTCTGAAATTGCTCCAAACCCTTCGTAACCCTTCCTTGTGCTCTCCACAGCCTATATATAGCCAACAGGTCAGCTTAATCCCGTAAACATCTTGTTTATCCTTGCACAGAAAGTCACGGACTTTCCTTCTTTTTCTCTTCTTCCTGCCGACTTAATTACGCGTTTTTGAGCTTTCCAAATCCTATAAAACTCTTCCTTGTATAGATGAGAATCTTTGGGAAACTTATCTACGATTTAGTATCCCTGAAATTCCAAAAATAAATTCCAAAGGACCCACAACCTTCATTACCTCTGTTTCGGCCCAACTCGATTATGCAGCCAATTCTAGTCGAACAAAACATCCATTCCAGCGTTGTATTGACAAAACAGGCCTAGCCCATGAAAATCAACGATTGAATCTCGTTGAAACTGGTCCAAATCATCAACCCTAAGTCTGCCATTAAAACACCATTTTTTTTCCCGCCAAAACTCGTTTTTGAATTGTTGAAGATGACCTCCCCCTATCCAGAGTGGGGGTGCAAATAGCAGCTGCCTTGGGGTGTCCTGAGGGTGCCCCTTAGTAATTTGGGTACCCCTTATCCATAGTGAGAGTCCGAATAGTAGGTGTCCTCCGGGTGCAACTTTTCGAGCCGATTTTTCCAAAAATATTTATTGGCCAAAAATACCTACACACACATAAAACACCATAATAAGTACAAAAATGAGCACTATCAATATAAAGAATCGAGACAAATTAGACACAAAAATGTGTCTATCAAATACCCCCAAACCTATTATTTGCTAGTCCTCGAGCAAAAACAAAATAAAATCCTAACTCACTGTCGCAGGCATCGTCGATTGCATTTAGCGTATGCAATAAGCCTTTAAACCCCTAGGTGGCCCTAGTGGCCGAGTTATAGTCTCGGGAGGGTTTACCAGAGGTGTACCCACAAAACCTTTACTCCAGACCCTAACTATCTACGCAGAACTTTGGAAGGCACTAAAGAATCTCCTTGGTTGGTATACTTATTGATTACAGGAGGAAGTACCCTGATGCGAAATTCCAATTGTTGTACACGAGTTTGCACTCAAGCATACTAAAATTCATATATAAGTCACAGAGCTCTACTCAGATAGTTTCTGGACATCATAACCGGAGTCAACCAATCACATGGATAGATTATGAGATGGATATAGAAAAACGTAGATGGTTTTGATGTTGACTAAGGTGAACGGTGTTTCTCATATCTGTCTGAAGGCCACTGCCAAAACGAACCTATCCTAATGGATTGAGATACTGGTCTGGACTAATATCAACATACTGGCATATACAAGGGAACCAGTGGTCGATAATCCTAACTCTAGGTCAACACAACTGGCATATACAAGGGTTCCAGTGGTCGACTTTATTGAATTTGTTCCGGTTGGTCTAATGGTCTGGTCTCAATTTTTTTTTTTCAACTTCTCTTTTTCACCTTTTTCACTTTTTTTTTTTTTTTTGGTATCTCAGTCACTCTATTTCACCCTAGCATTGGTAACAACTTGAATCGTGAGCCCCACCTAATCACTTAGAGAAACATATTTTAAAGAAAACAAAATAAAAATAGAAGTGAAAAGGATTCAACGAGATATGGCGAAACTACCGTGTTTTTTCTTTAATTCTAACACCTGAGCTATGTGCTTTTATGAATAGACTCTTTAGATGTTGCCATCTAATCAGATTGGTTCCTCAACTCCTACAACCAAAATGCTTCCATCCACTTAGATTGGTTAGTGCCATCCTTAATAAGCATAAATTTCTAGGCTCTGGAGTTTATTTATTGTAACAAAAAGGTAACAAAAGTTTCTACCCCACCCCCAAACTTAAATCTAACATTTTTCTCAATGTTTCTAATTAAAGAACATTACCAAAAATATAAGTAACATGAGGAAATAGTAAAGAGAGAAGTCGGAAAGATAGTACCTGGGTGAAGTATAACCAAAAACCTACAAAAATAATATACAACATACAAACCGCCTCGATAGTCAATCAAGGTAAACAGGGTCCTCCAGAGGGACCTCCTCAACATCACCTGTAGGAAAAGGCTCTAAAAAGGGCTTCAATCGCTGACCGTTAACCTTTGAAGAACTACTACCATATGGTGTCTCAATCTCAATAGCGCCATGAGGAAAAACAGTACGGACCACAAAAGGACCGGTCCACCGAGAGCGCAACTTCCCGGGGAATAGATGCAAACGAGTGTCATACAGAAGAACTTTTTGACCTGGAGAAAATGACTTTCGTAAAATATTCTTATCATGCACAAGTTTCATTTTGTTCTTATACTCCTTAGCACTATCGTATGCATCTCTACGAATCTCGTCCAACTCATTGAGCTGGAGATTTCTGTGAGCTCCCGCCTTGTCAAGTGAAAAGTTTAAGTTCTTAATAACCCAATAGGCTCTATGCTCTAACTCGACAGGAAGGTGACATGCCTTGCCAAATACTAGACGATAAGGTGACATTCCAATGGGTGTCTTAAACGCAGTACGGTAATCCCATAAGGCATCAGTAAGCCTCGATGACCAGTCTTTCCTATTGGGATTAACTGTTTTCTCTAAAATACGCTTAATTTCCCTATTGGAGACCTCTACCTGACCACTAGTCTGTGGGTGATATGGGGTTGATACTTTGTGGGTAATACCATATTGTTTCATTAAAAGTGCAAACGGTCTATTACAAAAGTGTGAACCTCCATCACTAATTATAGCTCGCGGCGTACCAAAACGTGTAAGTATGTTCTCTTTTAAAAAATGTACTACGACCCTGTGGTCATTTGTTTTACACGGAACCGCCTCAACCTACTTGGACACATAGTCTACAGCGACAAGTATGTAAAGATAACCTAAAGAATTAGGAAATGGACCCATAAAATCAATGCCCCACACATCAAAGACCTCAATCACTAAAATAGGGTTCAAAGGCATCATATTTCTACGGGAAATGGTTCCTAACCTCTGGCAACGCTCACAAGAAACACAATTACTATGGGAGTCTTTAAACAACGAAGGCCAGTAAAAACCACACTGCAATATCTTAGCAGCAGTCTTCTTAGCACTAAAATGACCCCCACATGCATGTTCATGACAAAAGGAGATAATACTGGAATGGTCACTCTCAGGTATACATCTCCTAATAATCTGGTCTGGACAATATTAAACAGATAAGGATCGTCCCAAAAGAAATGCTTAACCTCGGCTAAAAACCTAGAACGATCTTGCTTACCCCAATGTTGAGGCATTCGACCAGTAACAAGATAATTCACTATATTCGCATACCAAGGTGATTGGGAAACAGAGAACAATTGTTCATCAGGAAAGCTATCCCTTATAGGAAGGGAATCATTAGGGGAACTAACAACTAGCCTAGACAAGTGGTCTGCTACTACATTTTCGGCACCCTTTCTCTAATGTCTGGACAAAATTCTTGTAACAAAAGGATCCACCTAATCAATCTAGGTTTGGTATCCTTCTTAGACAAAAGGTATTTCAAAGCAGCATGATCACTATAGATTACGATCTTAGACCCTAATAGGTAGGATATAAACTTATCCAAGGCAAACACGATGGCTAATAGTTCCTTCTCGGTAGTTGTATAGTTCATTTGGGCATCATTTAGAGTTTTGCTAGCATAGTAAATCACATGAAGTAATTTGTTTTCTCGCTGACCTAGCACAACACCTATAGCATAATCGAAGCATCACACATAATTTCAAAGGGTAGGTTCCAGGTTAGGTGCCTGGACTATCGGGGAAGTAGTGAGTAAATTCTTAAGCTTCTCAAAAGCCTCTAAACAAGCATCATCAAAGACAAACTTAACATCTTTTGCAAGCAAATTGCAAAGAGGTCTAGAAATCAAGCTAAAATCCTTAATGAATCGACGGTAAAAACCGCATGCCCTAGGAATGACCTAATATCTTTTACGGTTTTTGGGACTGTAAAGTCTTAATAAGGTCAACTTTGGCTTTATCTACCTCTATACACTTTGAAGAAACGATGTGCCCTAACACAATTCTTTGATTTAACCATAAAATGGCATTTTTCCCAATTAAGCACTAAATTCTTTTCCTTACACCTAGTCAACACTAATGTCAAATGATGCAAGCACTTATCAAAAGATGAACCAACACTGAAAAATCATCCATAAAGACCTCTAGAAACCGTTCTACCATATCGGAAAATATGCTCATCATACAACGCTGAAAAGTCGCAGGGCATTACATAGCCCGAAAGGCATGCGTCTATACGCAAAGGTACCAAAGGGACGGGTAAAAGTGGTTTTCTCTTGGTCTTCTGGGCAATAACGATCCGATTATAACCGGAGTAGCCATCTAAGAAGCAATAATGACTATGTCCAGCTAATCTCTCTAGCATTTGGTCGATAAAAGGAAGGGGAAAGTGATCCTTCCTTGTGACCTTGTTCAATTTCCTGTAGTCAATACAGACACGCCATCCCGTGGTCACTCGGGTTGGGATTAACTCATTATTATCATTACGGACTACATTGATACCGATTTCTTGGGGACAACTCGAACGGGCTGACCCACTTATGTCGAAATTGGGTAGATAATACCCGCATCTAACAACTTAAGCACCTCTTTTCGAACTACCTCTTTCATGTTAGGGTTCAGTCGACGTTGCATCTCCCTAGAAGGTTTGGAGTCTTCTTCTAAATGAATCTGATGCATACACACAGTAGGACTTATACCCTTAATGTCTGCTATAGTCCACCCTAAAGCTTCCTTATTGTATTGAAGTACTTTTACTAGCCTACTTTCCTGATCACTATCCAAATTGGAAGCTACAATCACAGGTAAAGTCTCAGATGGGCCTAAAAACACATACTTTAGAGTGTCGGGTAGTGGTTTTAGGTCCAACTTAGGAGGCTCTTCTAAAGAAGGAATTAAGGTATTCTCAGAAACTGGTAATGGTTCGAACCTAGCTTTCCATCTATCAGTGTCTAACACGGGGGTAGAATCTAATAGAGCATTCACTTGTGCAATAGTGCTATCGTCATCAAAATCTAAACCAAAATGGGATAGACAACTTTCTAATGGGTCTTCAGACAAAATGTTTGGTAACGACTCCTGAACTAAGGCTTCTATCATGTTCACCTCTTCAACACATGTGTCATCTAGCTCATAAGGTAGCTTACTGACATTAAAAATGTTCATCTCCATAGTCATATTACCAAAAGATAAATTCATCACACCATTTCGACAGTTAATGATCGTATTAGACGTAGCTAAAAATGGGCGACCTAATATCACAGGTATCTGGTTCTCTGGGTCGGGGACAGGTTGGGTGTCTAAGACCACGAAATCCACAGGATAAATAAACTTGTCGACCTCAATAAGAACATCTTCTATCACACCACGAGGAATTATAACAGACCTATCAGCTAACTACAGTATTATCTTAGTAGGTTTCAATTCACCAAGTCCTAGCTGTAAGTACACATGGTACGGCAGTAAGTTCACACTAGCTCCTAAGTCAAGTAAAGCTTTATCTACCCGATGTTTTCCTATTGTGCAAGCAATGGTAGGGGAGCCTGGGTCTTTATATTTAGGAGTTGTGTTGTTCTGAATGATCGAACATACATGACTAGCTAAAAAGGCTTTTTTATGGACACTAAGCTTGCGCTTTCGCGTACACATATCCTTAAGGAATTTGGCATAAGCCGGAAGTTGCCTAATTGCTTCTAGTAACGGAAGGTTTATGGTAACTTTCTTAAAAACCTCCATTATGTCATTAAAGTTGGATTCACTCTTTGTTGGTACTAATAGCTGTGGAAATGGGGCTCTAGGCATAAAATAGGGACTCTCAGGAACCGAATCGGCATCATCAGAGATTTTATCAGTCCCCTCAGCTATGGATGGTCCTGAGGGGTGAACTACAATATGCTCACTATCGGGCATGGTTACCTCGATTGTCTACTACTCGCCACTCCTAAGGGTTCTAATCGAATTCAACTGATGTGATGGTTTTTCGCCTACTTCATGAACTCCTCTAGGGTTTGTTTGTGTTTGACTAGGGAACCTACCTTTTTCTCTCAAGGACTCATTTATCAGACTAACCTGCATTTTTAACTCCGCAATAGCTTGACTATTTTCTTGGCCTATCCTGTTACTAGCTTCTACGCTTTGTGAAAGTGATTGGTGCATCTTTTCAGTGTTTCGAATAAATGAGGCAAGAGTTTCTTCTAGACTTAAAATTTTCTTATCGGACTGATTTTGAAACTGAGCTACTCCTGAAGGATTCTTAGTATAGTCAAAACCTGGGGAGCATTCGAATTACTAAATCGACCTTGGTTACGGTCCTTAGACCATGAGAGGTTCGGATGGTTTCTCCAACCAGGATTATAGGTTTCTGAATATGGGTCAAACTTTTGACGGTTATCAAATCTAGTGTTATTATTATAAAGAGCATTGGCTTGCTCTTCAATAGCTTAGCCTTCCCAAAAAGGCTCCACTCTACCACTAGTGTGACCCAATTCTAAAGCTTCTAACCTTTTAGCTATTGCTGCAATTTTGGCATCTGATTCAAAGTCTCCTTCTAGCCTATTAACGTTTCCTCTTCCTAAAAGTATTGTTTTCTGGGGTACCCTACTATTTTCCCATTGTTGGGTCTTTTCGGCGATTTCATGCAAATATGTCATCGCCTCATCAACTGTTTGGTTTTCAAACCCACCTGTACACATAGATCTACTGTGGTCGTAGTGGAATAATCTAAACCCTCATAAAGGATCTGAACTAACCTAACCTTTTCTAGACCATGATGAGGACATTGGGCTAATAAATCATTGAACCTTTCCAAATACCTATACAAAGATTCTCCCTCCTGTTGAGAAAATGTGCAGATTTGCGTCCTAATAGACGATGTTTTGTGCCTAGGGAAAAACTTGTTCAAAAAGGCAGATGTAAGTTGTTCATATGTTTCAATTGAACCAGAAGCCAAACTATATAGCCACGATTTAGCTTTATCTTTCAAGGAAAAAGGGAATAACCTAAGTTTCAAAGCATCATCATCAAGGTTTCTAATCTTTAGGGTACTACAAATTTCCTCAAAGTCCCTAACATGGAAATAGGGGTTTTCATTTTCTTTCCCTAAGAAGATTGGGAGCATTTGTAAGGTCCCGTGTTTAAGTTCATAATTTGCTTCTGTTTTACCTAACCCGATACACGAGGGTCGAGTAGTCCTAGGTTCAACAAAGCTTTCAAAGTTGCCATTTCATCCGACTTGCACTATCGAATATCGTGGATTGTCTCCCCCAAACGGACGTTCAAAAACGGACTCTTCAAAAATCGGACTTTCTAAATTAAGGTAATCGAGACGCTTAGAACTACTAGGTTTCTCTTTAACAAATCTACCTAGGGCGTCTCTTTTACGTTCCGGCATGCAAACGAATAAGGGGGGGATTCTATGCAATCACAAATCAAGGCCGACTCAACCAAATCAACCCTAGAGATTTCTAATCCAACTCCACAAGCATGATTGATGACCACAGATCAATTCCATCACCCCCAAGCAGGTATGGAATACACACGGCCTTAGCCTGCCAAATATGATCTGATCGCAGTCATCCAACTCCACAAGCATGATTGGATGACCACAGATCAATTCCATCACCACAAGGTATGGAATACACACGGCCGACCCGCATGGTCGACCATTGGCCTTCGCTTGCCAAGAAACCGTCCATACCTAAGCATTATGGGCGGAAAACCCTAAATTAGGGTTTACGGCATATTACATGTGTCGCAAAACGGTCTCAACCGTCCATCTTCGCAGGTATAGATGGAGGGTAGATGTAGACTCAAAGGGCCCGGAGCATGTCGACACAATCACCATGTGACCGCCTACACACTTGGCCAATCGGTCAAAGCCAACCGTGGTTGGTTACAATAAAACCGTCCGCCCAAAGGAGCATGGTCGCGCGCTTTGAAAGCCAAAAATAGGGTTTGATCCATCACGCGCGTCCATCTTCTCCCGCACGGATCGAGCAGTCCGGGCCATACCAAACATGACCACCATGGGCCCATCTACCTCTCTCTTGCGGTCGGCCAAGGCACATCATTCGGCCAACCCAAAACGCACGCCCAAACTCGTGCGGTTACACTCCCAAATCCTGGCCCGATCTCGACCGCTCAACTTCACCGGATGATTTGAATGGCTTAGATCACATTTTCATGGGATAATCGGTATAGGTGTGAACACCAACCTACCACCTACACGGATATGATCGACCAAGACCGACCAAGATGGGTCGTCTTGGGGCGCGCGCCCAAACTTGGGATGACACGCGGTTATCAATTCCTTTGCGGTAAGAGATCGCAAAACCGATCTCAACCACTCCTCTTTGACGGGCCAAATTGAGTGGCCTAGATTGCATCTCCATGAGACGGTGAGACATGGACGTGTACACCATCATGCCGTCAACACGCATGTATGGTCGGTCCTCCACAAAATCCTTCCGTGCTTGGTTTCGACTAACCAAGAGTGATGCTTGCGCACCTCTTTAAAAAACCTATTTCATCAACGGTCGCAGATGAGTGTCTCAAACATCATCCCATCCGTCCGACTTCTTTTTGACTTGGTTATACAACCCCGGTCGGGAGTTATTTGGTTAGTGAGGAGTCATTACCCATCACTTTACCACACCGTAATGCACAGACGCATAAAATACAGGTAATCGACAGTTTATTCAATTCAGCATTACATGCTATCTTCCGTGGATCCACGATCCACATTCCAGACATCAATCACTACTTATCGGGGTATTGGTCTGGCGGGTTTCTACAAGAACGTGTTAGGAAACAAATCTACGTATGCTACCGACACACAACTCCACCACTCCATCATTCCATTACCTCCACTTCCCACGAGGCGCTCTGACTTTTTAGGTTCTCCGCCCTATTTCAAGACAAGACAACAACAACACATGCAAGTGTTAATACAACATCGTATTCAAACACCGAGAGCTTGCTTGCATCAACCGTAAGCTTGCTCATATTTACATGGGATTCAACACCTTCTTCGCCCTCCCCTAAGATCAACCCCATCTCCTTCACTTTGTGACCGAAACAAGTCCGGAACGGCCACAAATCAAGGCCATTTGTTGAAGGTTTAGATTCATTCCTCATCCACACCCCAAAACCAAATCAACCCATCAAACATGCCTAGAGATTCAACCAAATCAACCCTAGAGATTTCTAGCAAACAAAAAGCATGATGGCTCCACTTAGATTGTTTCTAGACGCTTCTAATCCTTCGAAAGGGAATTCATTACAATTTAAGCAAACCCCTCTGGAATCAATCCGAGTCAAAGTAAGTTGAATAGAGGCGAGGGAAGCTCGGTGGAGCTTTGATACCCAAGGCCTCACCGGAATTACAAGGCGGCGCAGTCACGCATTCAACTCACAGAAACCTTCATGAACTTCGAAGTGTGCTTAAAAGAGTAACCAATATTTTTCGAATGACTTTCCTATTAAGCTCGTTACCTTATTGGTCTTGTTCTAGTCAAAATTTTAAGGCTTAGGTTCGCGTAGGTTACGTGTTCCTAAGGCGGGCAAGAAGAGAACGGTGATGAAATCCGAACCCTTATCTTGTATGGCCAGGCCTTGCCCTTTACTAGAAAAATAAATGTCCGTATTCAGTCCTCAACATATAAGCATACGAAGGAGTCCAGTAACTCGCTGGCAGGGGATTCACGAGTGTTCAGAATCTTACCTCCCGTTCAGACGGGGGATGAATCGGTTGTAGTCGACTCGGGCCACTGACTCCTATGTCAGTGTACGAACCCAAGGTGCAGAGACAATATCGTAATTGTCCTCCTTCTCTGCAAACAATTTATATTTAAAGTACCCTTCCGTAGGGTAAAAATAAAAATAATTGTCCAAAGTCCAAAAAGAAAAGAAAAAAAAAATTACAAAAATAATAAACCCTAATACAATTTTTTTTTTCTAAAAATAAACAAACCCTAAAAACAAAATAACTAAAATAAAATCGTCTTCTTTCCCGTTATTTTTGCTTTAATCTTTCGCTCCAAGTCTTTACGAAATCACCAAACTCCTTGGCTCAATTTTCTTTATGATCCAGAACATGTGGACAAAAGATAAATACCCAAAAACGTAAAAAAGAACAAAAAAAATAAAAAAAAACTAAAAAAAAAGAAAAAAGAAAAACAAATCTAAAACCCTAAAAACAAGTCCGCGTCGGCGGCGCCAAAAATTGATGTTGTTTTTATGTTGTTGTAGAAAGTGGTAAGAAAGATGTCGTTCCTCTCAGACTTGTGAAGGATTTTTTAGACTTAAATTCAAAACAAAAATAGAAAACTCACTAAAAATTATAGCAAACTCAGACAAAGTTGATTTCAATATTAAAAGAATACTGAGGCTAAGATTCCACTATTTTCCAAGTTCAAAGTGATTTAATCCAATATTTATATTCATGCAATTTTCTCGTTCAATTTGATTCTAAACTATTGCGACAAGTAGATTCTCAAAATAACAAGTGTAAATCCGAAGCATAGAACATCAAAAACCTAGGTCTAAGCATGCTCTATCAAAAGAAATCACAATTGCTTAACAAAAATCATTCAAACAATTTTCAATCAAGGCAAATAATCATATAATAATTGCAAATAAATAAATAAAATAGAATATACCACTTTTTGTTGGAAAAATAGCTTCCTCTATCGCCTCAGCAATGCGGTTTAGCTCCTCATATTAATCATGATCTCAAAATATGTGTTTATGGCTCAAAAGATGATTAAAAGGATGAAAAGTAATAACACAACCGATTTGTAACAAGATGTATTGGCGTTATAAAGAAATATTACAATGGAATCATTATCGAAACTGTTGTAAACACTTGTTGGATTGTCGTTGATTTTAAGACCCCTTAAACGACTGTCCTCGATGGCCTTTTGTTCTTCGTGTTCTTCCTTCTACACCAGCAAAACTCGACTTCCTGCAACTCCTCCTGTTGATCTCTGTGGTGTTCTAAAGTGCTCTAAAATTGCTCCAAACCCTTCGTAACCCTTCCTTGTGCTCTCCACAACCTATATATAGCCAACATGTCAGCTTAATCCCGTAAACATCTTGTTTATCCTTGCACAGAAAGTCACGGACTTTCCTTCTTTTTCTCTTCTTCCTGCCAACTTAATTACGCATTTTCGAGCTTTCCAAATCCTATAAAACTCTTCCTTGTATAGATGAGAATCTTTGGGAAACTTATCTACGATTTAGTCTACCTGAAATTCCAAAAATAAATTCCACAGGACCCGTAACCTTCATTACCTCTGTTTCGGCCCAACTCGATTATGCAGCCAATTCTAGTCGAACAAAACATCCATTCCAGCGTTGTATTGACAAAACATGCCTAGCCCATGAAAATCAGCGATTGAATCTCGTTGAAACTGGTCCAAATCATCAACCCTAAGTCTGCCATTAAAACACCATTTTTTCCCGCCAAAACTCGTTTTTGAATTGTTGAAGATGACCTCCCCCTATCTAGAGTGGGGGTGCAAATAGCAGCTGTAGGATCAGAATATCGCGACATCAATACCTCGCGAGATTAATAAATGACGACATTGCGAGGGAGTCACAGGGAAGTAAAATTAATGATGCAATGAATGACGACAGCCAAAACATGAGAAAGATATGAAGATTCAGCGAAATTTAGGATTGTCGCGAGAATTGATACATGTACACTTGCGATGTTTCGCAAGATATTCCCGAAAATAAAGGACAGCTTAGCTGTCATCCACTGTATACTACCCTATATAAAGGGTTGAGTAAATCTGTTGGAGGAGAGAGTTCTTTTTGAATTGTTAAGCAAGTCTTTAGGAGAGAGAAAGTTTTAAGAGTGATTGTAATTCTATTATTCATTTCCATTTCATATTGTAAAGATTCAAGTATTCAATCAATAGAAATCATAATCATTCATCTTCAAATGACTTAATTGCGTAAATTCTAGTGAGGGGTGTAGTGTAGGATTTCCTGCAACTACATAATGGCGCTAGAAACAGGGATTGAGTAGAGATCAACCTTGTGAATTGAAAGAATCAGGAGTAACAAGAAAGAAATTTCGTATAATTTTCAACAACTTACTAAAATTGAGAAATGGCTAGAAGAAGGAATGCATCAGAACAACCAACAATTGTAAGAAGAAGCGGGAGATTAGCTGGAGAAAGGAGAAATGAAACAGGTGAACCATCAAGAATAAACGCAAGAGATAGAGAAGAAGGTCAAATTCAACCACCAATTCAACCAGCACCGAATAGAGTAATAGATTATGATAGGGTGAGTGTGCATACATGGAGATCAGATTCTATGGAAGAAAGAGAAGAAGTGCAACAATTGATAAATAATGGACAAGAGGAGAGAAATCGAGAAGAGATGGGAGAAACGATTCATAGAAATGAAGAAGTCGCATCATTAGAAGCATTGAGGCAAACAATACATGAGGAAAGGCGATTAGAAGCGGAAGAACGTGCAAATTTAACAAGGCAAAACCATGAGTTAAGAATGGAAAATATGAGGTTGCAGAATAGAAGGTCGAGAAGTAATACCAGATCAAGATCAGGATCGGTTAGAGATGATATAAGGAGAATACTACACCGTAGAAAATGTTAATGAAGAAAATCTAGAAAGAGAGCCAAATCTCGGTGAAGGATGCTGCGCGAAAGAAGGAAATGGTGTGTATTCCACGTCCCGAGATTTTCTCTGAGAATGTCCAAAATGACGGAAATCAAGGAAATAGGCGTGAGAATGGTCCAATTGATGAAGAAAATCAGGAAGAAGGAAGAAGAATATTGCATGGGAGAGAAACACAGAGGAAACAAAAGGAGATTGAAGATGACATCGAAAAGCATTATATTGAACAAGCGCGTCTAGCTTGTGAAAGGGAAAGATTAAGAGTAGAAATGGAAGAACGGGAATTGGAGGAAGCAATTGGCGGAGAACAATCATGACAATCGAGAAAGAAGGCGCGAGCAAAATCGCAACAATGGAAATATCAATGAAGAATATGAAAGAATACAAAGGAGAACTGATAGACAACCAAGAAGAGAAAATGATAGATACAATGGTGTGCGAATTCGTGAACGAGATGAAGGAGAAAGTCGCGAGAGAAAGAAGAGAAGAAAATCTTTGAACAAGAAAATCAAGGTAGACATGAACGCAGAAGGAGAGAGGCAGAGCTAAAAAGACCAATGAATTCGAACCCTGATGTAAATGAACAAATCTTAAGAGAGTTGGCAGAGATGAGTGGTAGGCTGGGAAAGAAGCTTCGCCTACGTGTTAAACTGCAAGTGCACGGTGCCTATTGGAGGCAGGGCAAGTACAAGTCGATCCACAGAGAAATGGAGTGTGTGAAGTTGATTCTAAAGCTTTGCTAAACTGATTTCTAAGAAGGTAACACAATTATAGTTGGTTTGGTTGTCGATACGACAAGGAAATGTGATTGTGATTTGTAAACTAAGGTTAAAGGGTACTAGGGTGATTGAATTCACCCTCTAATCTTATGCTAAGGCAATTTACCTCTGGTTATGCTCTTGAGCCTTCCTTTGAAGGTCTCGGGTGGATGTTCATCAACTATTTTCACTAACTTACCCCTAGTATGAGTTGTCTTCTTACAAAGTACAACTCATCACATGCTCATATGCTCAACAGCTAACTAATAATCCTAACATATTATAAAACATCAAGAACAAAACCAAAGAGTGATTACTTCACATGATAATTAGGGGTTTCATCAACACCCTAGTTTCACAAATTAGAACATGATTAAAAACACAAATTACACTAAGCTTGGTGCACTGGCTAGTCCAGGCATGAGTTCAAACATCCTCACCTCAACTCTATTTATACATGCAAACCCTCCCCTCTCTTCTAACACTCAAACTCGAGATTAAAAGCAAACCCACTCACCAAACACCTCTGAATCGTGGTCTCCTCTGTAAATTCGGCGCTGAAACTCCATTACTTTGATGTTCCCCCAAAGTTTGTGAAACCCTAACCCTAACTCTTTCTATCTCTCACTTAGCCTCTAGGGAAGAAGCTATGGAAGAGATAGAGGGAGATTGGGAGGTGACGGCGGTTGTTGTGCAGATGTTGGTGGCTGTGGTGTCGGTGTCAGGGAAGGGAGATGGTGGTGGCTCTGCAAGGTTTGGTCGGGAGAGAAAGAGAGGAGAGTTCTCTGGTGTTGTCGGGTGGAGGAAGAGAAAGAGAAGAGAAAGAGAATGGGGTGTGTTTGGTTTGGGTGAAGATATAGGTGTCTTCGGTGTGAGGCAAGAGCATCGAGTGGTGATGAGATGGATGGAGCGACCGTCGGATGCAGATGGGCGAGATCTCGCGGCTCAGAAGGAACGGGCTTGAATCCGGTTATGGGCCGGGTCTTGGATAGCTCAAGCCCATGTCTTGTAATTGGGTTGCTACTTGTTGGGTTGCAACTGATGCGCGCGCGGGCTTTGGCTTTCTGCTCCATAGACGCTTGTCTCCAATTCTTTGCTCTTTTGGCTCCTCAATTTCTCCGAGCTTTATTTACTACCTAAAAATACAAAATTAATTAGTACAAATATTTATTCTTGAAAACAAAGAAAATACAGAATCTGGGATAATATCTGATTTTTGAGCACAAAAGATGAGTTAAATGCCAATAAATAAATGTAGAAATATGCAATATTTGGCACTCATCAAATACCCCCAAACCTGAATTTTACTTGTCCTCAAGTGAAACAGAAATTAAGAAATCCTAACTATACCACTGTCGCTGGTCTCTCGAATGCATTTAGCGTATGCACTAAGCCTTTAAACCCCTAGGTGTCCCTAGTGGACGAGTTGTAGTCTCGTGAGGGTTTACCAGAGGTGTACCCACAAAACCTTCTCCAACTTCAGAGTGTAAAAGAGTCTCAAGCATCCAAGGAGCTATGAGGACATAGAGTTTCTGCATGCTAGTAACACGAAGTTAGAACTATCAAAGAACGCATTCTCATCCTTAAGTCTTTGAGCGAGAAATAACCATACCATATGAAAGAATTCGGGTTCGATAGTGATCATAAGCCTCGACTTCGCCTCACCAATAGGGTTTTATGATAATTGCACTCAAAAAGACCGCTTTTTAGTCTCTCATGTGTGCAGGCAGGAATGAAGAGAGAAATCCTGCACACGTTGAAGGTAAGAAGGATAACCTTCCGAAATAATTTCGGAGACTCCACGAAGTGTGGGCAAAAAGAATCTTTTCTCGATGATCTCTAAGAAAGGAAATCAACCATTAGCAAGGATGGGAGTACTCACTTACCTTCTCACCCGATCGGCAATTAATATCACTCTCTCAGCATTCATAGAAACGTCTTCAATCTTCGGTCTTCGGTCTTCAACTGTTGATGATGAACTTCTGAACTTCACAAAAACTTGACAAACATTTTTTTTTTATTTTTTTATTTTTTTATTTTAATTTTTTAATTTTTTTTTGGATTACATGAAATAAAAATAACAATAAAACTCAATTTTCCACACTTGTATTGTCTTGATTTCACAAACTTCATTAATTCTCATCCTATTTTCTTTTCTCTTCTTTGTTGCATGTAAACTTTGGACTATTTCAACTTTTCTTCAAATATTCTGATGATGCTCCGCTTGCTGACGATGGTGTGTTTCTATGAATCTGTTGATGTTGTTGAGAGGGAGAGAGTGATGCTAACTGCAAATCGAACTACAAGAAGGAGTTTTCATCTTTAAACGTCACCCTCATGATTGACGAAATTAGCACTCAAGAGATCAAAAATAGTGCTGAAAGTGGTGCGAAGTTGGGTAGCTCACCATTCCTACCTGGAATTGACGTACGGTGACACACACTCTAACAGATTTTTTTAGAAAGTCACAAAAATTGAAGGTCGGTGCCTCGCTTGATGTAAAAATGGGTAGTCTCCACTATGGGTGATCACAATTCTACTACCGAATATCTAAACAACACCTAATTCGCCCTCCGGTATGGTTAAATCCAACTTTAACGCTCTAATCAACTAAGAAACCCGATTGTGTTCTCCAGTACTTCCAAGTTCTGTTATTTTGGTCAGACTCTCTATGTAAACATAGCTAGAAGCATGCTAGTGACTCTAAGATCTCTAAAAGTTGGAGGTTTTTATGTACATATTTACATATTTTTTTTTTTTTTTTTTTTTTTTTTTTTTTATGAAAGACTAAAAACTCTATATGCAAAAACTCTATATGCAAATGCACCCCCAAACCTAAATCAAACATTGTCCTCAATGTGTCAACAGATAATAAGAATTCAAAAAGTCACATATCATGAGAACTAAGTTGAGTAGAGAAAAGAGAAGAGATTACCGGTATGTTGGCAGAGCAAGGTTAGAGCTTCATTAGTCAAGGCTAGAATCCAACATTCTCAGCGGAGATCATATCGGATTAGCACAATAAAAAGAAGACTCAACCGAATCAAGATAGAAAATTTAACAAGTCCTACTGGATTATATACAATGAAAATTCACCATACACCAACAATCTAAAGAGTTGAGGATCAACCCAAAAGAAGATATGCAGAGACATCAACAGCCTTACACATATATAACATGAGAGTACAAGTAAGACTGTATAAGTGAATGGTTTTCCCCCAAACCTAAACTTGTCAACAAATGTGTTTTTGAACACAAAATCTTGCAATCTTAAAGGCAGATCATGCACTAGGTCTAGTTCAAAATGGACACTTTTAGGAACGGGTAGAGATACACATTCCAACTGTGGCTCCCTAAAGGTGTTATACTTTGATGCAAAATAGTCCAAGAGGACTTGGGAAGCACAAAGTTCCAATCCTAGATTAGGCATTCTCAGAAAAGTTGGTTTTGCAATTTTGTTACAAACCACATCTAGGTTTGGTGGAGGAGTTTCAATCTGTGGCTTAGGAAAGAGATTAGGTAAACCATGTTCACTTGCATAGAACAATTCATCAATTTCCATGTCATAATCATCATTATCCAAAATTTCAATCTCATGCATAAGATAACCAGGAGAAACATCATGCTGTAACCTAGGCATGGAATCAGACACATTAATTACATGCATTGAATCATCTGTGTCAACAGACAATTCAGTTATGCCTAGGTCAGATGCAAGTTGTACAACATGCTTATTTTCACAGAACACTTGTTCAAACCCCAAATCAGCATCACATGTATGAATATTAGAAGAAGCATCATTCACAGGGTTCACAGAAGAGAAGCTTAATGTCTCTGAACCCAAAGGTTCCACCATACTTTCATCATACACATGCTCTTCTAACATATCATATTCATCATCATCATCATAACAAAAATGCATTTCCCTATTCAAAATTGTAGCATTTCTAGTGCACTCATTTACCTCTTGATTAGGTTCATATTCAGTGTCAATTGCATGAGTAGGAATAGAAACACTATTTTCAAAATTTACTTTATTAGGGACAACAAACATCCTATCATGAGATTCCTTCCATTCTTCATTTTGTAAATGACTGAGATTCATCCTTAAGAACATGTTAAGCTGTTCAATTGAAGGGGAGTCTTCACTAGTGGGTATGCATGCTTCACATGGATATTCAGTACATGGTTGTGCACAAGGTTCACTAGCAAAGGGAAATTCAGACATGTTGCTATATGGATGATCATGCAGTGTTTTCCATTCAAGTATAGCATTGTTTTGCTCAATGATTTTGAGGTTCTCCATTATAGACTGCATACATGGATTCATTGGAGGATAGAATTGCTCATCCTCCCATGGTGGTTGATGATACATGTGGTCATAATGATTAGGGTATGAGTATTCAAGGTCAGGGCCATGAGAAGGTTCATAATATTCCCTAAAATCACTATGGTCTGTGGGGGTTTTATAACATGAGTCATGCCCGTATGCGAGTTCTCTGATGGATCTGTTTTCATCCCCAGTTGCATCCCAAAATCCTATCATGCCAGGCAATAACTTTGGTCACAAAACAAAAACAATATTAGCCTAACATTCATGCCAAATACCAAACAACACCCAAAATGGGTAACTAGTGCACAAGCCAGGCCACAGATGCGGCTAAGAAAACATGCAATGAGCTACAGCAAGATCACCAGGTTTTGTTCACAGATACCTTATGTTGCAGTTAGAGATAGACACCACATGCATAAACCCGAGAATGAAAACGGCCACAGATTCACAAATGTATGCACACAATCACACAGGGCCGATGGCTCGACAAGTTCAACAGGTTTGCATATTTGCACAATAAGTAGGCACACAAGTCTGTCAACAAGTTTGCACAGGTTGTCAATAAAATGGAGCATGCATAAGGGTGGCAGGGTTACTTTCCAAGTTGATACCAAAAACTTGGTAGGCTGTTAGGTCAACTGGTTCAGTTGACAGCAAACTAGAGAGGCTAAGTTGTAACTCAGCTTATGCACAGGACAGCATTGCACAACACTGATCTGTGGGCACTTGTTATGAGGTAAAGTAGCAGCAGGGTATGCAACACAGGTGGTTATGCAAGCATGTGAAGAGGTTCAACAGATTGTCGGCCAAAGCAGAAACTAATCCCTCATGTGAGCATGGCATACATTCAAAACATCGAAGCAACAGCTGAGATACAATATTTCAACATTTGACAAAGACACAGAGTATCAACTGGGTCGGTTGATCTCACTTCTCACAAGTTAAGCAAAGAGGTGACAGAGTCAACAAAGTCGATTGACATCTAATTTTCACAGATTATGCTCAAAAGCTGCAGGCGGTGTGGCTCAATAGGGTCTCGTCAACTGGTTTGCGAGGCTTGCACAGTGACTATGACTTAGCATGTGACAGACATTACAGTTCACGAGAGAGTCTCACGAGATGTAGTTGACTGGGTAAAACATGCTAAGGGTGCAGGGCAACATTCTCAGTTGATATCAACTCTATCGGTTGATATCAACTTGGGTTTTACTCTGACTAACTTGAGTGACCGAGTTGCGGCTCAATCTCAACAACATAGGGCTGGAGCTAAGCACGATTCTTTGTTAAAGCCAAGAATTTAATGCACAAATCACACAAGAGCAAAAGATTTCAGCCAACACAATTTTGTTTCAAAAGTCACAGAGTCATGCACACATTTCAGAGATTCCAGGGGTTGTATGATCTAGCACTAGTTCAGGGTTGAGCACCACTGGCAATCAGCCAAGCAAAGCAGCAACAGGGTCAGATGGGTTATGCTCAGTGTTGTCAGAATCAACTAGGTCAGTTGATTCAACCATCCCAGTTGATGTCACACAAGGCTTGCAGCAGACTTGGAAATCTAAGTTGTAGCTCAAACTCACAGCTTCAGGGGGCTAGAGTCAAGCACAGGGCAGATGGAAACTAAGGGGTCACAGCACAGAACACATAAGGCACAGGTTTTAGTTAGGGAGCAACACTTGGGATGGCAGCTGGTTTATCATGTGAACAAGGCTCAGCATTCACACAGGTTGGCCACAAACAAGTTATGCATACATTCAGGGAGTGATGGCTCACAAACAAAGATGCTCAGCAAAAAGATATCGCAAATTCAGCAAGCATGTATGAGTTCAAATATCATGGAATTTACTTAAATCAGTGAGGCAAATCAGTGGCACTTGTTTAGCATGCAGACATGGAGCACAAAGATGTAGCACATTCAACTAGCAAGGAACCACTCACATGAATCTTATAAATTGCAGGGGCTGCTCAGGGTTTTGTAAAGCTCAAGTTCTGCGCCTTTTCCTTCTCCTCCTTGGGTTGCTCAGCAGAGGTTACAGGCACCTGTTTACTCAAGAGAGAGTTTTAGTTCCCAGAAGTGTGCATGTTATAGCAAAAAGATCAATATTGATACCAGCATAAGCCTGAGAGTAATGGATTGATATTTTACAGGGGAAAATGAAAAGTTGTGATGCTTATTTGGACTGACAGGGGTTATGAGTTACAACTAACACTAAGATGCAGGTCACTATAAATTGTGAAAGCTACAAAAAGGGCAGTGAGATGATTATACTACCACTAAATGTTATGAGATGATTACACTAAGCAGATTCAGTTAGCACAGATGATGATTTTAGCATGTAATCACATGGATTTGTAATGTAGCTGAGTAGTGACCGCTCAAGCCAGGCAGACTTGAGCTCAGGCTAGGCCATATGCTAAATGAGATACACAGATGAGGTGCAAGCTAATAAGAAACACTAAGTGAATGCGGATATGCAAGTATGCAATTAAGAGAAATTAACTAAAATGCAATGATATAATATGCAATAGAAGATGCAGAAAAAGAAAACTAACAGCTAAGTTATACTAATAAAGGGCTACAAACTCTAATTCAAAGCACATATGTACAGGGGTGAACTGAAATTTAGTGAAGCAAGCAATTAATCAATACAACACACTACCAATTCCCCGGCAGCGGCGCCAAAAACTTGGTAGGCTGGGAAAGAAGCTTCGCCTACGTGTTAAACTGCAAGTGCACAGTGCCTATTGGAGGCAGGGCAAGTACAAGTCGATCCACAGAGAAATGGAGTGTGTGAAGTTGATTCTAAAGCTTTGCTAAACTGATTTCTAAGAAGGTAACACAATTATAGTTGGTTTGGTTGTCGATACGACAAGGAAATGTGATTGTGACTGTAAACTAAGGTTAAAGGGTACTAGGGTGATTGAATTCACCCTCTAATCTTATGCTAAGGCAATTTACCTCTGGTTATGCTCTTGAGCCTTCCTTTGAAGGTCTCAGGTGGATGTTCATCAACTATTTTCACTAACTTACCCCTAGTATGAGTTGTCTTCTTACAGTACAACTCATCACAGGCTCATATGCTCAACAGTTAACTAATAATCCTAACACATTATAAAACATCAAGAACAAAACCAAAGAGTGATTACTTCACATGATAATTAGGGGTTTCATCAACACCCTAGTTTCACAAATTAGAACATGATTAAAAACACAAATTACACTAAGCTTGGTGCACTGGCTAGTCCAGGCATGAGTTCAAACATCCTCACCTCAACTCTATTTATACATGCAAACCCTCCCCTCTCTTCTAACACTCAAACTCGAGATTAAAAGCAAACCCACTCACCAAACACCTCTGAATCGTGGTCTCTCTCGTGAATTCGCTCTGAAACTCCATTACTTTGATGTTCCCCCAAAGTTTGTGAAACCCTAACCCTAACTCTTTCTATCTCTCACTTAGCCTCTAGGGAAGAAGCTATGGAAGAGATAGAGGGAGATTGGGAGGTGACGGCGGTTGTTGTGCAGATGTTGGTGGCTGTGGTGTCGGTGTCAGGGAAGGGAGATGGTGGTGGCTCTGCAAGGTTTGGTCGGGAGAGAAAGAGAGGAGAGTTCTCTGGTGTTGTCGGGTGGAGGAAGAGAAAGAGAAGAGAAAGAGAATGGGGTGTGTTTGGTTTGGGTGAAGAGATAGGTGTCTTCGGTGTGAGGCAGGAGCATCGAGTGGTGATGAGATGGATGGAGCGACCGTCGGATGCAGATGGGCGAGATCTCGCGGCTCAGAAGGAACGGGCTTGAATCCGGTTATGGGCCGGGTCTTGGATAGCTCAAGCCCATGTCTTGTAATTGGGTTGCTACTTGTTGGGTTGCAACTGATGCGCGCGCGGGCTTTGGCTTTCTGCTCCATAGACGCTTGTCTCCAATTCTTTGCTCTTTTGGCTCCTCAATTTCTCCGAGCTTTATTTACTACCTAAAAATACAAAATTAATTACTACAAATATTTATTCTTGAAAACAAAGAAAATACAGAATCTGGGATAATATCTGATTTCTGAGCACAAAAGATGAGTTAAATGCCAATAAATAGATGTAGAAATATGCAATATTTGGCACTCATCAATGAGAGGAATGTTGAACAATAGAAGAGGAGGAGGAAGAAGACAATTGGATGAGGCCATCGAAGAAGCTGCGAAAACCCCCTTTACACTAGAGGTGCAGTTAGGAGGAATACCCCCAAAATGCAATTTACCCGCGTTAACCAGCATTTTTGATGGAACAACTTGCGCAATACAACACATCAAAGCATATGTGAGATGTATGCTACAGTGGGAAAATCATGACGCCATATTGTGCAAATATTTCGCATCAAGTTTAACAAGAGAAGCACTGAAATGGTTTGAGGGTTTACCAAGAAACACAATCACGTCATTCAACCATTTACAAGCTATATTCTTAGGGGCATATATAAGTAACAACTCCTCGCGACCAGGAATTGAAGATGTATTTGGGATGAAACAAAGAGTTGGCGAAAGTTTGAGACACTTAACTGTGAGGTGGAAGACAATGTGTAGCGAAATGGCTGGACGAGTGGATGAAAGATATCTTATTTTATTGTTCATAAATGCTATGTTCGCAACCAATTTGTTATATATTCAAATCTTTAGAGTCAAGAATACAATTACAATGACTGAGTTGCGAGAACTTTAGGAGGAATATATTGCTCTAGAGGAAAGGCAAAACGAGATGGAATCATACCCAGTTGCGAATACAAATTCAAACGCTGCGAATGCAAGCTTATTACCCAAGTTGATAAACACAATAGCGAGCACTTCGCAAGGGCAACAAGAAAAGATAATAGATGATGGACAGCCAAAGATAGTAGCTATGGGAAGCCGTGATCAGGAAGAGTTTGAAAGAGAAAGGAACTACTACAACCGTGGCGGCAATAACAAAATTCAAAGACTTGATCATCCGCAAGAAACTTATGGAAGTCGAAGGCAGAATTATCATGGAGGACAGCGAAGTCACAGAGTAGTATGGGAGGAAATCAAAATGCCACCACTAAATACTAGTGTGGAAAAATATGGGAAGCTATACTCTTGATGGAAAACATACCTGCACCATGGAATATGGGGAATGAGCCACCACCAAGTGATAGAAGTCACGAGTTTTGTTCTTACCACCGCTTTCATGGACACCTAACAAATGACTGCAGAAATATAAAAAGAATCATCCTCAGAATAATTGACCAAGGAAAGCTGAGTCATTTTCTAAAAAGTGAAGAGAAGGTTCAACCGTTACCACCACCGCCAGAGATGCACAGAACAAACTCAGCAAAGGGGAAAGAAACATTCGTAATAGAAGTTGGAAAGAAAGCTAAAAATTTATTTTGCAACTCCATTGTACATTCATACCGAACAATTGAAGATTTTCATGATAATGTTCTCAATAGGGTTTTCGCGAGGGATGCTGATAATAAAGAAGTGATGAACATCGCGAAGACATCGCAGTTAAAAGAATGGCAAATGCAGATTATTTCTTTTACTGCAGAAGAGATTCCTGAAGGCAGAGAAACGCATGATAGCCCATTGGTTGTAAAATTGGAAATTAACCCGAAACCTGTAGATGGCGAAGATGATGAAGCAGAGAATTCCTGGGCGATCAATAGAATTTTAATTGATACGGGGAGCTCAGTAAACATTCTTTTTTACCATACTTACAAGACTATGGGTGGGAAGGATGAAGAGTTGATACCTTCGACGTATAAAATATACGGTTTCAATGGCACAGCGAATAAGCCTAAAGGAGAAGTTCATATGAGAATACCCTTGCAAGGATTATCAACTGAAATTTTGTTCTGTGTAGTCGATGTGGAGTCCCCTTATAATGCATTGATCGGAAGGCCATGGTTGCACGAAATTCTGGGCGTAGCGTCAACTTATCATCAGTGCATAAAGTTTCCTCATCCTAGCGGTGTTGGAGTTATAAAGGGAGACTGGATGGAAGGACAAAAATGCTATGAGATTGATGTGGAGAGTTGCGAGGAAAGAGCTGCAAAAAGAAAGGGCTGGAAGCAAAATATAAAAGATGAACAAAGAAGAGAAAGGTTGATGGTGGATACCATAGATACAAGAGGTGAAGATACATCGCGAAGCAAGTGCATGAAAATAGTTGAAAATTGTGATGGAAAGGAATCATTAAGAGATTTGAATGGTGCAGAGGCAGAGAGCAGCAGGAGCAAAAAGTGTAAGAAATGAACAAACAATAATTGAAGAAGAAATACGCGAGAATCTCGCCATCAAGAATGTATGAAAATCTGATTGAAGAATTGAAAAACAAAATGAATAAACAATGCAAAATTGTGCGATAGCTTCGCAAACAAAATAACAAGAGAAAACCAAAAATGAATGATTGAATGAATTAACAAAAATGAAAGAGTGAGTGAATGGGACAAACCTTTATGGCGTACACCCTAGTTCGCGAATGATATTTCGCAAGAGGCAAATGTAAGACCTAAAGTGCGTCATATAAGGGGGTATCTCTTGACATGGCTCAGTGAAAAGGTTACACCGCTCCTGGAACCTGAGTCATGGAGATTTGGGGCCCATGAAAGCCTATCCGGGAGAGATACCTTGGATTTCCAACTATATATATATGGTTATACCCTGGTTGGACGCCCGAGGGTCTCTTCCAAGGAGTCAGTGTGTGCTCAAGGCGCCGGGGTACACGGTTGAGCCAAGAGTGCCTGGGGCATTTGAAGTGTCTCGGCCATTCTTGGAAAGTCTTGGCATATATTGCACTCGGCCCGAAGAAAACTCCACTTAGGGTGTAGCCTCGTAACCATAAACCCTATAGGTATAAGGGATAAGAGGCTGCGAAAAAAACTGGTTGTTGTTAAGACCGGATGGGAGGAGCTAGTCTTGTATGGCCGATGTACGCCTCCTTGAAGGGGCAACCAGGGAGAGGATAAGGGCGGCACCCTCCATTAGGGAGCTGATAAGTGTCACAAGACGGCAATGTCATGGGGCTTTATATTCGCAAGAACATTTAGGCCTGTCATATTGTCGTAAATGAAATATCCTGCAGAGGCAAAAATACTAAAGAAATGATAAGACAAGATCAATGGGTCATTACATGAAAGTGTAAGGACGTCCTGCGATCTTGTCGCAAGACGTCAATGTCATGGGATCTTATGTTCGCAAGAATATTTAGATCTGTCATATTGATGCAAAATGAGGGGTGGCAAAATAAGACCTTTAACTAGGAAGGCAAAATAAGACCACACAAAAACAATGATAAGACAAGATCAATGGGTCATTACATGAAAATGTAAAGACGTCCTGCGATTTTGTCGCAATGATGAATTTCAACATAAATGATGATAAAATAACACAAAAAATTGAGTAAGTAAACAAGCTTGCGAGTACGATTATACTTCTTCATTTATCTGTGAAGAATCAGCAACAGCAGTTGCGAAATTAAGAAGTATCATTACTTAAAGATTATCGACTTGATTTATCTCATATGAAAATAAATAACAGAGGCAAGTATGGGAATGATTAGAATAAAAATTTGTTATTTATTTTCATATGATAAATTTACAATAAGAGATTACAAAATGGAAGGTTAAAAGGATAAATATACAAATATCACAAGAAGAGGAAGGAAAATGGAACAATCTAGCAACTTATTCTTCTTTATCGATTCTTCTTCTTCGCTTGCATCACTATCATGGAGTTCATCGAGACATCCGAGCAAGGCATATTATCGTGGAATTTCATCGAGAAGACAAGGATATGAAGAAAGAGGAATGTCGTGATCATTGCAAATTTGTTCAATAGTTTGGTTGCGAAAAACGAACAACATCATTATTGAAGTTAACACAGTAGTTTGTAGTTGCTTCTTTATCTTAGAGTATTTGTCATTGCGAAGAGAGAAGTCTTTTGAAAGTTGCGCACTTGATTTATCTCATATGAAAATAAATAACGATCTTATAAGAGGCAAGTATGGGAATGATTAGAATAAAAATTTGTTATTTATTTTCAAGTTCCAAGAAGAGGAAGGAAAATTGATTCTAGTTTGAAACCTCTTCTCGGTAGCCATTCCAAGTTTGTAGTTGCTTCTTTATCTTAGAGTATTTGTCATTGCTTGATTGCCCCCTTAAAGAGAGAAGTCTTTTGAAAGTTGCGCTTTCTCGAAAAATCTCGTATTCTTGCGCGAAAAAATGAACAATGAGTTAGCGACTTAATAATGAGTTTGTAAAAAGAAGCGGAAAAATAATGAAGAATAGTAAAACAACCTTCTCTGTCAGAAATCATATCTTTAACCAAGGCATTATGCTCAAGCATGAAGACTGAAGTTAACACCTAAGTTATTTATGGCATTATCTAGAACCTTCGCAGCCCAAGCGAATTCATCATCATTATTTATGACAAGAAGTGAACGAATTTGATTTTCTCGCTCATTAAGTATGGCATTTTGGCGAAGGGATTCATCTCGTTCAATTTGGACTTCAAGAATAGTTTTTGGAATTTTGCTAATGCTTGTGCACCTTGATTAGCAATGCGATCCTTATCATCTATGAGGCTGCTAATTTTCTTCCTTAGAATATTATTACTCTCCTGGGAGTCAAGATATAAACGTTTAAAGCGGTTGGCTAAACCTAAACTAGATCTATGTTCAATTTCTAGAAGATGAAATTTGGTTCGAAGTTCATTTAATGAGAGAGAATTAGTCTTGTTTGAAGAACTACTTAAAGATTCATTGAAATGTGCGAGAAGAGCATCATCATCCATAGGTTCAGGGAATGAATGGAGAAGGATGGCTTCGTCAGAAAGATTATAAACGTCTGCGAAAATGATAAGTCAGGCAAAGGAAAATAAATGGCAAAGTAGAGATAGAGAAAGAAGGAGGGTGTTATACCATAAAGTTGCCGATTAACACTTTGAAGTGTAGATATTTTGTCTTTCTGGGAAGAAGACTCAACTTCCAACTGTTGAATTTTAGCATCCTTCTTGCGAGATGCCGCAACTTCAATTTCTAGCTCTTTGTTCTTCTCCTTAAGTTGAAGATTTTTCTTCTCAAGATTGTTGCGTCTTTTCTCAAGGTCTGAGGCAACAACAAAGGAAGCTCTCCCAGACTATAAAGGAAAATAAAGAAATTGTTAAGATAAGGTTTATAATCGAAATCGCAAAGAAATAACGAAATATGAACATACCAAAGCACTGAGTGCATTTAAGAGACTGGGAGTCATTGTTCGGGAAACTCCGCGAAAATATTCATTATCCTCTAACAGGGGGGCATCGCAAATTTTAGCGAGAGCTTCGCAAGTAGCAGACAAATGATCATCTCCCAATCCTTGCATAGAATCGGAGAAGACACTAGACAATTGCGCCATAGCGAAGCGGCGTAGAATGATTCTCCTTCTCGGAGGAAGTACCAACCTCATTTTCATCTTCATCGAGAACTCTCGCTGGTTTGGGAACTAGAACGAGAAGAGGGATGGATTTTCCGTTTTTAGAAGATGGAGCAGAAGATTTATCCTTGCGAAGAGTGATTTTATTCTTGCCCTTAACCTTCGCACTTAGGGAATGTTAATTTCTTCAACAACCTTCGCACACGAATGAAGATAAGAAACAGAGGCAACAATATTGTTAAAAATAGCAAAAGAAAGTATTTCTTACTTCATCCGTGATTGATCGGAGTATCGCTAGAGTACTCGCCTTTGGACGTCTTTTATAACTCCTTTTCAATTTGGCAATCTGAAAATTTTACAAGTCTAGTAAGTATAAGGGGAAGGAAATATCGCAAAGCAAACCTGAAATAGGAAGTATACCTCTTTTGCCTTCTCGGGCCACTTAAATTTCCAAGGTTGATAGTTTGCGAGATTTGCAGGGAGTGTATGAGAACCTGCAATATAAGGTCCGCTCAAAAACAGAGGAACAACCCACCACTTCTCATCTTTGGAATATCGAGGAACGTTATTTTTGCCCGAGTGCCAGTCAATATCTTGCATGAGCAGACTTATCATTGGAAATATTATCTTTTCTCTTCAATCGAGCACCCAAATGAGATTTATCATTCTCATATTTATTACTTCATAATTTTCAAAAAAAGTTCTCCACAAGTATATTTCTCGTCTATTTCTAAATCCGTGAATCTAGGGTCTTTGACATCATCGGGATATAAAGATCCCTTACCGGCGCCACGATTGGCGAATTCAAGCATTAGACGGATGCAATCACCACTTAGTTGATAAATAGCTCGCGAGAATTTCTCATGAGCAAGAATTTCATAGAATAAAGGTATCTCGGGATTGTAGAGAGGAATGGGAAGGCCTGCGAGGATTTGACCTAGCGAGATTATGATCTTGATCATTACATTGATGATCGAAAACAACTTTGCGAGAAAGTATAAATGAAGATTCTTGATCAGGAATGGTTGATAGGATGAAGCCCTTCTCTTGCAAATTCTTTTGAGCTTCATTAAAAAGGGGTTTATATGTACGACCAAGTGAAGCCATTTTTAGGGTATGGGAATGATTAGAAAGTTGAATATCAAAAGAAAGAAAGAAAGAAGGGAAGATTTACAGCAGCAGAAACGCAGATTGCGGAGGAAAAGAAGTTGCAGAGGGAAAATAAAAGAGAAGAAGAGAAGGGTGAGAAAACTATATATAGAGGGAAGAATCCTCGAGAAAACAAATGCATTTAATGCGAGATGGGACGTGAATGGTCAAGAATAAACGGTTGAAAGAGACGTGTCAAGAAAAGAGTGGAAGAAGAAACACCTGTAATAAATTCCGTACGGGAGTGAAACAGATAAAGATGAACAATTGCGAGATAAAGATGAGCAATTGCGGCATTTTAAAATATTGGTTCTCATGACATTCTCTCCTTCGCAGAGAAGACATGAGAAGAGGCAAGATGTAGGATCAGAATATCGCGACATCAATACCTCGCGAGATTAATAAATGACGACATTGTGAGGGATTCGCAGGGAAGTAAAATTAATGATGCAATGAATGACGACAGCCAAAACATGAGAAAGATATGAAGATTCAACGAAATTTAGGATTGTCGCGAGAATTGATACATGTACACTTGCGATGTTTCGCAAGATATTCCCGAAAATAAAGGACAACTTAGCTGTCATCCACTGTATACTACCCTATATAAAGGGTTGAGTAAATCTGTTGGAGGAGAGAGTTCTTTTTGAATTGTTAAGCAAGTCTTTAGGAGAGAGAAAGTTTTAAGAGTGATTGTAATTCTATTATTCATTTCCATTTCATATTGTAAAGATTCAAGTATTCAATCAATAGAAATCATAATCATTCATCTTCAAATGATTTAATTGCGTAAATTCTAGTGAGGGGTGTAGTGTAGGATTTCCTGCAACTACAGCAGCTGCCTTGGGGTGTCATGAGGGTGCCCCTTAGTAATTTGGGTACCCCTTATCCATAGTGAGAGTCCGAATAGTAGGTGTCCTCCGGGTGCAACTTTTCGAGCCAATTTTTCCAAAAATGTTTATTGGCTAAAAATACCTACACACACATAAAACACCATAATAAGTACAAAAATGAGCACTATCAATATAAAGAATCGAGACAAATTAGACACAAAAATGTGTCTATCAGCAGCGGAGTAGCATGAACCTCCAAGTACCAAAGTTAAGGCCATCGCACGAAATGCTCAGACGGAAAGCACACTGCATTCCGTAGATAAGGATTTTGTATAAAGATACAAAATCCAGCCAATTATTGTGATAACTCACAAAAAGCTCATAAACCCGACTAATTTGCAAAATTAGGGTTTCGCGCCTCGCGCAGTACACTAGACCCCATTGGTCGAAAAACTATGCTTAGCCAAACTAGGCAATTAAATCCGCCACAGCGCACTGAAAGTGTGGCCACGCCCTAGCTTGTCGGCCCCACTTCCCATCGACCAATTAGGTCGCTTTAAATCCGCCACACTCACACAGAAGTGTAGCCACGCCCATGCCTGGCCGTCCCTCTTACATTAACCAAACCAGGTCACTTTAAACTCGCCACAGTGTTGAAGAGAAGGAAATCGCGCCAGATGGCCGCAAAGCCAATTGGCTTCCCAAAAATGCACAAAGCATGCCAAGCAGCATGCCAAACATGCCAAACGCACATGCCAGATGCACATGCCAAAACGCGCCAAACATGGCCACTCACCCCATGCGACGTGCCATATAGGTTAATTAGGGTTTCGACATGATAAACCCTAATTTAGGCAAGATTTCCACACCAACGTGCCAAAACTTTAGTGGCTATGGCTACGCGTGCAACCGCACCGAAGGCATGCACAAACCATGCCGACCATGCCATGCCGCCGCAATGCCGCTAGCGCAAGTTAAAGGCGCCACTGCCAATTAAAGGTAGCCATGATCGATGACTACCTTTCATCCTGAGATGCAATCTCAGCCATCCAAGTTCGCCACCAAACTAACAGGCTTGTGGCAACTTTTTGAGTGACCATACCGCCAAATTTTGGCGCAAAGACATCAAACCCTAAATTGGCCACGCCTCCATGCCCTAGCCTTGGCCACGGCGCCAAGCCCTAACCTTGGCCATGCCGCCAAGCCTTAACCGACCCACAGAGCCAAATCTTAAACTTTGGCCATGCTACAACACCACGGCCCCGCGGCATGCCACCATGCCACGGCTATCGGCATGCCACCATGCCACGACTACTAGCATGTCGCTAGGCCACGACCACTAGCATGCCACCATGCCACATCTACTAGCATGTCGTTATGCCATGGCCATTGGCATGCCACCATGCCACAGCTACTAGCATGTCGCTAGGCCACGGCCACTGACATGCCACCATGCCCAGACTACTAGCATGTCGCTATGCCACGGCCACTGGCATGCCACCATGCCACAGATACTAGCATGCCGCTATGCCACGACTAGTATCATGTCGCTATGCCACAGCTACTGGCATGCCACCATGCCACATCTACTAGCATGTCGCTAGGCCATGGCCACTGGCATGCCACCATGCCACGGCTACTAGCATGTCGCTATGCCACTGGCATGCTACCATGCCACAGCTACTAGCATGCCGCTATGCCACGGATACTAGAATGTCGTTATGCCACGGCCACTGGCATGCCACCATGCCACAACTACTAGCATGCCGCTATGCCGCGGCTACACCATTGGCATGCCACTAGCATGTTGTTATGCCATGGCTCCACCAGGCGCTACTATACCAATGGCGCCACTTCGTTATACAACAAGATGCGGCCATAATCAATGGCCACTCTTCCTCATGAGATGTAATCTCAGCCATCGAAATTCGCCACCGAGCCGTTCAGCTCGTGACAAGTTTTAGGCGACTAGAAAAAACGAGCCTAGCATCACATATGCTATTTACCTACGGCAAGCCTCTCAATTTTAAACTTGCCACACGTAACAAAGTGCTACCTGTTTTCCACGAAAACACTCGAGACATCAAAACATGTCACAAACTGGGGGATACTCATCAGGGTATTGGTCTGGCGGTTTACAGCGTGCGGCGTGCAATACGCCCGTTACAAAAAGTGTCATAAAGCGGGGCGGTTAGTAATGGCAAGAAGTAATGGTGTAAACGTATCCTTCATTATGGAGACATAAGATCCAGGCGTTACCCGTTACTCCCTTCTTCCACCACTCAATCGTTTCCACTTCCTAAGAGACCAGGGTACGTTTTGTTGCGACTTGTATAAATAGGTCTCACCTATTTTCCACCAAAACAACAAGTTTTGGTCAAGAGAACAATACAACATTCGAGAAATCATCGATAGCTTTCCATTGACTAGCCGGTTCAACTTTACGATACAAGTCACGAAACACCCACACTTACAGAATCAACTATTCTGGTCTCAACACTTTCTTCGCTTCCCTCCCTAAGATCAACCCTTCTCCTTCACTTTGTGACCGAAGCAAGCCCTGGAACGGTCATTTCTTGGTTTAGGCCGAGTTATGCAGATTGATCTTTCGAATCAAAAGTACTCCCATGCAGTAAATTATTTAGGGTTTAAATTTGTTTCTCACCCACACACCCAAAATTACCAAAATCGGCAGAAACCGTTTTCACCCACAAACACTCCTATCTTGAGACAAAAGTCGTTTTGCTATATAGACTTTGATTATACACATTTGCTATTTTGAGACGAGTTTATCTCGCCTATCTATTTCTCGAAATATTTGTTGGCAAGCTTTCGCTTTGGCCAATTTCATCTTTACCTAGTGACGAAAGTCATGTTATGTTTCAATCACTTTTAAAATGGCTTTGTGAAAAATAATTTGTGAATAACAACTATATAACATCCTCTAAGAATGTTTCAATGATTGAAATGAGAGTTTAGATTATATAACCATTGTTGGATATAAGCATTGTGTGGAAACACATATATGTATAAGTCCTTATTCCTTGAACCGAAGTATGCTTACTTTGTTGATCGGGAAAACCGAAACAACAGTCAAGTGAACCCGGTCATGAATCGTCGTAGGTTCTCATCCGAGAAAATCACAGGAGTTTGTAAACTTCTTAGGGAACTTAAGTCCGCGTACTTGAGTTGGTTATTTCTAAAGACGATTATTTGTGAACTTATACTTATATAAACTAAGGAATGCAATTTGCAAACCGTGGCTATAAAGTTCATGAATCGATTGAGTGAATCAAATCGTTTTTGCTTCGATTGTGTCTTGTATACTTCTATAAGATCTAAGCAGTTGAACAACTCTCTAACTAGTTCAATTGAGTCATTTGAAATAGTTATTGTGAAGAAGAATATGGTTGATATGAAAGTGCTCATATGGCTAACCATTTGGTTAACTATTGTTGAACCAACAAATGTACATGTTTGGGTGCGGTTATACAAACCTAGAAACGTACATTTCAATTGTGTGTAACAAGATAAGTTTTCGATCCAACGGTTGAAAGATATTAGCTTGAATCTAATCAGGTTTTCATCTAACGGTGAATATTGAATGCTTTGTTACTAAGCTAACATTGATTGCAAACCACGATTTGAAAGACTATATAAGGAGAACTCTAGCAAGCGGGAAACCTAATCCCCACACCCTCTGTGTATGATACTAGTTGTATAGCTAGAGTCGATTCTCCTTTAACCTTAGGTTTCTACCGAGACCTTGTAGGTTAACGACTTGAAGACTTAATTGGGATTGTGAAGCCAGACCGATACTACTTTCTTGTAGTTGTGTGATATGATCTTGCTGTTTCTATCGTGTTGAGTAAAATCGTAACGATTGGACTGAGATTGATATCTCCGATAGGCAAGATATAAAAATAGTCACAAACATCTTTGTCTCATCGTTTGTGATTCCACAATATCTTCTTTCGCCGCGTCGATTAAGATTATTGTGAGGTGATTGATAATACTAGGCTGTTCTTCGGGAATATAAGTTCGGGTTATAAATTGGTTCCTTTTCACCTTGATTTATCAAAAGACGAAACAAAACTTGTAGGTATTTCTGTGGAAGACAGATTTATCTATTACCGTAGACTTTTCTATGTGATACATATTTGTTTATTAAAGTCTTCGACTTTGGGTCGTAGCAACTCTTAGTTGTGGGTGAGATCAGCTAAGGGAATCAAGTGCGTAGTATCTTGCTGGGATCAGAGACGTAAGGAGCGCAACTGTACCTTGGATCAGTGTGAGGTCGATTGGGGTTCAACTACTGATCCCAGACCGAAGTTAGTTTGTAGTAGGCTAGTGTATGTAGCGGCTTAATACAGTGTGTGTTCAATCTGGACTAGGTCCCGGGGTTTTTCTACATTTACGGTTCCTCGTTAACAAAATTTTGGTGTCTGTGTTATTTCTATTCCGCATTATATTTTGTTATATAATTGAAATATCACAGGTTGTGCGTTAAGTTCAATCAATTAGAATATCCAACCTTTGGTTGTTGATTTACATTGATTGACACTTGGATATTGGTCTTTGGTACCATCCAAGTTATCTCTCTTATATTTAATTAGACTGTGATTTCTATTTTCTTGAGTAAGAATTAAATCGAGAGATCGAGATAATATAACTCTTTTATATACTTTATTAAGATTGTCTAGTTGATTCTCTTGAAAGTATATTGGAGTTAGTCCATACAGATTGCTAAGCGAAATATTGGGTGTGGTTGTTGTACTAAAGCTTTTTCACTTATCATTTATTGTTCAAAGATATTCCTTGGTACTTAAGGTGATCTCGTGCCGAAATAAATTAAGAATATTTTAATTAAGGTTTTTGGTTTTATTAGTTACCAGCAATTAATGCATATCTCTAGAGAATAAAAATTAATAATGTGCATTTACTAATTGGAGATTTTCTATGAGAGATTTAGGAAATATTGGACAAGCATTTATTGGAATTAGGAAAACCGAATTTGGGCATTCATTGCATATCTTGAGAATATTTTCGGTTTGGGAAATTCCTTGGTGTCCAAACATCCTTAGTCTATAAATATATAAGTTTGCATTTCTAGCAAACTATACTAAGAGCCAGGCAAACTTCATTTCATGTTGTTTATGTTGGAGTTTATTAGCTTAAACGGAAGAGCCTTTGCATATGACTTGACTTGAGATATCTTATCTTAAAGAATCAATAGAGTTGTTATCAAACAGATTTGTTGTTCCTTTACTATTTGGAATACGATCCAAAGGAATTGTTCCAGTGTGTGCACTCATCGAAGTTGGAAGCGCATGGATACTGAGGAAACTGAGTGAACTAGGGGTAGTTACTTGGTCTCAACTATACGAAGTTGGTTTAGATTTTGTATAGCGTCTTAATTCTGAGAGTATTCAATTATGGACTTGGTCCCGGGGTTTTTATGCATTTGCAGTTTTCCTCGTTAACGAAATCTTACTGTGTCATTGTTGATGGTGGATTTTCATTTAAGGTTAAAATTGTAAAAAACCAGAAAATCATGCGCTGACATCTTGTAAAATATAAAGCCATTAATAAGTGTTGGATACTCCTTCACTTTACTAATTCACCTAGAATGGAGCATGTGGCAACAATCCCATTCTGTGAATACATGAAATTCATCTAGGTTGGAGCATGTAGCAACAATCCCATATACCTTGTGAATTTATAGCATTATTAATTAATGCATGAGCAGCCTTGTATTTCCTGTACTCATTATCAGTGCGGCATGACGACTGAGTGTTGCTCTCAGCAGAGCAACACGAACCTCTAAGCATTATAATGAAAGCATGTACGAAATACCCGTACGGTTTGCAACTCTCGGTGTGTTATACTAGCCCGATTGAGAACTCTCGGTGTGTTATACAAGCCGATTGAGCATCGGACTTTCCGTATCGGTCTGGATATGATCTCGTTCATCCAACCTCACCGGCGTGATTGGATGGCCCAGATCAATTCCATAACCCCAAGCGGTATGGAATATTCACTGCCTTAGAACCAACGCGTACCCGCATGGTCGACCTCCCCAAAATATTGGCATAGCTTGCCAAAACGTCCAAACCAGAGGCGTATGGACCGAAAACCTAAATTAGGGTTTGCGGCATATTACATGTGTCGCAAAAGCAGTCTCAACCATCCATCTTCGCGGTATAGATGGGGCGTAGATGTAGATTCAAAGGGCCGAGAGCATGTCAATACAATCACCGTGGGCCCGCCTACATACCTGACCAATCGGTCAGGACCAACCATGGTTGGTCGTCCCAATTCTTGCGCCCAAATGGAGCATGGTTACACGGCCGTGAGAGCCAAAATTAGGGTTTCGAGCATCACGGCGTCCATCTTCTCGGCACGAATGTAGGGTCCCAGTTAGATTAGCGAGTCGGTCATACCGGCATGACCACAGTGGGCCCGTCTATCCCCTCACTTGATCGGCCAAGGCATATCATGCCTGGCCATCCCAAACGCGCGTCCAAACTTGCGTGGTTACACTTCCCAAATTGCAAAGCGATCTCGACCACTCCACTTCAGGACGATTTGAGTGGCTTAGATCACGTTTTCATGGGATAGTCAGTATAGGCGTGAACACCGCTTACCACCTACACGCCGGCCCGATCGACCAAGACCAGGCCAAGATTGGTCGTCTTGGAACAGCGTCCAAACTAGGCATGTCACGCGGTTTCCAATTCCTTTGCGGCAATGGATTTACTGTTGCAAGCCGATCTCAACCACTCCTCTTTAGGTCAAATCGAGTGGCCTAGATCGCGCCTTTATGGGACAGAGAGGTACGGACGTGTACACCGGCATGCTTTGTTTACACGCATGCCCAGTCGGTCCTTTCCAAAACCCTTCCCATGCTTGGTTTCGACCAAGCTGAAGAGTGATACTGCGCACCTCTTCAAAACCCCGATTCCATCAGCGGTCGCGGATGAGTGTCTCAAAGATCATCTCGTCCGTCCCGGCTTCACCGGCTTGGTTATACAACCCTGGTCGGGAGTTAATTGGTCAATGAGGCGTCATGGTGATCACCACCGTCGCTTTACCACACCATGATGCGATACCTGCATAAAATACACATGATACTTCACAAGTATCAACTTCACCGAATAACGCGAGTTATTCAATTTAGCATTACATGCTACCTTTTGTGGGTCCCACGATCCACACATTCAGGACATCAATCATGTCACAAATGGGGGATACATCTTGGGGTATTGGTCTGGCGGTTTACGGCGTGCGGCGTGCAACGCGCCATCACAGAACGTGTTAGGAAGTCATGGACGGTTAGAGATGACAGGAGAAGTGGGCAAGACTGGTCGTGCAACACCAACACACACCTCCACTACTCCATCACTCCACTTACTCCACTTCCCACGAGAGACCTGAATAAGGCTCAAATGACTTGTATAAATAGGTTCTCCTCCCTATTTTCAACACAGGAGAAAAACAACACAATTCCAGACGAGGCAGAAATAAAGTGTTAATACAAAACGTATTCAAACACCCAGATCTTGCTTGCATCAATCGTAAGCCTGCTCACCTTTCTGTTACAAGTTATAAACAAGCCTACATCTTCACAATCTCAACACCTTCTTCGCTTCCCTCCCTAAGGTCAACCCCATCTCCTTCACTTTGTGACCAAACCGATCTGGGAACGGCCATTTCTTGGTTTAGGTAGGTAGGACTTGCACAGATTGATTTCCGAATCTACAAGCACTCACCGCTTGTGAGTGCATTTGTTTAGGGTTTAGATTCATTCCTCATCTACACACCCCAAATTACTAAATCCGGCAGGAATAGGTTTCACCCATAAACAATATGCGACCACGGCGGGAGGTTAATCTCTCGGTTGTAAAGTCAATTTCTTCAAATTCGATTCAATTTTATCAATTTCAAAAAGGGTAGATATTAGGGCCAATTCAATCAACAGTTCATTTCAAAATGGTGGAACTCAGGTCTGGATCAGCAATCAATTCTAATGGAGCTAGTATGGATAACACTCCCGGTGTCGACGTACCTGTCAGTGGAGCTACCGTAGTCAATACATCTCGAGGAGCCGTTACTTCTACCACCAACACTAGTGGAGCAGGAGACATTCCAGTGGGTCTAACGCCTCCCATCACTAGAGCCAGAACAGCCGCAAATCCCGTCGTCTCTTCAAGTGTAACACCTCAAGTGGTCACCAGAACAACAACTTTCAACCCTTCATCAGGACGAGGAGCCGGAGGCACAAGAGGAGGACCACCGTATATCACCATTGCAGACTTGATGGAGAAGCAAGAAATTCTTGCTAAGACTCAAAGGGATATGGCCGCAACTCAGAAGGAGGTACTCACTTTCCTTAAAACTTTAGCGAACGATTGCCACAAGATTCACGGCAACCCTTAGAGCCGACAAGAGATGCCTTCAATATACCCGGAAGGCGTTTCCACTCGGACCCACATGAGTGAAGAAGCTCGTGTTGTTCCTGAACACCCAAGGGAAAGGAACCAACCGTCCAACTTCATCACACGCGAAGACCTGGAACGACTTCTCCAAAATAGAGGAAAAGGAGACCGAACGGATGTACACCAACACCAGCCACCATACCCTCAATATTTGCAATGATTCCTCTTCCAGGGTTACGCCTCTCCCAGTTCTCCCTCTACGACCAGTGATTGGTAATGCTCGTGAACACGTTTCTCGATTCTTGGAATCCTTGGGGGAACATGAATACAATCATGTTCTACGCCTAAAAGAATTCTCGAAATCACTTACGGGGGCGTACACAGTACAACAACATCGCGCCTAACAGCATATCCAATTGGAGCGAGATGGTCGGTTCTTTCTACAGGAAGTATTTCTTCGTATCTGAACAAATCACCTTTTCAGATATGGGAAGAATTCTCCAGCGGAATAACGAACATCCCAATGACTTCGTTAAATGGTTGAGAACCCAAGCGCTAGATTGTCACGACCCGAACGTCACCGAACGACAATTGGTGGAATTATGCATCAATGGGATGATACCCATATACCGCGCTCTGTTAGAGAATCTGGGCTTTCAAACGTTCTCTGAACTCCATGAAGCTGCCAAACGTTCAGCAAAAACTGCACCATCGTTGCTAGAAAGAACCAGAGTTGTTCGAAGTGAAGATTCACGTGAAAGTCGAGGAAGCAGGTGCCTCACGAACAAGCAATACAACACTGGTCCTTCTGTGAGTGTAGTGGGCAGAGGAGAAAAAAGGAAAGCTTCAATGACGGAACAACAAACCAAGCGGGCATCCCCGGCACACAAGACTTCATCTCGGAAAGGAGCGGACAAAACTCCCGCACAAGACACCGAAGATACAGGTTTTCCTTTCCCCATGAATGAAGTGATAGAACTCTTGGAAGCGTGGATCCAAGACGATGCCGTCAAGCTGCCTCCTATCAGGCGCCCTCCAACTGAGAAAGACATGGCAGATCCCAAATACTGTTGCTACCACAGATTCGTACATCATCCAACCAAAGATTGTAACAGATTGAAACAAACATTCAGGGAAAAGATAGAGACGAGGGAACTCCAGCTTGGAAACGAAGGTGTTCGTAGAGACCCCCTCCCTATCAGGAACTGCATGATTTCTGCGGATTCTGTTTGCAAGACTGTACAATCTATGATGGAGCACTTGTGTGAAATCTTGTACTTCTCCAAAGGCGCGTCAAGACATATTTACGTCCCTCAACCACGTTGTATCGGGCGGCGTTTGTATCCAGAAGCAGTCCAGAACCCCAGTCTTTCTGAAGGACGTGAGCAATGGAGGCCAGGGACTCCTAATCGTTACTCGTTTGAGAGACATTGAGTTCGATAAGCGCGTTGATTGATACGGCTTCGAATTTAACATCATTACTTATCAAGACCTTGAGAGCGGCCAAGATTTCAAAGCGAGGATGCTACTCGTCACCCAACCGTGGTTAAAGATTGAGAAGGAGAACTCGAGAGATGCATATGGATACGTCGATCTTGAAATCAAATTGGGTGATGCCTCGACGCAAGCAAAGTTCTACATAGTCAAAGATCATCCCAACTACGACATGATCCTAGGACGCTCTTGGATGCATGACAACAAAGCAATACTAGAAGTCCTCCTCCTCTACGGTTTCGATACGAAATAATCTCCAACACGCCTTACGGACATGATGGTCATGCAGTGCCGCACCAAAGAACTTGCAAATGTGACACAACTTCCTGGGAGAGAGCTGCCAAAGATACATTGAAAGGTTCCGATCTCAAGTAAGTCTCATCACGCAACCCTCTTCACAACTTACCGCCCTCCATTCTGACAAGTCCTGGGGACTGGCTCCAACCAACAAACCAACCTTGGCTAAGAGATGCGAATGGGAGGCCGACCCCTTCAAATAATCTATCAGAGTCTAGAAGTCTGTCTTGATCAAAGACGACAAAACCAAGAACCCGATGTCAACACGCCCAAACCCGTTTGGAATTGGGGACTTAGTGACGAAGACAACCGCATTCAAAGTCGGAAGCATTACAGTGAGGATGGCTACCTCACCCGATTCAACCACCGAGAAGGAGGATGAACCATACACAGCAGCAGATGTCATCCGGGCGCTCACTGCCAAACTCATCAACGCCGACAAGCTAGAAGGCGTAACAATTCACTCACGATGGCTCAAACCCTACCAGTACTTAAGACGCTACGCTATCACTTTCCAGCATCCTACACGCTTTAAGACAATTGTGTTACTTCCTCCGGCGTATTTCCTTTTACAATTTCACATCATATTTGTAATTCCTCTAGAGAATGATTGCAATACTTGCATTCATAATTAGGGTTTCAATTTTCAATTTCCAAATTAATTGAAGTGTTATTTCCACCCGAGAACCTCTTTACCCCTAAAGACACAAAACCCATCCTAAATCAACCCACTAGAGCAGGTCAGGAAAGAAACCCTAGACAAAAAAAAAAAAACATCCTGAAAAGAGTTGAGGGAAAAGACATGCGCGGGAAGGGAAGAAGCTTTGAGCCACTCACCCCAAAGCAAGGCGGGAAAATCTTGCATCGGGAACACAGTCCGTAGGCATTCCATTATGGCATTATTTCTTTTATCACAAAGAATTACGTGTGAAGGCGCACCCTTGCGCTGAGAAGGTTCAATTGCGAGTCTTGACAAAGGGTTATAAAAAAAAAAAAAAACCTTTATTCAAACAATCGAATAGAAGAAAACCTTGAACTCGGCTGCACGAGTACAAGGAAGATGTTCAAATATACGGAATATACTTGGAAAGCAGAAAAAAAGAAGAAAAGAGGTTTTAGTCGCCAAGAGGGTCGACATCGCTTCGCACCACCGTTAGGTTACGCTTCGGCGCGCCATCACTGTTGATGCTCCTCCCTTCGGATATACCTCAACCACGCATTAGACATCTCCACAGCAACGCGCTCCATCCCAACATCATCGGCGGGAGCATCAAAGGGCACAACAACATTAGGAGTTGTGCCCATTGCTTTCAAATATTCAGGTTCGTCTGTGTCGGAGTCAAGAATTATCACGTCGTCCTGGATTGGGTAATCGCACTTATCTTCATTCAGAGGTCGTTTATGCTCAACCCTCGCCTCTTCAACATGTTGCATATCTCTCGCCCTTGCGCTTACTAGTGCTTGCAACGTCTCCTCGCGCCTCCACCGCTTCTCCATGTCAATCGCAGGTGAAAGAGCACGAGATCGTCCCGGGCAATATCGCAGTGCGAGAATAAGACATCCCCTGTATAGCACGGCCGACTTCACGAAGTGGAAGATCGATCTTAGCCATTACTCCTTCATGCGCATGGGTTTCAGGCTTGTCAACTTCGAAGTTTCTTTCTGGAGAAGCGACAGAATGATCGTCCACCGCTTTCATGATAAATTGCGAAGGAGAAGAGATTATGAGCACACAAAAAAAAAATAATCAACCAATCGATCAGTCAATCAGGAGATCAGATAAGTGCGGAGCAGTACCTGAGATATAGAATAAACGACTGCGTGATATGATTCTTTATAATCTCGCAAGTCGACAGAATCCCAGGAGAAAAGAAGTCTTTACTTACCACCTATAAAGGCTACCAATTCGGGATATCAATCAACGATGCTTATCAGATACATCTGAGGAAAGCTGTGTGTGATGAAACGGAATACACCTGACCCAATGAGGGACCAAGCTTGGATATACACAAGGGGAACCAAAGCGACTCGCCAGGTCAAGTCATGCTTCCTTCACAACCTTGATCAGGACCAATAGGTTCCGTGGCAACGCCTGACGATGTCGGCATATCCGGTAAATATATATTCACCTTAGCTTGGTTATTTCAATGTACAAATTTGTCACCATCTCATGCCTACCCCAAAATAGTGTAACCATTATGTGCTAGGCAGGGGACTTAATGTTGATGGTGGATTTTCATTTAAGGTTAAAATTGTAAAAAACCAGAAAATCATGCGCTGACATCTTGTAAAAGATAAAGCCATTAATAAGTGTTGGATACTCCTTCACTTTACTAATTCAGCTAGAATGGAGCATGTGGCAACAATCCCATTCTGTGAATATATGAAATTCATCCAGGTTGGAGCATGTAGCAACAATCCCATATACCCTGTGAATTTATAGCATTATTAATTAATGCATGAGCAGCCTTGTATTTCTGTACTCATTATCGGTGCGGCATGACGATCGAGTGTTGCTCTCAGTGAGCAACACGAACCTCCAAGCATTATAATAAAAGCATGTACGAAATACCCGTGCATGGGTTGCAACTCTCGGTGTGTTATACTGAGCCCGTTATTGAGAACTCTCGGTGTGTTATACTAGCCCGATTGAGCATCCGGACTTTCCCGTATCGGTCTGGATATGATCTCGTTCATCCAACCTCACCGGCGTGATTGGATGGCCCGGATCAATTCCATAACCCCCAAGCGGTATGGAATATTCACTTAGAACCAACGCGTACCCCGCATGGTCGGCCTCCCAAAATATTGGCATAGCTTGCCAAAACGTCCAAACCAGAGCGTATGGACGGAAAACCCTAAATTAGGGGTTTGCGGCATATTACATGTGTCGCAAAACAGTCTCAACCATCCATCTTCGCAGGTATAGATGGAGGGCGTAGATGTAGATTCAAAGGGCCCAGAGCATGTCAATACAATCACCGTGGGCCCGCCTACATACCTGATCGGTCAGGACCAACCATGGTTGGTCGTCCCAATTCGTGCGCCCAAATGGAGCATGGTTACACGGCCGTGAGAGCCAAAATTAGGGTTTCGAGCATCACGAGCGTCCATCTTCTCCGGCACGAATGGAGGGTCCCAGATTAGATTAAGCAGGTTCGGTCATACCAGCATGACCACCGTGGGCCCGTCTATCCCCTCACTTGATCGACCAAGGCATATCATGCCTGGCCATCCCAAAACGCGCGTCCAAACTTGCGTGGTTACACTTCCCAAATTGCAAACTGATCTCGACCACTCAACTTCACCGTACGATTTGAGTGGCTTAGATCACATTTTCATGGGATAGTCAGGTATAGGCGAGAACACCAGCTTACCACCTACACGCCAAACTGATCGACCAAGACCGACCAAGATTGGTCGTCTTGGAACGCGCGTCCAAACTAGGCATGTCACGCGGTTTCCAATTACTTTGCGGCAATGGATTTCTGCCGCAAACCGATCTCAACCACTCCTCTTTGCCGGTCAAATCGAGTGGCCTAGATCGCGCCTTTATGGGACAGAGAGGTACGAACGTGTACACCGGCATGCTGTTTACACGCATGCCCGGCCGGTCCTTTCCAAAACCCTTCCCATGCTTGGTTTCGACCAAGTCAAGAGTGATACTGCGCACCTCTTCAAAACCACGATTCCATCAACGGTCGCAGATGAGTGTCTCAAAGATCATCTCGTCCGTCCGACTTCACCGGCTTGGTTATACAACCCCCAGTCGGGAGTTAATTGGTCAATGAGGCGTCATGGTGATCACCACCCGTCGCTTTACCACACCATGATGCGAGACACGCATAAAATACACATGATACTTCACAAGTATCAACTTCCGAATAACGCAGTTATTCAATTTAGCATTACATGCTACCTTTTGTGGGTCCCACGATCCACACATTCAGGACATCAATCATGTCACAAGCTGGGGATACATCTTTGGGGGTATTGGTGCGGCGGTTTACGGCGTGCAGCGTGCAACGCGCCATCACAAGAACGTGTTAGGAAGTCATGGACGGTTAGAGATGACAGGAGAAGTGGTCAAGACTGGTCGTGCAACACCAACACACACCTCCACTACTCCATCACTCCACTTCCTCCACTTCCCACGAGAGACCTGAATAAGGCTCAAATGACTTGTATAAATAGGTTCTCCTCCCTATTTTCAACACAGGAGAAAAACAACACAAGTCCAGACGAGACAGAAATCAAGTGTTAATACAAAACGTATTCAAACACCCAGAGCTTGCTTGCATCAATCGTAAGCCTGCTCACCTTTATGTTACAAGTCATAAACAAGCCTACATCTTCACAATCTCAACACCTTCTTCGCTTCCCTCCCTAAGGTCAACCCCATCTCCTTCACTTTGTGACCGAAACAAGTCTGGAACGGCCATTTCTTGGTTTAGGCCGGACTTGCACAGATTGATTTCCGAATCTACAAGCACTCATCGCGCAGTGCATTTGTTTAGGGTTTAGATTCATTCCTCATCTACACACCCCAAATTACTAAATCCGGCAGGAATAGTTTTCACCCATAAACAATTGGCGACCACGGCGGGAGGTTAATCTCTCGGTTGTAAAGTCAATTTCTTCAAATTCGATTCAATTTTATCAATTTCAAAAAGGGTAGATATTAGGGCCAATTCAATCAACAGTTCATTAAAAATGGTGGAACTCAGGTCTGGATCAGCAATCAATTCTAATGGAGCTAGTATGGATAACACTCCCGGTGTCGACGTACCTGTCAGTGGAGCTACCGTAGTCAATACATCTCGAGGAGCCGTTACTTCTACCACCAACACTAGTGGAGCATGAGACATTCCAGTGGGTGTAACGCCTCCCATCACTAGAGCCAGATCAGCCGCAAATCCCGCCGTCTCTTCAAGTGTAACACCTCAAGTGGTCACCAGAACAACAACTTTCAACCCTTCATCAGGACGAGGAGCCGGAGGAACAAGAGGAGGACCACCGTCTATCACCATTGCAGACTTGATGGAGAAGCAAGAAATTCTTGCTAAGACTCAAACGGATATGGCCGCAACTCAGAAGGAGGTACTCACTTTCCTTAAAACTTTAACTGAACGATTGCCACAAGATTCACGGCAACCCTTAGAGCCAGCAAGAGATACCTTCAATACACCCGGAGCAGGCGTTTCCACTCAGACCCACATGAGTGAAGAAGCTCGTGTTGTTCCTGAACACCCAAGGGAAAGGAACCAACCGTCCAACTTCATCACACGCGAAGACCTGGAACGACTTCTCCAAAATAGAGGAAAAGGAGACCGAACGGATGTACACCAACACCAGCCACCATACCCTCAAGATGTGCAACGGATTCCTCTTCCAAGGGGTTACGCCTCTCCCCAGTTCTCCCTCTACGACGGTACTGGTAATGCTCGTGAACACGTTTTTCGATTCTTGGAATCCTTGGGGGAACATGAATACAATCATGTTCTACGCCTAAAAGAATTCTCGAAATCACTTACGGGGAGGGCGTACACCTGGTACAACAACATCGCGCCTAACATCATATCCAATTGGAGCGAGATGGTCGGTGCTTTTTACAGAAAGTATATCTTCGTATCTGAACAAATCACCTTTTCAGATCTGGGAAGAATTCTCCAGCGAAATAACGAACATCCCAATGACTTCGTTAAAGGTTCAGAACCCAAGCGCTAGATTGTCACGACCCGAACGTCACCGAACGACAATTGGTGGAATTATGCATCAATGGGATGATACCCATATACCGCGCTCTGTTAGAGAATCTGGGTTTTCAAACGTTCTCTGGAACTCCATGAAGCGCCAAACGTTCAAGCAACAACTGCACGGCGTTGCTAGAAAGAACGAGTTGTTGAAGTGAAGATTCACGTGAAAGTCGAGGAAGCGGGCACCTCACGAACAAGCAATACAACAGATTGTCCTTACGTGAGTGTAGTGGGCGGAGGAGAAAAAGGAAAGCTTCAATGACGGAACAACAAACCAAGCGGGCATCCCCGGCACACAAGACTTCGTCTCGGAAAGGAGCGGACAAAACTTCTGCACAAGACACCGAAGATACAGGTTTTTCTTTCCCCATGAATGAAGTGATAGAACTCTTGGAAGCGTGGATCCAAGACGATGCCGTCAAGCTGCCTCCTATCAGGCGCCCTCCAACTGAGAAAGACATGGCAGATCCCAAATACTGTTGCTACCACAGATTCGTACATCATCCAACCAAAGATTGTAACAGATTGAAACAAATATTCAGGGAAAAGCTAGAGACAGGGGAACTCCGGCTTGGAAACGAAGGTGTTCGTAGTGACCCCCTCCATATCGAGAACCGCATGATCTCTCGGGGATTACATTCGCAAGACTGTACAATCTATGATGGAGCACTTGTGTGAAATCTTGTACTTCTCCAAAGGGCAGCGTCAAGACATATTTACGTCCCTCAGCCACGTTGTGTCAGGCAGGCGTTTGTATCCAGAAATAGTCCAGGAACCCCAGTCTTTCCTGAAGGACGTGAGCAAGGGAGACTGGGGACTCCTAACTGTCACTCGTTTGAGAGACATTGAGTTCAATAGCGCGTTGATTGATACGGCTTCCGAATTTAACATCATTACTGTCAAGACCTTGAGAGCGGCCAAGATTTCAAAGCAGGAAGTTACTCGTCACCCAACTGTGGTTAAAGATTCAGAAGGAGAACTTAGAGATGCATATGGATACGTCGATCTTGAAGTCAAATTGGGTGATGCCTCGACGCAAGCAAAGTTCTACATAGTCAAAGATCATCCCAACTACAACATGATCCTAGGACGCTCTTGGATGCATGACAACAAAGCAATACTAGAAGTCTGTCCTCTACCGGTTTCGATACCTGAAATAATCTCCAACACGCCTTCTGGACCTGATGGCTATCTGGTGCCACACCAGCAACTTGCCAATGTGACACAACTTCCCGGAGAGAGCCTTCCAGCATACATTGAAAGGTTCCGATCTCAAGTAAGTCTCATCACGCAACCCTCTTCACAACTTACCGCCCTCCATTCTGACAAGTCCTGGGGACTGGCTCCAACCAACAAACCAACCTTGGCTAAGAGATGCGAATGGGAGGCCGGCCCCTTCAAACAATTTATCAGGAGTCTAGAAGCTGTCTTGATCAAAGACGACAAAACCAAGAACCCGATGTCAACACGCCCAAACCCGTTTGGAATTGGGGACTTAGTGACGAAGACAACCGCATTCAAAGTCGGAAGCATTACAGTGAGGATGGATACCTCACCCGATTCAACCACCGAGAAGGAGGATGAACTATACACAGTAGCGAGATGTCATCACGGGCGGCTATCGCAAACTCATCAACGCCGACAAGCTAGAAGGCGTAACAATTCACTCACGATGGCTCAAACCCTACCGTACTTAAGACGCTGCGCTATCACTTTCCAGCATCCTACATGCTTTAAGACGCTGTTCTACTTCCTCCGGCGTATTTCCTTTTACAATTTCACATCATATTTGTAATTCCTCTAGAGAATGATTGCAATACTTGTATTCATAATTAGGGTTTCAATTTTCAATTTCCAAATTAATTGAAGTGTTATTTACACCTGAGAACCTCTTTACCCCTAAAGACACAAAACCCATCCTAAATCAACCCACTAGAGCAGGTCAGGAAAGAAACCCTAGACAAAAAAAAAAAAACATCCTGAAAAGAGTTGAGGGAAAATACATGCGCGGGAAGGGAAGAAGCTTTGATCCACTCACCCCAGCAAGGCCAGGAAAATCTTGCATCAGGAACACAGGTCCGTAGGCATTCCATTATGGCATTATTTCTTTTATCACAAAGAATTACATGTGAAGGCGCACCCTTGCGCCTGAGAAGGTTCAATTGCAGTCTTGACAAAGGTTTATAAAAAAAAAAAACCTTTATTCAAACAATCGAATAGAAGAAAACCTTGAACTCGGCTGCCACTGAGTACAAGGAAGATGTTCAAATATACGGACTATACTTGGAAAGCAGAAAAAAAGAAGAAAAGAGGTTTTAGTCGCCAAGAGGGTCGACATCGCCTGCACCACCGTTAGGTTCTGCTTCAGCGCCATCACCTGTTGATGCTCCTCCCTTCGGATCTACCTCAACTTCTGCATCAGACATCTCCACAGCAACGCGCTCCATCCCAACATCATCAGCGGGAGCATCAAAGGGCACAGCAACATTAGGAGTTGTGCCGATTGCTTTAAAATATTCAGGTTCGTCTGTGTCGGAGTCAAGAATTATCACGCCGTCCTGGATTGGGTAATCGCACTTATCTTCATTCAGAGGTCGTTTATGCTCAACCCTCCGCCTCTTCAACCGCGTTGCATATCTCTCTGCCCTTGCGCTTACTAGTGCTTGCAACGTCTCCTCGCGCCTCCACCGCTCCTCCATGTCAATCGCAGCTGAAAGAGCACAGATGCGTCCCCTGGAAATACGCAGGTGCAGAATAAGACATCCCCTGTATATCACGGCCGACTTCACGAAGTGGAAGATCGATCTTAGCCATTACTTCTTCATGCGCATGGGTTTCAGGATTGTCAACTTCGAAGTTTTTTTCTGGAGAAGCGACAGAATGATCGTCTACCGCTTCCATGATAAAATGCAAAGGAGAAGAGATTATGAGCACACAAAAAAAAATCAACCAATCGATCAGTCAATCAGGAGATCAGATAAGTGCGGAGCAGTACCTGAGATATAGAATAAACGACTGCATGAGATGATTCTTTATAATCTCGCAAGTCCACGTAATCCCAGGAGAAAAGAAGTCTTTACTTACCACCTATAAAGGCTACCAATTCGGGATATCAATCAACGATGCTTATCGGATACATCGAGGAAAGTCGTATGTGATGAAAGGAATACACGACCCAAGGAGGGACCAAGATTGGATATACACAAGGGGAACCAAAGCGACTCGCCCGAGTCAAGTCATGCTTCCTTCACAACCTTGATCGGGACCAACCGGTTCGTGGCAACGCCCGACGATGTCGGCTTTATCCAGAGGTAAATATATATTCACCTTAGCTTGGTCATTTCAATGTACAAATTTGTCACCATCTCATGCCTACCCCACAATAGTGTAACCATTATGTGCTAGGCATGGGACTTAATGTTGATAGTGGATTTTCATTTAAGGTTAAAATTGTAAAAAACCAGAAAATCATGCGCTGACATCTTGTAAAAGATAAAGCCATTAATAAGTGTTGGATACTCCTTCACTTTACTAATTCACCTAGAATGGAGCATGTGGCAACAATCCCATTACGTGAATACATGAAATTCATCCAGGTTGGAGCATGTAGCAACAATCCCATATACCACTGTGAATTTATAGCATTATTAATTAATGCATGAGCAGCCTTGTATTTCTGTACTCATTATCGGTGCGGCATGACGATCGAGTGTTGCTCTCAGCAAGAGCAACACGAACCTCCAAGCATTATAATGAAAGCATGTACGAAATACCCGTACAGGATGCAACTCTCGGTGTGTTATACTAGCCCGATTGAGAACTCTCGGTGTGTTATACTAGCCCGATTGAGCATCCGGACTGTCCGTATCAGTCTGGATATGATCTCGTTCATCCAACCTTACCAACGTGATTGGATGGCCCAGATCAATTCCATAACCCCCAAGCGGTATGGAATATTCCTTCGCAGAACCAACGCGTACCCCGCATGGTCGGCCTCCCCAAAATATTGGCATAGCTTGCTAAAACGTCCAAACCAGAGCGTATGGACGGAAAACCCTAAATTAGGGTTTGCGGCATATTACATGTGTCGCAAAATAGTCTCAACCATCCATATTCGCAGGTATAGATGGAGGGCGTAGATGTAGATTCAAAGGGCCCAGAGCATGTCAATACAATCACCGTGGGCCCGCCTACATACCTGACCAATCGGTCAGGACCAACCATGGTTGGTCGTCCCAATTTGTGCGCCCAAATGGAGCATGGTTACACGGCCGTGAGAGCCAAAATTAGGGTTTCGAGCATCACGAGCGTCCATCTTCTCCGGCACGAATGGAGGGTCCCAGATTAGATTATGCAGGTCCGGTCATACCAGCATGACCACCGTGGGCCCGTCTATCCCCTCACTTGATCGGCCAATGCATATCATGCCTGGCCATCCAAAAACGCGCGTCCAAACTTGCGTGGTTACACTTCCCAAATTGCAAACTGATCTCGACCACTCAACTTCACCGGACGATTTGAGTGGCTTGGATCACGTTTTCATGGGATAGTCAGGTATAGGCGTGAACTCCAGCTTACCACCTACACGCCAGACTGATCGACCAAGACCGACCAAGATTGGTCGTCTTGGAACGCGCGTCCAAACTAGGCATGTCACGCGGTTTCCAATTCCTTCGCGGCAATGGATTTCTGCCGCAAACCGATCTCAACCACTCCTCTTTGCCGGTCGAATCGAGTGGCCTAGATCGCGCCTTTATGGGACAGAGAGGTACGGACGTGTATACCAGCATGCTGTTTACACGCATGCCCGGTCGGTCCTTTCCAAAACCCTTCCCATGCTTGGTTTCGACCAAGTCAGAGTGATGCTGCGCACCTCTTCAAAACCCCGATTCCATCAACGGTCGCAGATGAGTGTCTCAAAGATCATCTCGTCCGTCCCAGCTTCACCGGCTTGGTTATACAACCACTGGTCGGGAGTTAATTGGTCAATGAGGCGTCATGGTGATCACCACCCGTCTCTTTACCACACCATGATGCAAAGACTGCATAAAATACACATGATACTTCACAAGTATCAACTTCACGAATAACGCGAGTTATTCAATTTAGCATTACATGCTACCTTTTGTGGGTCCCACGATCCACACATTCCATACATCAATCATGTCACAAACTGGGGATACATATCGGGGTATTGGTGCGGCGGTTTTACGGCGGCAACGCGCCATCACAAGAACGTGTTAGGAAGTCATGGACGGTTAGAGATGACGGGGGAGAAGTGGGCAAGACGGTCGTGCAACACCAACACACACCTCCACTACTCCATCACTCCACTTCCTCCACTTCCCACGAGAGACCTGAATAAGGCTCAAATGACTTGTATAAATAGGTTTTCCTCCCTATTTTCAACACAGGAGAAAAACAACACAAGTCCAAACGAGACAGAAATCAAGTGTTAATACAAAACGTATTCAAACACCCAGAGCCTGCTTGCATCAATCGTAAGCCTGCTCACCTTTCTGTTACAAGTCATAAACAAGCCTACATCTTCACAATCTCAACACCTTCTTCGCTTCCCTCCCTAAGGTCAACCCCATCTCCTTCACTTTGTGACCGAAACAAGTCTGGAACGGTCATTTCTTGGTTTAGGCCGGACTTGCACAGATTGATTTCCGAATCTACAAGCACTCACCGTAGCGGTGCATTTGTTTAGGGTTTAGATTCATTCCTCATCTACACACCCCAAATTACTAAATCCAATGAGAATAGTTTTCACCCGTGTGATCATTTACTTTACCTTTTCGCAATTATAATTGTTGTTATTATAATTTAAAGTAAATTACACAAATGTTAACTCTGCATATACTTGATAGTGATCCTATAGAATTTGGGTAAGATCGAACCTATTATCAAGTATTATACTTCGTTGCTGCATTGTCTCGATCTTTTATCCATAGTCAATCACACAAGTTATCTTGTTGTCGTATTGTCTCGATCTTGTATACATAGACGATCACATGAAGTATGAACCAATTTGTTGTATTATCTCGACTCTGTCCATAGACAAACACTTTCGGTAGAGGACTTATAGGTGGATAAATTAAAGACTGTGGTGTATTTGGGTACCCTCGTCTTTTCAATTGGTATCAGAGCAGGCAAACACGAAAAGATCTGAAAATCTGTGTTTGTTGCGATCCAACCTATAAGAATTGAATCTGATGGATGATTTAGTTAACGTAGTAGCAGGATTTGACTACTTCAAAGACTCGTGGTGGAAGACATGAATGAAGTATATGATACTCTTGTTCCTAAATTTGTTAGCAATTGGGATTAAGTCTGTGTATGTCTTGGATGACTTACATAATCCCTTGATTATCATAGAATTGTATCTCATGGTGTTGAAAACTAACAAGGTTAGTAACAATGATACAATACTCTATGTGACATGTTCTATCTTGAAAATGAACAAAATTCCATATAAGATTTTTCTATGTATAAACCATGACTATATTATTCTTGAAAAATCTGGGATCTTGAGTATATTTTGGATTGGTTACCCAAATATATATGTGTACATTTTCATATCTAAGACTGTCAATGTATCGCTGATTAGGATGCGATTTTGGAATCTTTGTGATTTTACAAAGAATGATTTTTCGGTTAATAATTCTATTAACAATGGATTTCTTCATAAACCCCACAATTGTTTTAATGAAGCAAGTGATCTTTTGAGGTATTACAAGATTTATGATTATAAAGATATTTCTTATAAATATCTTGTTATGATCAAGTATGTTATTGTAAACTCTATTGGAAAATTCTTGAATGAATTTCAAAAATTATCTTGTGATAATTATAGATTTAACAAACACTTGTACATAAATATAGAATTGATCCATTATATAGATCCGGTCCAAGAAAAATCGGTTTTCCAAAAGAAAGACCTAGTTGCAAAATCGGATTTGTTTCCACATAAATCAAGGTTTCCGATTTTGGAAGGATTTCCTATAACTAGTTATTTCCGGAACTTGTTATCTTCACTCCCTATAAAAGAAGATTATTTTGTGTTGTTCTTACAAACATCCTAGGAGAAATTTTCCGGAACCGAAACTAGGGTTTTTCATATTCCACTGACTTTTGAAAGTATGAGAAAAAGGAAATCAAGAAATAATAAATCTTCTGATGATCGTATCAGATACGATGAGATTGAAAGGATCAGATTTCCTTACAAAATAGAAGATGAACATGAACTCACCTCTTTTGTTGATAAATCATGTTTTGAGAAATACAAAACTCTCAAGAGGATAGAGTTTTCTTTGAAAAGAGATTTGGTCCGAAGTCCAAGATAAGGATTACGTGAAGTTTGTTCAAGATCGAAACTTGCGAAAGCTTTTTAATTTTGAGAAATATTTACCTGATTTGGTAAGAATTTTCTATGCTAATATTCACAATATTGATCATAAAAAACTTACCTTTGTTACTCTTATTGGTTGTGGACTTTACAATGTCGATCGTAAGACGATTTCAAACATCATCAAGTACAATGTGGAATGTAATCACCTGATTACCGGAGTTGAAATTGAACATGATACCATTTCAACACGTCTCATTGGAAAAATGATTGACTGGGAAGATGGTAGGTTACCCATCAAAGATATACCTTTTTATTTAAGGGTTTTCGGAAAACTTGCTATAATAACTCTATTTGCAAGTACAAGAGATAAGTCAGTTTAGAATAAGGATTTTGTAGAACTTGTCTGCTTTCTGTTGAAAGAAGATTCTCAAATCGATCTATATGGAATCATTATCAGTCAAATGATCAAGATATCAGATTCTATTTCATCCCCAGGAATCAAGAGGCATCTCGGTTTTCCATGTATAATTACCAAAATCTGTGAATTTATCATGTGAGATGACTTTGATGACATGAGAAGCACTAATGCTGTCTCTAAAAAGACTACAAGTCAAATGATTGGAGGTCAAACCAGAAATCAAATCGTTGAAAGAAATTCACAGGTTCCTAACAACAAGACTCTTCTGGTCCATCTTAAAACTCTTGGTAGACAAATTGATTTGTATTGAAAGCAGTTAGCCTTTCTTTGCTTTCGAAAAGATCCGAAACTCTTAAAGGTATTCTAAACACTGAGTCAGATTTTTGGAAGGGTGAAGGTAACCAAGAATCAGAAATAAAAAAAGGTTGTCAAAAATAACTTGAAGACAAGGAGTGCTCTACTTCTTAAAATCTCAAGAAGGAAAATAGACATCAGTTTTTGATTATTGTATAAGGTCTATTTTGAATAAAACTATCAATTATTTATGAATAAAAAATTTTATAATTTTTCTTGTGATAGTTTCCGATTACATATTGATAGGTGTAAAATACACCTAATTTACTATCTAGTAGTTACGCTTTCTTTGCTATTTTTCGTGTGAATTATGTACTTTACGCATGTTTTTGAGTTATTAGGTATTTTGGAGTCGCACGGAGGAAAAGAAGTGGAAATCAGTCAAATTGAGTCAAAAAGGCGTAATTGTCATTTCACATGCTATTGGGAGCGTAAAAGGCAAAGAGGCCAGTTCACATGCGAGTTATAATTGGAGCGGGCTAAGATGCGCGAGAAGGAGGCGAAGAATGAACTGTCAGTTCACTGAAAGCTGAGAAAGAGATCGACAGACAGTCGGTTCTGGCGACGGGTTAAATGATAGTTGCATAGCCCTTATCCAATCAAATGGTGCCGATAGTAGTTTTGGCTCTTACATGGCCCTAATTGAGAATCATCTTACAATCCTTCTAAATGAAATTCAGAGAGGATAAAGTAAATTAGGGCGGCACCATGTTATCCAGAGAGAAACGAAAGAGAATGAAGAATAAGGGTTAGGAGCTCATTCTTGGTGAGATGGATAAATCGAGTTTGGTGATGAGATGGGTCTGTCAATCGAGGAGAATACAAGGAATTGCTGCGGTGACAAATCGATCTTTGTGAACCGAGAGGGTGAAATTCAAGGGCTCGTTTTGGGTTAAATTTGATGTTCATAACTCAGATGAAGACGATGGTGCTGTCTTCATTACAGTCTCCCTGAAATTTATAGTAGAGAACAAATGGAGCTACCGATGAAGATGAATCAGATCTAGGCGAACAATGGAGATGCGGTTCTGTGGTGTATGAGTGAATCGAGATGGTTGTGTTGGAAATATGAGAAGATATTGATGAATTAGATATGGGTTCGATAGATTGTCTCGGATGGATAGAATCGAGCTAGGGTTTGTGTTGGATTACCGAGATTGAGTCGAGAGATGAAGATTGTGATGGATTGAGGTCAAATTCGATAGCTTTGGTTATGTGTTTCAAGGGTTTGCCATGGGATTGTCAATTGACAAGAAATGGAATGGCTAGTCCGTGGCTCGATGATCTTTGTAGACAATGGAAGAACAAGGGAAAGTTGGATGCTCGGATGGTGGTATAGTTTCTTTGAGATGGTGTTTCTGAATGAAATTGTTATGAGGTATGGTGGAGTTGTTATGCTCAGGTGTTCAAGTTAACATGGAGGAGAAATGGCTAGAGTCTGGGAGTTGATTTGGTTGTATTTTTGGCAAGAATAATGGTGATATTTGAGCAGCAAGGAAATGGTGAAAATGCTGCTGCAGTTGTGCTTGAGGGGTTGTATGAGTGGTGAGACTTCAGGTGCTGGTGCTGCTGAGAGCTTGTGTTGAATTGCAAAATAAGATAGAGATGGAGAATGAGGATAATTGAGATTCTGCTGCTGTTGAAGATATGGGTCTGAGATGACAATGGAATTGAACTTGAGAAGGGCTAGAATGAAGCTACAGGTGCTGTTGTAGAGCTGAAATGGTTGAGCCGAGAATGTTCTGTAGCAGTACAAGGAGATGGTTGTGCTGATGTTGCCGCGATGACGAGGGATGTTGGTTGTCTATCATGGAATGAATGAAATGGTGTATGGCCTTTGTTTAGATGAATGTTAGGACTTGCAGGAAGAGTTATGGTCGAGTTCTTATGCTGCGGTGAACGAGGAAGTGCGTGTGCTGCCAAGGGATTATGATAGAGATGAAGCTGCAGTTGTTATTGTTGCTGGTACCTACTGAAGTTTGAAGTGGATTTGATTGATTGCGTGTGAACTGAATTGCGGTGGTAGGTGATCTTTGTTGTAGAATGGCTTAAAGATAAGAGAAAAATGTGACTGTCTTTGGTGTTTGGTCGTATCGAAGTGGAAGTAGGTGCGGAGTGCCTTAGCAAAGTAGATGGAAGAGTTAAACGGGGTTTTGAGGAGACTCTGTGTTGGCGAGTTATTGTGCTTCTTTGCAAGGTTGGCGAGACACAAAGGAAATGGAGGTTTGTGCTGGTGAAGAGTGGCTGTGTTGGTGGTGAATAAAAACTATTGCTGGAGTTGCAATTGTGTAAGCAAGGCAGCTATGCAATGTGGAGTAACCAAAGGTGGAGCTTAAACTGTGAAGTTGGTATGGCTTGAGATGTAGTGTTGTGATGGCAGTATTGTGATTGTCTCTGTCGAGGCTGTGTCGCAGACTAGTGCAAGAGAGTCATGGAAATGAAGCTGAAATTGCAGCAGCTTGAAGGATGAAGCAGAGCCATCAGGGCTGGTAGTGATGCACAATGATAGTGCAGCACATTGCAGGGGCCCGTGCAATGGCTGAGCCAAGACTAATCACTCACTCGCCAAGGCGATGGCCCGACTCAACGACTTAGCTGACTACTCGGACTCGACTCGGTGCGACCGAGTTGACTCATGGACCGAGTTGACACGGACAATTTGACCCGTTGGCCGGTGGCCAAGGCGGACTTTGCCGGTCACCTGAGCCGATTCGGTGAATTTTCCGGCCCGATTTCCGGCCATAATCCCGATTCTCCGTGACAATTTTGGACATAATTTTACATGGGTTTTTCTCACACATGGGCTTGGTGGACCACGGGAGATGGGTTTTGAGAAGACCTAATATTGGAAGGAGTATCCTTTATGGAAATAGAGAAACATATAAAAAAGAAGACTTTTACCTAATGGGGGATCTATTATTTAATATCTTTTATCTCTCTTTTTCTATATCTTTTTGCCTCTACTTTGTTCTAGGGTTTAGAACCATGAAGTATTTTCTCTTTCTTCTTGTTATGAACTCCATGAATATGAGCTAGAGTTTTCTTTTGGTTATGGATTAGTTGGATTTCCAAGCATGAGTTTTTGTGCAATAAATTAGTTTTCTCTCATATTATCGTTTATGATTCACAATTAATATTGTTACATGATTTGAATGCGTGTTTAGTCGAGTCGCGAATCGATTGAGTTTGCTTTCATCTTTATTGTTAGATTAGGGTTATTATACGCAAAAGTGATAATTCTGATTTGAAGTAGCATAAATATGATTATAGTTTGTAGTGATATATTCTTATGATCATATGTGAACCATAACCTTTGTTAAATCGGATTAGTGCTTTTACACGTTAGATTGCTTTGATTGGCCTGATTTCATAGAACCTAATGCATCTAGGGAATTAAACTTGATTAGTGCTTTTACACGTTGGGTTGTTCTTTTAGATAGAATTCATATTCGCATCTTTTAATGTGTTTGTTGATGACAAGAGGAGATTAGCGGGATATTCTTGCGATCAAGGTATTCTAGGGCCTTTGATAAAAGTTGAGATTAAAATATCAATTCTAGTTATTGTGTTGAAAACATGTTTGTGATTCAAGACGAAATCCATGACCAATACTTTCTCATTCTTGATTTGCGTGTTTACTTTTTATTGTTTTTTGTTATTTTATTTTCGTTTATAAAAATCAGAAAAGTCCCGGTGTTATTTATAGGAAACCGAAACATATTGACAACCTAGTCCTCTCTGTGGGAACGATCCTTTCTTGCCCTTGCTTCATTATATATTTTGAGTAGTAAGAAAGTGTAATTTATTTTTGACGCCTACGACAGCGGTCACATAGCCTGTGCATGAATGTCTATATTTTTGTTATGCGTTTTCGGTTTATGGGATGTCTGATTTCGGTTTTCATTAACCTTAATATTCGATCTCATATGATGTTACCCTTCTGGTTTGTGTGGCCTTTTGATTTAGCGGGATTAAGTTCTAGCCCACGTTGGTAGGTATAGTAGGGTAAAAACTGATTCTGCTGAAAATGGTAAATTGGGTGTGCCGCCGAGAAACGAATCTAAACCCTAAACAAATGTACATTATGTACTGCACAGGAGTACTTTAGATTCGAGAGATCAATCAGTATAATTCTGGCCTAAACCAAGAAATGGCCGTTCCAGTCTTGCTTCGGTCTCAAAATGAAGGAGAATGGCAGATCTTAGGTAGGGAAGCATAGAAGGTGTTGATATCAGAATGATGAACTATATAATTAGTATGGTTGTTTTATGACTTGTATCAGAATGCAGAACCGGCTTGCGGGAATGTAAGTTTGTAAGTTCTTGATGTTTTCTACGGATACCTATGTTAATGAACTCTTTTCGGTTAAAATATATTGAAAATCTATTTATACCAGTCATAGTCGAACACACACTGATCTCATAGGAAGTGAAAGTAGTTGAGTGATGGAGAAGTTGGGATAATGTAGAATGGTGAAAATCACGTCCCTACTATGAGGGGAAGACTGGTTGGTTTTAATCCAACTACTTCTCTACTGTCACTAACTGTCCGCCTTTCCTGACACTTTATCGTAATGGGCGTCTTTTGCACGCCGCATCTTCATAAACCGCTGAGACCAATACCCCGATTAACATCCCCGGTTTGTGACATGTTTGATGTCTCGAGTATAATAGAAAATATGTAGCAAGTTACATGAGGAATGGAACAAGTCCTACATGATAGTTGCTGAGCGAGTCTTGCTTGCAAGAACTAAACGACCAATCACGTGCAAGCTAGGCGGCAGGCAGTCATATGTGACAAATCAATTCGTGAGACTTGTCGCATAGAAATAACATACAATGCTTTTAGGTTAAATAATTAACTTATTTGTGAAATTGATATTTATAAAATATTGTTTGTAATGATGCTTGTAAAGCATCGCTTTTAAACAAGCTCCTCATAATAATCGATGCATATGGAGCATCATTGTATAGAGCTTGTTTTAGTTGGTCGCGGAATTCACGGTCTTAAGAGGAGCGCGGCCGGTCATTTTTGAGCAGCTGTCGGGAGCCATTCGAGTAAGTTGAGGGAGAGTCGATCAATCCTCATAAAAGAGGCGTAGGTGATCACAACGGCATCTTATCTGGTCGCCCAAAATCAGATATGGGCCGGTCGATTTGTCTAGCCAAGTTGTACGGCCGAGATCGTTTTGTGACAACAATGTACTGCCGCTAGTATAACTTAAGATTTTTAAGCCGCGCAACCAACCTATTTAGAGCGATCGGTTTGAGTCGATGCTTGCAGGCTGGGAGGGTTTTGATTGGCTGAAATAGAATTGGGCCCGTCGGTGAGTATCATGAAGCTTATTTGGTCACGCCAGGAGGAGGCTAAGCTTGATAGACCGTAACCGTTTTAAGACTGACATGGACAGTCTAGATTCAATTTCTTAAGAAACTAAGCACGTCGATCAGCCAACTTCCATGTTTAATTAGAAGCGTAGGCTGTGGATTCGGAGCAATTCGATTGGCCAGTGGGAAAGAGGGGCCGACAGACAGCAATACGGGGTATGTCCGGCCCGTGATAGGCGGCGCAAGCTAGGGCAAACCGGCCGGCCAAGTGACGCGGCCGCGCCCCTTTGACTGCTGCCTTCACTTGTCGTGATTTCCTCTTTATTTATTGTTTTCCAATGTTTAGTTGGATTTTGCTACTACTAGTTCCATGATGGATCAATTTCCTAGTTTGCCTAGGTTTAGTCTCGACCAATAGGGATCGAGATATTGCGTGAGCCATAAAAAACCTAATTTTTGTAAATTGATAAAATTAGGTTAGAAAAATTGAATTTTGCGGTGACACAAAATTAATCAATTTTGGTGAATTTTGCGCGTTGATACAAAATCACTAATTTTTATCTCGAGAGCAGCTTGCGTACTGATTGAGTACTTTCATGCACATATTAATCCTGACACTTCGGGAAACTCATGTTTGCTCAATTGAGAACGAATATTAGTCGTCATATCATGTCAATATTAAGAGTTCAGCTGGGAATAACATAACTCGGCAAGCCATGCATTAGTCAATAACGCAAAGGAGAGTTTTATAAAATTTATAGAATACCTAGGAGTTGCAACCAACATTATTCTAAATAAATTTTGTATATATAAGTATACTGAATTGCTCAGTACATATGCAAGCAAAGATGCGTAGGCACTCATCACCTCTAAATGGCTCTATTTCTTTGCAGAACAAAGGCACATAAATATAGGGTTTTACGGTTTTAACCCTGAACAAAAAACCACCATCAACAGTAGGCTTTATCAAAGGATCATAAGGTGTTCCGTTTGAAACTCATATGTGAAAAGTCACAATATGTTGAATCAATTTGTGTTTACATGAGTTGTGTTTAGCATAACATATGTGTTTCGGGTTTTCAACTTTTGCTATTGGCACGCATTAGTTAAAATCGATTCAACCTTTCTCTGGTAAAGGTTGCCTTTGTTGTTGCTCTTTCGTTCTTGCGATAGGATGACAACATACTGGGGGATAGTTCTTATTTGAACTTGTGCTTAATGATATATCTTTCTGGGGAGAAGAGGATGCGGAATCTGGGGTAACTAATTTGTTAGTTAATCGTTTTCCTGTTTAAGAAAAGCCTGTTTATATTGCATATATTTTGCTTTTGCTTAACAAAATTTCAGTACAATTGATATATTCCATTATGATGTGTATGGATGTGCGTGTGTGTGTGTGTGTGTGTGTGTGTGTGTGTGTGTGTGTGTGTGTGTGTGTGTGTGTGTGTGATTCAATTGTTTTAGGTTAAGAAAACCGTGTCAATTTACTTGGCTTATTGTTTGGTATCTTCTTTATTGTTGGGTATCAAGTGTTTTTGCTTAACGAAATTCGGTGCAATTGCGGTGCTATAATGTCTATGTTTGTTTCAATTGCTTAGATAAAGAAAATAATTATGCAAGTCAATTTGTTTTGGTTTGTATGTATTATTTATGGCTTAGCGAAATACGGGATCATTTGTTTAGTCCAATTCGATTAGGATAAGAGACTAACTTAATTCGATCTTAGTTAGACTTATCAAATTGGAGGATTCGGTTATTCAAGTCTAATCGAATGCCTTGACAAGAAAACCTAGTTAACTAACCTAGTGCTTGTCTTGTCTAAAGGGAAAGGTCTAAGTTATTGTTTGAATAATTAGAGCCTGATGAGAGAAGTAAAGTTAATTCTGGTTTTATCGAAATAAGTGATTGTATGTTTACAATCGGTTTAACAAGGGACTTAAGTTTCTTAGTCGAATTGTTTAACTATTAGGGAAAATTGCTCCGGGCAATTGTTTCCTTGATAACATATTAAAACTAAATTACTTGTAGTTTCGGTTTTAAAATTGGTTATTGATAAGTGCATATTTCACATATATTTAGTGTTAATTCCATGCTAGTATTTGTTGGTTTTCTTGCGAATTATTGTATATTACACTTGTTTTCTTTTATTTGTGTGTTTGTTAGGAGAATCATCTGAAAAGAAGTGGAAATAGCTACAAAAATGAAGTTTACATGTGGAGAAGGGCCAAAGACCCAGTGGAACTCTTTCAAATGGACGACAAGAAGACGAAGTCAATGGCGAAAGAATGGAGTCATTCCGAGTTCGTATGAAGAAGTTATGAGCAAAACAAGAACTTGGAAGCATAAAAGGGCAAGTGTTATTGACACAATTGTACGTTAAGGGGTAGTAATTCTGTTAAGGGGCAATCAAGTTTCAAAGGAATTGCTCAAGGGAGTCATGTCATTTACCGGGGGGGAGCCAGAATTTAAAATATGTTAAGGGCACCCGGCCTAATTACTCAAGGCTGCCATCTTCTTATTCACTTCCATCTCAAGACCAGTTCAGGGAAGAGTTTTAGATGCTGGATTTTGGAGAAGTGGTATTCGAGCTTCTAAAGGAATCATAGGGTTACTGAAGGTGATACAAAGCTTGGGTAAGAGCCTGATTTCCACAAATCAGTGGTGCTCGAGTTTGGGGAGAAATCAGTCGAGACAATGACGACGAACTGTTGCTGTTCTCGGTGAGAGAGTGCAGGGAGCTGTTGACAGAGGTGACTAGGACGAGATGGAGCTGGCTACGATTCACAAGCACATCAGAGATCAATAGAATGTGTTGTGAGTGATGGAAGTATTGATCGGTTATCGGGTTCGAGATGTTGTGAACAGAGTTAATGGAGTCGTAGGATGATGATGTTCTGTGGTTTAATGTTAACGGGTTGAGAAGAGCTCGGGAAAGATCAGAGAAGGTTTGGGTTGTGTATAAGGCAGAGAGTAAGCTCGAATAGTTCACGACTAGTGCTCGATACCGTTGAACCAAGTGCAACTTCCATGAAACTAGTGGGATCTGTTGGGTGCGTAAGAAGTATAGGAGATGGTTAGATGTACTCAAACACGTACGAGTTGAACAACACGGTATGAAACTTCGTGGAGTTGAGTTTCTTTGCCGAGAAACTAGTGAAGAAGAATAGCTTCCTTAGTTGATGGAAGTGATGAATGAGGAGGATTAAGCGGTGATTTATGAGCCGAGACAAGTCAGGAGAGGATGGATATGTGTTGTGGAGAGAGTTTATGAAGAAAAGGGAACATGGAGAGAAAGTTCATAAGTTCATCTCCCGGAGAAGTTGTCTCACACGGTGGACAGTGGGGATTTTCTATGATTCTTAGAACAACAACTTGGATACTTATTTGGTATTAAAAAGAGACACGTTATCTTACAAGATTTCCTTTGAAATATCAGCCAACCTAGGAAAATCTACGGTATTAAGATGCTTCACGTTGTATTAGAACACATCTTTATATCCTCAGCATCATTGACCGGCTTTGTATTCCTTGTATAATTCACATGAATGAAGCCTAAGGCTGCACAAGAACCGATCAAGAAGACCTGTACCGGACTGGAACCGGAAAAAACCGTACCGGAACCGGTGTAGCCGGTACAGGGATCGGTATTGAATTTGAGAATCAGGATAGACTAGGTACATGGACCGGTTCTTGGGGGACTGGTAGGCCTCTAAAGATGTTTATATTTGAGCCCACGGGTTATACCGCAAGTGCACGGCGTCTATTGGAGACGCAAGTGGGGTCGATCCACGAGACGAGGGGTGCTTTTAATAATCTATGGCTATGCTAAACTGAGTTTCTTAGTGTGACAGAGTAACAAAAAGGTTGTTTTTGCGAAACGGCTAAGATTGAGTGGAATAAACCTAAACTAAGGTATGGTGAAAACAAATGTGTCTTTGGGGTGGTCAAATTCACCACTAAACCATGTTGTGTGTTTAACTATGTTGGCTATTCTTGTCCTGTGACAGATAAGGATAATTTGTCAATTTTATCACATATCTAAAGGGTTTCTCCTAGTGACACTTCAATACACAGCTAAGGGTACTAACCCAGAGCATTAGTTATCTAATTAAGTATAACTAATCAAAGGAATTAGTGTTAAAAATAGAAGCAAGAGCTGCAATACACTCAACACAGTTGAGACCTAACTACAATGCATCCATGGCGTTGGTATGCACTGTGAGAGAAAAGCATTGGGTATTTAGTATTGAAGCTATCTAATTCATTGTATCCTCAAGAACATTCAACAAAGTTTCATACACAGTCATGGAATTAGGGTTTCATCTCAAACCCTGGCTCTTGAAATTAAAACATAATGAAACAACAAAGAACAAAATAAACCCTAATTGACTGCACTGGCTAATCCAGGCGTAACCCATTTCATCTTCTTCACTCTCTATTTATACATGCAGAGCAAACCCTAAAACAGCAAACCCTAATTTCAATTAAAAACAGAAAATACAACAGACCATACTCTGAATCGTCTGCTCCCTTGTCACGTCGCCTCTGAGAGCTCCCTTGATGGATTGATTGGTCATAGTACTAACCCTAGTTTTAGTTTTTTCTTCGAGTTAGCTTCTAGGGTAGAGAAGCTAAGAAAGAGAAGAACTAACTCTAGAGAGGGTGCGGCTGGTAAAGAGTTGGTTGTTTGATGGTGACAAGAGAGGGAGAGATGGTAGCGGAGATGGTGGTGGTGAGGGTGGAGAAGAGTTGGTCGGGTGAGGACTGAGAAGAGCAGAGCTCTCTCTGCTACTGTCGGGTGAAAGGGGGAGAAGGAAAATGAGATTAGGGTTAGGCTTAGGGGCTTATATAGGGGCTATGGTGTTGAGCGGGTACATCGAAGATCGATGGGAACGCCGCACCGAGCGTAGGATCTTGCGGAGAGATCCGAGCAGTCGAGGTTGGTAAGCGGTTTTGGAGCGATCTGGTGTTGCACGGATCATCAAGAGATGATGTATAGTGAGGGCAGCAACCGTTGGATGTAGTCAGGCGAGATCTCGACGGCTCAGAGTGAGCGGGCTCGGATCCGGGTCACGGGTAGCTCTAGCCCATGTCTTGAGATGAGTTGCTACTTGTTGGGTTGCAACTGTTGCGCGCGGGCTTTGGCTATCTGCTCCATAGATGCTCGACTTCAATTCTTCGCTCTTTGGGCTCTCAGATTCTCCGAGCTTTATTTATTACCTAAAAACACAAAATTAATTAATACAAATATTTATTCTTGAAAACAAAGAAAATACAGAACTGGATAATATCCGATTCTTGAGCACAAAGATGAGTAAAATGCCAATAAAAAGGTGTATAAATATGCACTATTTGGCACTCATCAAATACCCCCAAACCTGAATTTTACTTGTCCTCAAGTGAAACAGAAAATAAGAAATCCTAACTATACCTGTCGCAGTCTCTCGAATGCATTTAGCGTATGCACTAAGCCTTTAAACCCCTAGGTGTCCCTAGTGGACGAGTTGTAGTCTCGTGAGGGTTTACAAGAGGTGTACCCACAAAACCTTCTCCAACTTCAGAGTGTAAAAAGAGTCTCAAGCCTCCAAGAAGCTATGAGGACATAGGGTTTCGCATGCTAGTAATGAAGTTAGAACTATCGAAGAACGCATTCTCATCCTTAAGTCTTTGAGCGAGAAGTAACCATACCATATGAAAGAATTCGGATTCGATTGTGATCATAAGTCTCAACTTCTGCCTCACCATTAGGGTTTTATGATAATTGCACTCAAAAAGATCGCTTTTTAGTCTCTCATGTGTGCGGGCGGGAATAAAGAGAGAAATCCTGCACACGTTGTAGGTAAGAAGGATAACCTTCCGAAATAAAATCCGGGAGACTCCACGAAGTGTGGACAAAAAGAATCTTTTCGATGATCTCTAAGAAAGGAAATCAACCATTAGCAAGGGTGGGAGTACTCACTCACTTCTCACCCGATCGGCAATTAATATCACTCTCTCATAAGAAACCATAGAAACGTCTTCAATCTTCGGTCTTCGGTCTTCAAATGTTGATGACGAACTTCTGAACTTTACAAAAACTTGACAAAATAATTTTTAATAATAATATATATATATATATTTTTTTTTTTTTTTTTTTTAAGTACATGAAATGAAAATAATAACACAACACACAATTTTATTTTTTTTTATTTTTTTTTTTTAATTTTTTTTTTGGTATCTAAGTTACAATAAAACGATAAAACTCAATTTTTCACAACTTCATTAATTCTCATCCTATTTTCTTTTCTTTGTTTTGTTGCACGTAAACCTTGGACTATATCAATTTTTCTTTCAATATTCTGATGATGCTCCGCAGCGACGATGATGTGTTTCTATGGGTCTTGCTTGATTGAGAGAGAGAGTGATGCTAACGGCAAATCGGTATTTAGAAGGAGTTTTCATCTTTAGACGTCACCCCTCATGATTGACAAAAACTAGCACTCAAGAGATCAAAAGTAGTGCTTTTGAAAATGGTGCGAAGTTGGGTAGCTCACCATTCCTACCCGAATTTACGACGGTGACACACACTCTAATGACTTTTCTAGAAAGTTGCAAAAAATTGAAGGTTGGTGCCTCACTTGATGTTAATTGGGTAGTCTCCACTATGGGTGATCACAATTTACACCGAATATCTAAAGACACCTACCCGCCTCAGGTATGGTTAAATCCAACTTTAACGCTCTAATCAACTAAGGAACCCGATTGCGTTTTCCGGTACTTTCCAAGTTCTGTTATTTCGGTCGGAATCTCTATGTAAACATAGCTAAAAGCATGCTAGTGACTCTAAAATCTCTAAAAGTTGGAGGTTTTTACAAAAAAAGTTTTTGATTTTGATTTTGATTTTGATTTTGATTTTTTTTTTTCTTTTTTTTTTTTTTTTTGAAAATAAAAGATAAGATAAAAGACTAAAAACTCTAAATGCAAAATAAAAACTAAAAACTCTAAATGCAAATGCACCCCCAAACCTAAATCAAACATTGTCCTCAATGTGTCAACAGATAGGAAAAATTTGAACAGTCACGTACCATGAGAACTATGCTGAAAATAGAAAAGGGAAGAGATTACCGGTATGTTGGCGGAGCAATGTTGAGCTTCATTCGTCAAGGCTAGAATCCAATATTCTCAACGGAGATCATATCGGATTAGCATAATATATGTGCGAGAAGACTCAACCGAATCAAGAAAAGAAAAATTTAACAAGTCCTCTTTGGATATATACAATGAAAATTCACTATAAACTAACAGTCTAAAGAGTTGAGGATCAACCCAATAGGCGATATGTACACACATTAACAGCCTTACACAAATATAATATGAGAGTGCACGTAAGACTGTGTATGTGAATGAGTTTCCCCCAAACCTAAACTTGTGAACGGGTGTGTTTGGGAGCACAAAATCTTGCAATTTTAACGGTACATCATGCAAAGGGTCTAACTCAAAATGAGTTTTACTAAGAACAGGCAGACATACACATACCAACTGTGGTTCCCTAAAGGTGTTATACTTTGATGCAAAATAGTCCAAGAGGACTTGGGAAGCACGAAGTTCTAGGCCTAAGTTAGGCATTTTCGGAAAAGTTGGTTTTGCAATTTTGTAACAAACAACACCTAGGTTTGGTGGAGGAGTTTCGATTTGTGACTCAGGAGAGAGGTTAGGTACATCTAAGTTATTTTCATGTGAAAAATCATTTGTACCATCACACACTTTCCCAAAGTCAGGAGAGGGTAAATCATGTTCACCAGCATAGAATAATTCATCAATCACCAAGTCATAATCATCGAGCGGGCAACATATTGTGATATGGGCGGGGAATCGAGACACAACAATAATATCATGATCCAAAAGAACATTAGTGTCAACAGAAGATTCATCTTGTCCTAAGTCACAAACAAGTTGGGAAGCATGCTCACATTCACTGAAGAATTTCACAAAGCCAAGCTCAGAATCCATATCACATATATGAATGTTAGAAGAAGTGTCATTCATAGGGTTCACAGAAGAGACGCCTAACGTCTCTGAACTCAAAGATTCTATCATATTATCTGCATACACATGCTCTTCTAACATATCATATTCATCATCATCATCATCATAACAAAAATGCATTTCCCTATTAGCATTTCTAGTGTACTCATTTTCCTCTAGATTAGGTTCATATTCAGTGTTAGTTGCATGAGTAGGAAGAGAAACACTATTTTCAAGGTTTTCTTTATTAGGGACAATAATCATTCTATCATGAACTGCCTTCCATTCTTCTTTTTCCAAATGAATCAAAGTTCATCTTTAAGAACATGTGACATTGTTCAATGGAGGGAGAGTCTTCAATAGTGGGTATGCATGTGTCATATGAATCATTAAATGGTTGTGCACATGGTTCACTAGAGAAGGGATGATCATGCATGTTGCTATATGGATGGTCATGTATTGCATTCATTCAAGCCTAGCATTTTGCTCCATGAGAGTTTCCATTAGTGATTGTAGACAAGGAGTCGGGAGAGTATAAAAATGTTCAACTCCCCACTGTGGTGACTGATACATGTGCTCATGATGGTTAGGGTATGAATACTCAAGGTCAGGGCCCTGAGAAGGCTCATAATATGCCCTAAAATCATTATGGTCTGTGGGGTTTCATATGGTGAAGCATGCCCGTAAGCAAGCTCTCTAAGGGATTTGTTTGTTCCATCCCCGAGATGCGGACAAAATCCTGACATGGTCTAGCTCTCAAATTGAACTCAAAGCCGAGTGAAGTTTATGTGGGCTTAGTTTGGTTTATTGGGTTTCATTTGGTTTTGTTGGGAAAGTTTGGTTTATATGGGAAACCCAGGTGGCTTTGGTTTGTTTGGGATTTGGTTTCAATGGGATTCAGTTTTGTGTGGGCTTCAGCATTGGCTTGTTGGGACTGTGTGGCCCAGTGAAACTGTGGGCTCGGGTTAGCGATATGTTAATGACCCGAGTTTGGTTTTTGTTAAGTGGGCTAGCTGTGTGTAGAGCCCAGGTTGTGTCAGCCCAGTAAAAGTACACAGCCCGACAGATGTGGGCTTCAGTTTAGTTTAAGCCCAGATAGTGTGGGAAGGCTAACAGCCCAGTTTGAGTTCTGGTGGGCTCAGTTGATTTGCAGCTGAGGTTGAGCCCAATAGATGGCAACTCAGTTATGGACACCGGGCTTCAGATTAAAGTGCCCAGTGAAACCGAATTTCGGTTGTATCTTTGGTTGTTTTGTGCGGGGTGTATGCACAATTTGGCAAGCTCACACAAAGACAAGTTATGTGTGCGGCTGGAAGTAGCACAACTCACCTAAATTGTGACCCCATTCATAAACAAAGACAATTTATATGGATGCACAAGAAAACAGGCAATGGTTTGTATAAGCTCAGATGCTCTGGGCTGCGCACCACTGGCTATCAGCCAAGGCAAGGCAGCAACAGGGGCTGCGTTATGCTCAGGGCAGAGAGCTCATACAATGCAGGCTGGTTCACAGGTATTACAAGGTTCAGATGGCAACAAACCATTCAGATGCCACAGAGTTCACACATACACAAGTGATATCAGTTCAAAGGTGCAACAGGTGAGCACTTTGACTTCAAAATTCACAGATGAGCCTAGCACTAGCACTTGGTTGTGGCTTAAAATTGCCTAGCAACATGCGGTTTTCGATTCATGACTAACTTGGCTTCTAAGCTGTGGCTACAATCTTGCAGCTTCAGGGTTTGCAGCTAAGCTCAGGGGCTAGCAGGGCAAAGCAATACAGAGTTTCAAGATGCTCAGGTGCTGAGTAAAGCAAGTAAGCTCAACATGCAAGGTAAAGCAAGTACAGGGTTCAGCAAGGCAATTGTTGGCTACCGATTGATCGAATTAAAGCATGTAAGGGTCAAGGCAATCACGGTTTGAATGGTTTAGAGTCACCGGGTTGCACTGGGTTACACACAATCATGCTCGGGTTGCACACAATCATGAGTCAAAGCTATTCTATCATGCTCAGGTTTGCACAAAATAGTGCATGGCTTGGCTTACAACTTTAGTTAACTCAGGTGTGTCAACAACCTTGGTGGACTGAGTAGATTATATAAGGTACAGGGCAGCTAGCCTAGCATGCAAAACACGGTTCACACATCACAGGGAGTTACTAACCTCAAGTTTGCAGCACAGTTGTCTGCCTTGGTTGGCTCAGCCTTGGTTGCACCTGTGCAGCCAAGATGGCTGTGCTGCTGCACTATGCTCAGCTGAAGTGTAGAGGTTGCTCAGTTGCAACACAAGCACAGCAGCATAACAGCAAGCTCAACAGGTACCCTGGGGTGGTTTAGCTTCTCCACAGCAGCACAGAGGTACAGCAGCTTAGCTTGTACCTGTTAGCTTGACAGAAGGATTTAGTTCTTTGGACTGACAGGGGATTAAAGAGTTACACTAAGAAAATAAGCTAAGTTACAATGCAGGCAAATAACTTACAGAGGCAGTTTACAAAAAATTTAAACTAATCAAAGATTGATAGACAAATGTAACATGGATATGTACAGGGGAGAGAATCAGTAAAGCTTAGCCGAAAATCGATAGGGCACGCGCCAAGTCCCCGGCAACGGCGCCAAAAACTTGGTAGGCCTCTAAAGATGTTTATATTTGAGCCTACGGGTTATACCGCAAGTGCACGGCGTCTATTGGAGACGCGGCAAGTACGGGTCGATCCACAGAGACGAGGGGTGCTTTCAATAATCTATGGCTATGCTAAACCGAGTTTCTTAGTGTGAGGAGTAACAAAGGTTGTTTTGCCGAAACGGCTAAGATTGAGTGGAATAAACCTAAACTAAGGTATAACAGGTGAAAACAAATGTGTCTTTGGGGTGGTCAAATTCACCACTAAACCATGTTGTGTGTTTTAACTATGTTGGCTATTCTTGTCTGTGATGATAAGGATAATTTGTCAATTTTATCACATATCTAAAGGGTTTCTCCTAGTGACACTTCAATACACAAACTAAGGGTACTAACCCGAGCATTAGTTATCTAATTAAGTATAACTAATCAAAGGAATTAGTGTTAAAAATAGAAGCAAGAGCTGCAATACACTCAACACAGTTGAGACCTAACTACAATGCATCCATGGCGTTGGTATGCCTTTGTGAGAGAGAAAAGCATTGGGTATTTAGTATTGAAGCTATCTAATTCATTGTATCCTCAAGAACATTCAACAAAGTTTCATACACAGTCATGGAATTAGGGTTTCATCTCAAACCCTGGCTCTTGAAATTAAAACATAATGAAACAACAAAGAACAAAATAAACCCTAATTGACTGCACTGGCTAATCCAGCGTAACCCATTTCATCTTCTTCACTCTCTATTTATACATGCAGAGCAAACCCTAAAACAGCAAACCCTAATTTCAATTAAAAACAGAAAATACAACAGACCATACTCTGAATCGTCTGCTCCCTTGTCACGTCGCCTCTGAGAGCTCCCTTGATGGATTGATTGGTCATAGTACTAACCCTAGTTTTAGTTTTTCTCTGAGTTAGCTTTAGGGTAGAGAAGCTAAGAAAGAGAAGAACTAACTCTAGAGAGGGTGCGGTGGTAGCGAGTTGGTTGTTTGATGGTGACAAGAGAGGGAGAGATGGTAGCGGAGATGGTGGTGGTGAGGGTGGAGAAGAGTTGGTCGGGTGAGGGATCGAGAAGAGCGGAGCTCTCTGCTCTTGTCGGGTGAAAGGGGGAGAAGGAAAATGAGATTAGGGTTAGGCTTAGGGGCTTATATAGGGGCTATGGTGTTGAGCGGGTACATCAAGATCGATGGGAACGCTGCACCGAGCGTAGGATCTTGCGGGAGAGATCCGAACGGTCGAGGTTGGTAAGCGGTTTTGGAGCGATCTGGTGTTGCACGGATCATCAAGAGATGATGTATAGTGAGGGCAGCGACCGTTGGATGTAGTCAGCGAGATCTCGACGGCTCGAGTGAGCGGGCTCGGATCCGGGTCACGGGTAGCTCTAGCCCATGTCTTGAGATGAGTTGCTACTTGTTGGGTTGCAAGTGTTGCTTGCGCGGGCTTTGGCTATCTGCTCCATAGATGCTCGACTTCAATTCTTCGCTCTTTGGGCTCCTCAGATTCTCGAGCTTTATTTATTACCTAAAAACACAAAATTAATTAATACAAATATTTATTCTTGAAAACAAAGAAAATGAGAACTGGGATAATATCTCGATTCTTGAGCACAAAAGATGAGTAAAATGCCAATAAAAAGGTGTATAAATATGCACTATTTGGCACTCATCAGGGACCAGACTGGAACCGGACCATAAGTACCGGTGAATATAAGCCGTAAGATCTTGATATGTTTTTAATCATACCCGTACATACTAGGTATAGACTATCGAGAGAGAATGAGTTCACTCTCATTTTTCTTCTTCTTTTTTTCTCTCTGAAGAGTGAAGAGCAGCGGCAGCCCTCTTCTCTTCTTTGTTATTCTCTCTATCACTATCAGTGTATAACCATCTCTATCACACCACCACCACCACTCTATCACACCACCACCACCACCATCTTCTTCAATTTTTTTTCTTCTTCTTCGGTTACTACTTACTAACGCATCTCAATCTGATTTTGGGCAGAAGAAATTTAATTTGTTGTAGCTTTTGGATGAAGAGAATTAATTTGTTTAAGGTTCTTATTTTGCATGTTTGATTAAACAATAACAACAGGTAATCAATCTCTCTCTTTTTTTGATTTGGTTTTGCTTCATTCTCATTTGATTTGGGTCTGCCACAAGAAGAGATGGTGTTGATGATTTTCATGGGATTGAGGGTTTTGATTGAATTCGAGGATGGACTGAGGTACAACCGTGGATGATTGAGAACGAATTGGTGTTGGGTTTGAATTTAAATTGAGAGAAGCAGATTCGCAGATATATATGAAGAACTGAAATTGAATGGGTTTGTGTTGGTGTTCTTGGAGATGGAAGAAACATGGATGGTGATGATAACTATGTCAGTTGAGAAGTGGAGAAAGGAGAATATGGATCTGTAGCTAGGTCTGATGGGTCTCAGTAGCTCGTAAATACACCTCATGAGATTATGTTGTTGTTGCTGTGACAACGGGTGAGGCAGAATAGATAAGATGAGTTTGTAGGTGGTGATTTTGAAGATGAAGATGGTATGGTGGTGCTGCAATGTTACAGAGAAACAAGGAAATATCCAGGTACATGTACAGGTACCTGTCCTCAAAATGAGGTACCGGCCAACACCAAGTACAGGGACCGGTTCCATAAGAGAATCGGGCCGTCTTAGGACCATGTGCAGCCTTAATGAAGCCTATATAAGGTTTGGTAGCCATGCACCTTGAAGAACTACTTCGGGGAGAAAAATACGTAAAAAAATAAAAGAGAGAGGAAAGGGTTTACCCTTTAGGGGGAAACCAAGTATTTTCTTCTTCTTTCTCTTATACATTTTCATGGGTTTTAGTAAATCCATGTGTAGCTAAATTTTTATTAAGTTAATTCTCAATAGAAAAATTAATTCTTATTATGGAACTTTAATTCTTAGATAAATTAAAGAATTAAATTTAGACTTTTAGATTTATGGAACTTTAATTCTTTTCACAAGTTTATTTTGAGTTTAATTTTCTTGTCGATTGTCTCTATTATTTTTAGTGTCTAAGATTATTATTGGGTTATTCAATCGGCCATTTGAATTAACCTAATAATAATTCTTCTACTAGTATTGGGATTGGTGATACGTGCAATAGTCACTCAATTTCATACACAAGTAGTACATCGTAAAAGGCGACGGAGGGATTCATTAAGCAATTGTGTATATAGATGACACTAGTAAAGCGGGCCGAGCTTATGAGTCGATGATAGGATCAACCTAATTCACATAACATAAAGCATCCGACTAATTTACATCCTGAGTGCGCTACTTCTTGGTGGGTTGGTTGGATAGAATCGGCAATCAGCGCTTAGGTATCCAGTGACAACGGGAATTCGGGGGGATAGCAGAGCTTATTGCTATTCTACGGTTGGTGACAATGAAATTTAACAAGTATTTTAATCAAGTTTTTGTTCCATGTCGGCGAATGATTCCTTAATCATCTTTGCTTTCTTATCATCTTTTTATTTACTTTGATCAAACAATCCCCCTTATTTTTATTATTTTGTTGAACTAAATAACTTATCAATTACACGGCTCTGTGGGAACGATCTCTTACTACCGCTATATTACTAGTTAATTAGTGGGGAAAATATTAGTTATTTTTGTGGTTATGACACGCATCAGTTATCTAAAGTGGTATATGAAACCTTCGTGCTTAACTCTTATAGGTTGTTTACAAGTCTTTTAGATTTGTAAGATCCATTCGATTTGTCCTTTATTTGCTCGAACCTTTGTCATTTTGTGACAAAAAGAAGGAGAAATATATGGAGTAAACAAGTGATTTGCAATCACTAAGGAAAGGACAATTGTGCTTAAACGTTATATCTAACGAAAGAGTAAAGCATTGACTAAGGGGAGAAACATATCATATTGTTGTTGTAGTTATTTTGACTACAAAAAGGGAATAACAAAGATGTTCGGATTGAATATCTACCTATCTTACCTTTAGGGGAGTATAAGCTTTGTTATTCAAATGTCAACATCGACATTTATTGATTGAATATATGAAGGTTATTGTCTTTGTTGAAACTTGGAATCAAGCGTATGTAAAATGAATTCTTGTAATTTGTTTATCCATATGTATTAAGAGTTTTGTCACTAAAATTGACAAAGGGGAGATTGTTAGAGCATAGCTCGGTTGAACCCACCAAGCGTTGGTATGTCAAGTTTGGTTGTCATATTTTAGTGTGTCAAAACTCATCTAAGAGTCGCTTGATTATATACTAGAGACAACTTCGTTTAGGTTAGACTAGAAAGTCTAGGAATGTTGAGACATACAAGTATTACTCGAAGATCTGAAGAATGTGAAGAAGTAACGAACTACAACAACGACATCATCCTTCCTCTTGAGGTTAGCAATATTGACTTGAACTGTTTCATTCCTAAAGTATCTTTCAAGTCGTGCTATATTGAAAACATAACATGAAGCTTTGTATTGGATATATTACTCTAATAGTTAGACATGATCACATGATCATAGTATTAGGGAATTAGACTACGAAGTTTAACGCTTATCTTTTGAACTTCGTAGAAGTGACATCGACATAATCTTATATATATATATATATATATATATATATATATATATATATATGTTGTTATTGGTCGACCAAAGGGAGACCTTCTATAGTGTAGCTCATATGGATTTTGTCCGTCACACTTTTATGGTCCTCAAAATTGAGTTCCAAAAAAATTTGATTTTCCAAAATTGATCAATTCTAGATTGTTTTTCTTCAAATTTTTTGCAATAAACAGATCTTAATCATAATATATCTCATAAATCGAAAGAAATATCGAAAAATATTATCCATGATCAAATGATTTCTTGATTGAAACTTCATTGAAAAAAAAATTGTTTTCTTAAAATTTTGATTTTTCAATTTTCATAAATAGTACATCGTTTTTCTTCGAAAATCTACCCCAATATAGTTTATAATCACTTAATATTATATGGGTTGAAAGGAATTTTGATAAATTTGATCAAAATCGAAAAAAAAAATTGTTTGAAAAAAACCCGGAAAAACGGGTCGCTACATTTGTTGATTCGGGGCGGGAAGAAAGGCTCCATGGGTTATTTTGTAACACATATAATCATTACAAATTCCGTGACCGATACCGTTACTAAGAAAGGGTCCATGGGTTATTTTGTAACACATATAACTGTTGCGGATATTCTTTTGAACCGTGGTCAAATAGTTTATAATTAATATATCTGTTGCAATTTTTTTGTTTTTCTTGGGCGACCCCAACTGCTGCAGCAGTAATCTAGTGATTATGTGAATGGGTTATGGTGAAGATTTCATCCTAGGAAATAATGTTTTACATTTTTTTAAAGGAAGTAGATTCATGAACTTGTTTTATGAATCAAAAGGGGAATCGCTAGGCTTATTGGTACGGCTATTCATTGCAAATCTTTGGATTACCAATATGTGTGAGATGGTAGAACCGATCGTAACTTTGTTATGTATCTTGGTACAACAAATCACAATACGACTTATGATTTGGTATGATTAGTTTTGATTAATTAGTGTAACTCGATCCTAAGTAATCACCATGAGATGGTATGATCGATATTTGTAATTGGTGTGACCGTTCCTAGTAATTGGTGTGACCGATCCGCGAGTGTTGTGTAATCGATCCTTGTAATTGGTGTAACTGGTCCTATTAATTGGTGTAACCGATCCTGGTAATTGGTGTAACCGTTCCTAGTGACTGGTGTGACCGATCACAAGCAATACCATGAGTATATGGTAAACGGTTACAGTAATTGATGTAAACGATCCTGGTAATCGATGTAACCAGTCACGATAACTTGTGTGACCGATCACAAGTGTTTCCATATTAGGGTATAACCGATCCTGGTGATTGATAGAACCGATTCAACCCATGTATGTGATTTGATATTTGATCAATCACATAGTAGTCTTGGAATACAAGTGAACCAATTCTAAACTTGTTTGGAAGTGTGGTAAAACCGATTCAAGAAAGTAAATATGAAAGATGATTTACATAGAAAAGATGTCAACATACTTTGAACACGTATAATAATTCTTATCATTTATTGTTCAAAGATATTCCTTAGTACTCAACGAGATCATGTACCGAAATTAATTGAGAATCTTTTAATTAAGATTTTTGGTTATATATGCTTTTAATTACCAGCAATTAAATGCATATCTCTAGAGAATAAAAATTAGTAATGTGAATTTACTAAATAGAGATTTTCTATTGAGAGATTTCGGAAATTTTGGACAAGCATTTATTGGAATTAGGAAAACCGAATTTTGCCATTCATTGCATATCTTGAGAATATTTTCGGTTTTGGAAATTCCTTGGTGTCCAAACATCCTTGGTCTATAAATACCTAAGTTTGCATTTCTAGCAAACTATCCAAAGAGCCAGGCAAACTTCAACTTTTTGTTGTTTCTGGTGGAGCCGTCTATCCAGAAGAGGAAAGTACCTAATTAGGCGAAATCTCTTACGATTTGCTCGTTTAAAGACTTTTGTGTGATCAAGAAGCTCTACGAGTACCATTGGTGGGAAACTAGATAATTGCAGCGTTATTAGTTTTCCATTGATTTGATTGACTAACGGTTGTTGAAACTTTGATTGCACCTAATTTTTTTATGCTTGAGAATCTTCTCTTCTGATATAAGATTCACTCAAACTAGATTGAAGTATCGACGGGATCTTTAGAACTGTTTGTAGATCTAAAGACACCTTGTGATAATCCATTGTTAATGAGACTCCGTTATGTGCGTGATTGATCAAAAGAGATTCAAGTGATGTTATGCATGTTTTAATTGAAGATTAAAGAAGATAAAGAAGATGAAGAAGATTTCTTATTGTTTTCTCATATTTTTGTGTGAAGCACAAACCTTGATCGGATGGGATCCAACTAGAATCGGATTTATTCGATTGATAGTTGCGTGAGATCGGTAACGCCTAATAGTTATCTTGAGATTTATTTTGATTGTTACAAATCCGAATCTTACTACTTCTATAATAGAGATTGGATTGATCTAACCATGCAAAGGAGTTTATTAGCTTAAACGGAAGAGACTTTGCATATGACTTGAGATATCTTATCTTAAAGAACCAATAGAGTTGTTGTTCCTTTCTTGTTTGGAATACGATCCAAAGGAATTGTTCCAATGCGTGCACTCATCGAAGTCGGAGAGCGCAGGGATACGAGAAACCGAGTGAACTAGGGGTAGTTGCTTGGTCTCAATTATACAAAGTTGGTTTAGATTTTGTATAGCGGCTTAATTCGAGAGTATTCAATTATGGACTTGGTCCCGGGGTTTTCTGCATTTGCAGTTTTCCTCGTTAAAAAAATCTTGTTGTGTCATTTACTTTACCTTTCCTCAATTATAATTGTTGTTATTATAATTTAAAGTAAATTACACAAACGTTAACTCCGCATATACTTGATAGTGATCCTATAGAGTTTGGGTAAGACCAAACCTATTATCAAGTATCATACTCCGTTGTTGCATTGTCTCGATCTTGTATCCATAGTCAATCACACAAGTTATCTTGTTGTCGTATTGTCTCGATATTGTATCCATAGACGATCACACGAAGTGTGAACCAATTTGTTGTATTGTCTCGACTTTGTCCATAGACAATCACTTTCGGTAGAGGACTTATAGGTGGATAAATTAAAGATTATGGTGTATTTGGGTACCCTCGTCTTTTCAATTGGTATCAGAGCAGGCAAACACGAAAATATCTAACAATCTGTGTTTGGTGCGATCCAACCTATAAATATTGGGTAACCTCGTCTTTTCACTCCCCCTTAGTCAATACTTCCATCTTTTGCACAATAGGTAGAACCTATAGAATGGAATCCACTCCGCCTTACATAATGATCCGTAAACCATATGTATGTAGTGTGAATTACTAAATAATTCTCCCCCTTTTTGTCAATATAAATTGGAAAAGGTACGAAAACTATGGGATCGTTATGAATTCTCAAAAGATAATTCATGACTAAAGAAGATAACAAGGAGTGATATGCTTCTTTAGATGATTTCACATAGTTGAAACTTAGTGTATTCATCAAGGATTTTATTAAGATACAAGTTAACCCCTACAAATTCCACAACTGCTCTCCCAACTAAGA